>JAUCNO010000585.1:4458560-4475569 GCA_032353835.1 Enteromius viviparus | reverse complement strand
TCTTTAGCGTTGTCCCTTGAAAAGATATAATAAAATATTCACAAAAATGTGAGGGGTGTACTCACTTTTGTGAGATATATATATATGTGTGTGTGTGTGTGTGTGTATAATTTAACCTTACAGGTTTATGTCACCCAAAAATGAAAAAATTCTTCATGTTCATCTTCAAAACACAGATTAGATATTTTTAATCAAATCTGAGAGCACTCTGACTCTATGTAGACAGCAACACAACATTATAACATTTTCTTTGTGCTCAAAAGTATTGTTGTAGCTTCTGAAAATGATGGTTGATTACATTCTGGCGATGTCCTTGCTTCTTTTCTGGATCTGGGATCTTGCAGGCTTCTACAAAGGTCTTATGGGTTTGGAACAACATGAGGGTGAACATTTTTGTGTGAACTAAGGCCACAAAGAGCATGTATTTTTTGTGTACGTGTGCCTTCAGTTGTTTCTGTTTTTTGATATTTTAGTACATATTTTAATACAAAAGTTATTGATGAATTGTGGTTAGATGCAAATTGTGGTAAGATGCAGATATCACAAACACATTTTGTGATTATAAAAAACCCCAGAGTCCCAAAGCATGATAGGATAATCCAACTCTCTATATACCTTAAATCACATTTGAGTAAATATCTATTACATCAAAGAGACGCTTCACAGTGTTGTTTGATTAAGTCACTCTGTCTGTCAGTGTCAGACACATTTATGTAGTACAAACAACAGTGCAGCGAGTTTGTTTGGTTTATAGTTTGATGATGAGCAGATGAAGAACAACAACCCCTTTAATTCCTTTTGGTCCAAATGATCATAGGAGATATTCCCCGTGTGGTCTTGAGTCCACATACATGCTTTGTGTTAACCTCATGTAACATTAATGTCATTCCTTGGTGCGTTTGTCTCTTTAATTTCATGGAAGTTTGCGTCTTTGTGAAGTGAGATATTATGATTGTTAATATTTTGTCTCTGCCTTTTAGATCTACACAGATTTTGATGAAATCAGGCAAGAAATTGAAAATGAAACTGAAAGAATTTCTGGAAATAACAAGGTAAGGAAGAGTCCTTATCCATATCAGATCGATTAATTAAAGATATTATAATTTTGGTAACACTTTATTTTAAGGTTTCTTAACTAGTTGCTTATTAGCATGCATATTACTAGAATATTAGCCATTTATTAGTAATAATAAGTACATATTATTGTATGACCTTATTCAACATCCCTAATCCTACCCAACACCTAAACTAAACTACCTTACTAACTATTATTAAGAAGCAAATTAGGAATTTATTGAGGGAATAAGTGAATAAAGTGTTGCCATAATTTTATAAAAGTTTTCTTACTAAAATAAATACTGTTCTTTTTAACTTTATAGAGTCCAGAAAAATGTATTACAAAAATATTAAGCAGCACACCATACTAAGAAATGTTTCTTGTTTCGTGCAACACTGGAGGTAGGGCTGGGCATTATATATAAAATTCTGCGTTGCCATTACAGGAATTAATGACAGGATTTTTAAAAATACATTTTCAAAAAAGTTATTTTAAATTGTAATAATACTTCACAATATAAGTGTTTTTAATCAAATAAATGCAGCCGAAACAAGAGACTTGTTTCAAAAACATAAAAAAAAAAACTTACCAACCCCAAAGTTTAAAGTGTAGTACAGTTCCTGTTGACATCTACAGAATACAGAAATACAGAGTGTTGTGTCATTGTTTCACAGGGGATCAGTGATGAGCCAATTCACCTGAAAATCTTCTCACCACATGTTGTCAATCTCACGCTGGTGGATCTGCCTGGCATCACAAAGGTGTTTTATTCAGTAGCTTAGCTTGACCTGTTTGAATATTCCTTTTGTGGATTATTTTTTGATGGTGACACTGATATATTCATGTTCAGGTCCCGGTGGGAGACCAGCCTAAAGATATCGAGCTGCAGATCCGCGAGCTGATCCTAAAATACATCAGCAATCCCAACTGCATCATTTTAGCTGTCACTGCAGCGAACACGGACATGGCCACCTCTGAAGCTCTGAAAGTGGCCCGTGAGGTGGATACAGATGGTCAGCATATAAACATTTATTTTAGTCTGCTTGTGCATTTGTTTTTTTGCCCACAATGTCTGTAATTTATGTGATGTGATGTTTTTCCACATAGCTGTGCGATGCAGATTTTTTTTTTTGTGACACAGCATTTAAATTAAAAAAATAAATATTATTGTTTCAGGTCGCAGAACACTGGCTGTAGTGACTAAACTTGATCTGATGGATGCTGGTACTGATGCAATGGATGTTCTCATGGGCAGAGTCATTCCTGTCAAACTAGGACTGATTGGAGTGGTAAACAGGTACAAAAATGATAAATGTTTATTAATACAGCTGTTATTTATATATATATATATATATAATTAATTATATATTAATTATATTAGAATATAAAAAATATTTTTAATGGCTAAATGTTTTAATACAGGAGTCAGCTGGACATCAATAATAAGAAAAGTGTGGCAGACTCCATCCGTGATGAGCATGCCTTCCTGCAGAAGAAATACCCCTCCCTCGCCAACAGAAATGGAACAAAGTATCTCGCCAGAACATTAAATAGGTGAGAGTTTAAGCTTCAAACATCACATTTTATTCATTTTACGGAGCATATCTGCTTTTTGAAGTATTAAAATCCATTTTATTTTCACTAGGTTATTGATGCATCACATTAGGGACTGTCTGCCAGAGCTGAAGACGCGTATCAACGTTTTAGCAGCTCAGTATCAGTCCCTGCTCAGCAGCTACGGCGAACCGGTGGAGGACATGAGCGCCACCCTGCTGCAGCTCATTACAAAGTTCGCCACCGAGTACTGTAACACTATTGAAGGAACAGCCAAATACATTGAGACCGCTGAACTGTTAGTTCCCCTTTTCTTCCAGTCACTCAAATAAAGCTGTTTTATTTACTATATATTCTACCATTCACAAGTTTGGGGTTGATATGAATTTATTTAAATTTTGTATGTATATGTGTGTGTGTGTTTTTGAAATACGTTTTTTTTTGCTCATTGGGCTTTGTATGAAAGCCGGTTTGCGCCACTGAATAAAAAAATTGTAAAAAGTTAAAATTGCGATATAAATCTTTATATCTTGCAATTCTGGCTGGTGAGATGTAAACTCACAACTGTGAGTTACAAAGTCCAGTTTTGAGGGGGAAAAAGACTGATATGTTCTCAGAATTGTGTCCTTCTCAAAATTGTGACTTACAAAGTCACAATTATGAGTTATAACGCAATTGTGTTTATTTTTCAAATTGCAGGTTTATATCTTGCAATTCTGAATTATGAGAATAAAAG
Source organism: Enteromius viviparus (assembly GCA_032353835.1). NCBI lineage: Eukaryota > Metazoa > Chordata > Actinopteri > Cypriniformes > Cyprinidae > Enteromius > Enteromius viviparus. The sequence goes on along the minus strand of JAUCNO010000585.1, from coordinate 4,472,222 downwards.
TCACAATTAATTTTCTTTTTTGTTCAGTGGCTTTCAAAATACAATAAAAAATGTTATTATTATGAAATATTACTACATTTTACAATATCTTTTTTCCTATTTGACTATATTTCAAATTTTACTGTTAATCAGTTAATCTATTTAATGCAGCCTTGCTGAAAAGAAATTGATCTGGCTGACCACAAACTAGGTTGTATTAGTAATAACCATAGTTGTTTGTTCTAATATTTTAGGTGTGGTGGTGCACGAATTTGCTACATTTTCCACGAGACATTCGGAAGGACATTGGAGTCAGTCGATCCTCTTGGAGGACTTACTACTATAGATGTTCTCACAGCTATTAGGAATGCTACGGTAGGTTTTGACTCCTGCATCCTTTTTAGAATTTGAATTTAGTCCAGACTGTACTTGTATGGCTATGAAATGGAAACTGCAGCTAGCTGTGATCTTCATTAAGCTGCAATGTGTTGCAGGTTTGAGGAAACTTTCATTATCAGAGTGATTTAAAGAGGCTCTGGTATAGCACTGTAGACCTCAATAGTGTGAAGTGTATAGTTGTGCGGTTTGTAATGTAGTAGTGTTTTCTCAGGGTCCCCGTCCTGCTCTGTTCGTGCCTGAGGTGTCGTTTGAGCTGCTGGTGAAGAGACAGGTGAAGCGTCTGGAGGAGCCCAGTCTGCGCTGTGTGGAGCTGGTGCATGAGGAGATGCAGAGGATCATTCAGCACTGCAGCAACTATAGCACTCAGGTAGACTGATCAGTTGTTGCTCTGCATATGCTGTTCTTTACCTGTCACATTTTTTACCACTGTTATACAGTGCATCAATTAAGATCTGTACATGCTAAGAACTATATATAAAGCTTTAATAAACATGGTTATCAAAGTCCACATCATGAATATAACAATAAAGACACCAAGGAACAATGTCATTAGAAACATTAGAAAAATGTAATATTTATTGTACAACCATTTTTTCTTGGAACCGTTTCTTGTTTATTAGTTATGACATTTTGTTAATATTATGATAGTTTTATTAGCTTTTTATGAATTGTTATACTGTTATATTCTTTTTATATTTTATATTTATATATTTTATATTTTTGTTTATCATCATTTTCATTTTTGTGCCTTAGAATATTAATATAGAATTTTTTTATATTATTCTGTATTATTACTTTCACCCAAATTGTGTGTGTAATTTTATATTATTATATTATTTTATAATTATTATGTTTAAATATATACTTAGCTGATTATAAAAACTAAAGAGGCACTTTTTACTTTAACCTTTTTTTATCCAACATTTTCTTTATCTAACAGTCAAATATAATTGCTTGTTACTTAAATAATTAGATGGTTTTATCAGCATTATTTAAATATTTAGTGATTTTATTACGTTATTTCTTTCCTAGGAGTTGCTAAGGTTTCCAAAGCTCCACGATGCCATAGTAGAAGTGGTCACTTCTCTTCTCAGGAAGAGGCTACCAGTCACCAATGAGATGGTTTGCCTGTTTTTTTTCTTTTTTTTTTTACTTTCATTCTTTTATGTGCCTGCGCATCTTCTCTAAATCAGTGTTTCCGCTGTGCTCCAGGTTCACAATCTTGTGGCGATAGAGTTGGCTTACATTAACACCAAACACCCAGACTTCGCAGATGCCTGTGGGCTCATGAACAACAACATTGAGGTTTACAGATATTTTATTTGATTATTCAGACTTGCATTGATTAAAACATATTTGTGAAGTTTATTTTTGTTGTCTTCATGACAGGAGCAGAGGCGTAACCGAATGAGAGAGCTTCCCTCAGCGGTACCCCGTGATAAGGTATGATGTTAAATCATGAGGGGGTTATATTGTATATTTTTCTTACACCAAAATGCAATGGAGTGCATTCTGCAATGTTATTTTATCTTCACTTTTCCTCTATAGAAATTAGTTTGTTTTATAAACCAAAGTGTCCAGAATTAGTTCTTCCTCTCTAGCTGACTAGTCTTTTCTCTTCCTGTCTCTCTTTATAGTCCTTAAAAGGTCCTGGTGGGCAGTCAGTGTCGCCCACCGAGCAGCCGCCTGCTGAGGGCGATGGCCCTAAGGTGTGTGGCGCCCCCTGTGTGTAGGGGCAAAGCATGGAGTTGATTTTCAACCCACTCAAACTGCTCCCACTGACTGCATGGTCACGACCTCTAAACTGACAGCAGATCAGGTTTTTGCTGTGCAGTTTGGGTTTAATTTGTCCGAATCTTCTCAAACTTGTGTTATGTGCTTGCCGAGTTGGTATAAAGGTTCCTTTTGAAGACCCTGGACAACTGCTGCTGTTTTTTGCAGTTGTTTCTTGTCAGGTAAAGGCCCAAGTTGGTGTTTTATGTGTTAGCTTTGAAGCCTAAAAACAATATGTAAAACACCAATGGACTGCATGGGAAGGTGCGTGAATCACTAGTAAGCAGTCAGTCATGGGGTGGTGTTGTTTGTGTGTGTTAGATGGCTGGAGGAGCTCAGGGGGAGCAGGAAGGAGGAACAGGGACCTGGAGAGGCATGTTGAAGAAAGAAGACGAAGGCCAGGGTGAATACAAGACTAAACCACAGAGCTCCATCCCCGCCAGCCCTCAGAAGGGTCACGCAGTGAACCTGCTCGATGTGGTGAGTCCGTACAATACAATTACATTTAATTATACCACAGAAATGACTTAAAACGAGGAAATAAATACTGAGAGCACACAGTGCTTTGAGAGGCATTTGCTAACACGGTCACAGTGAATTAGTGCTCATTTGTTTTGATCTTCAATCAGCCTGTGCCGGTCGCCCGGAAACTGTCTGCTCGTGAACAGAGGGACTGCGAGGTCATCGAGAGGCTCATCAAGTCGTATTTCCTCATTGTCCGTAAAAACATCCAGGACAGGTGAAGTTCATGCCAGGTGAATTAGTTTCTGGTTTCTTGTTTTGAGCAGATTGTTCATTCTGTTTCTCTGTCTCTGCAGTGTACCAAAGGCTGTGATGCACTTCCTGGTCAACCACGTGAAGGACAGCTTACAGAGCGAGTTAGTGGGGCAGCTGTATAAACCCGCCCTGCTGGACGATCTCCTCACAGAGTCCGAGGACATGGCCCAGCGCCGCAATGAGGCTGCTGATATGCTGAAGGTAACCGCAGCAATAATGAGCTATGAAATTACTAATAATGTACAATAATATATATTTCTTTTAATCTTGTTTAGTAATTAAGTTATTGCAATATTAATAATACTGCTAGTAATTTGACTATGAAACAACAAAAGTAATGAAATAATAATCAAAAATTTATAATTAGTTATAATAATGCATATAAAAATAAAATGTGTTGTAATGGAGAGTAGGATTTTCAATACCATTTTATTAATTGTTGTTAATAATAATAATAATATTGGTCATAATATTTTTTATTAATATAATTTAATTATTAGTTAGTGTGTTATAATTAGAAAACAGTAGTTTAGTAAAGCAGAGTAGCCTTTACATGAATATAAATGGATAATTATTTAAGATTAAATAATAGCATTAAATAAATATTTAATATTATATAATTAGTCTTTTATATTAATATGACATGTCTATTAATGGAGAGTAACATTTACAATAATATTAATATAGAATGTGTATTAATTCAGAGTAGCCTTTAAATTTATTATTATTTTATAATACTACTAGTAATTTTTACTTTATGATATATATTAATAAAATATATATATTTATGTAAAATCTGATGCATAAATACTACATTAATTGTAATTATAATAAATTATTTAATAAATGTATCATAGCATATATAATTTGTAATAATGCAGTGATATGGTTCGTAGTACAGTATCATTTGCATTAATATTATTAATAATCTAATATAAAATAATACAAATTTCAAATTACTTATTGTGTATCATTAATTGATTGTTTACCTTGTTTCATTGTTTAACTCATTTAATGAATAACAAGTAATATTAATGTAGAGGCTAATAAATGGTTTTTATATAATTTTATTTTTTACATGATTGTATTGTATTTTATCCTATTATGTAATGAGAAACATGTATGCTCTCCTCTACCCCTAGGCCTTGCAGAAAGCCAGTCATGTGATCGCCGAGATCCGAGAAACACACCTGTGGTGAAGTCCTGCTGATGTACAGCCCCTCTCCCATTCACTCGAGCACTGCAGTCTGCGTCAGCCTCGTCTCTCTTCGCTTTGGATTTCACAGACAGCCAACTTGAAAAATGCACTGGTGTCAGTTAGTGTGTATTGAATATAATTTTATGTACTCAACGGACTCTTCTCGAACTACACTGAGGACAGCACATATCACATCACACCTGCACACCGTCCCATTCTGTGATCTCTATCATGTATGTAACGCTGCAGATAATGTGCGGACTGTGTGTCCCTGTTCTAGCCTATATTAAAGGTAGTGATTCAAACTAATCAAAGGGTTTGTCATGATGTTTTGGATTCGTTTTCGGCTTTTGCTATGATTGGACATTTGCAAAGGTGCACTCAGTCATATTTTTATGTATTTTTTCAGTAAAGAGGTCAACTACAGACAAAGCTGCAGAATATTTTTGCAGAATAAATAATTACAGGGGGCTACCAAGATAAAGTGAGAAGCATTCAACGGGTCATGTGATCTCAACTTAGTGGCCTCTATATGGGTGACATGCAATGTAAATAAACCTCTTGATAGTGAGTCCACATGATTTGAAACATAAGCAGCACTTTCTTTTGTGTGAATGTATACTTTTTTAATAAAACCAAAAATTACTAGGTGCACCTTTAATTTCAGTGTTATTTGTACATTTTTCCAGTTTTGGTAAATAATTAATAGTGAGATAAACTTGTGATTAATGTACACAATTTTATGGTGTACTGCAACTATATAATATTTACTGTTACATATTAATAATACAATATGTTGCTGATATAATTTCATAATCACAGATTGAATCTATTTTTATTTAATTAAATAAAATCATATATCGATTACACTGAAACTAACAGGAAGTGCTAATATTTATTCATGGCAAAAAATAAGCAAGAGACTGCGAAGCAAAAATGTACAGCCAGAGCATTTTCGTATGATCAGAATTATTATTATCATCTTCATCAAACAAAACTAATGCATTCCTCTCATATCTGCTGCCGACGTCTATCTCAGCCTTCCTCCCATCTTGCCTTTGCCGCGTCCCTTGGCACTAAAAAAGAAAAAAGCAAGAGGTTAAAATTAGTTTTTGGCCTTAACCTGAACATGATTCAACGCTCAAATTGGTTAGTGAGATTGTAAGCCTGTGATTTATACCTCTGGTGATCCTGGACGCGGGCAAGGAGTTGATTTATCTGCGAGAGACGGAAACGTGACAGCTAAGCGCTAACAGGATACAGTGATAATGAACACAACCTAATTACCTCAGACCAAATTCCACCTGTTCAGCGCGAACTGGATTTTTTTAAACTGTCAATGACTCAAACATTGGGTCTGGCAGGAGCTCCATAAACGTCTCAAAAGCAACTTGTAAGTAAGTAAAGGAAGTTATCACTTACATCGTATTTCTGGCGTTTCAGTTTCTCGTTGAGATCGTACTTTTCTGCTTCCAGCTGCATCAACCACTGCCACAACTCACTGGCTTTATCCCTGCACCCAGAGACAAAAATGGAAGGTTCACACAGAACGCGTTCCACTGAGTTGTTTTAACATTCTTTTTCATCGAAAGGCTGCTGTTAAAGTTCGAAAAACTCGAGAGAAAAAAACTTTTTTTTCCATTTGATACTAGTTCTGTATGCACTGCTGTAATAGTGTTTCGAAAAATGCATTTCAAGATGAACGCATGTGTAAATGGCTCAAATTATTAGAAATGGCCTTTAAATATGGTTATTTGTCTGTTTTTACTGTAGTAGTCACAAGGTCACTGATTGATGGTAAAGGTCAACTAAGCAGCGCCAATAATTTGCACATAAATAATCTGTGCCAAGCTTCTGTACTTAAGTTTGTCATCACTCAGATGATCAACGGTCAGTGGTTTTCGGCGATCAGCCAGGATCTTCTTCTTTTTCTCCCTTTCCGTCTGTTTCTTGGCACCTTTACGTCCTTCACCCTTTAATCCAGCAATAATTCTCATATTAAATGAAAGAAACTTCATAAAGTTGTCATTTAATTTCAAACACATATGCTGCCAAACACTGACCCTTTGCTGTATGCCACCATACTGATGGGTCATATTAGTGAGGGCTTTCTTCTTCTTGGCATCATCATCCTGCTTCTTTCTCTGCTCCTCCTGCTCCTTCCTCTCTCTCTCTTCCTGTCAACAATTCAGATCGTAGGTTAAATACCCATGTTGAGCCTGTAGTGCACCGTGGAACTTGGGCAAAGAATCAGTTAAATTATAGATTGAAAGCTTTGTAGAAATGATCCAGTAAAATGCATTGGTTTGACTATACAAGGAGATTTTAAAGGTGTAAATTCTGGGCTAGTTTGGTGTCATCGGTTAGGTGGCAGGTGTCTGAGCAGAAGATGACAGGCGTTGACAGTCAGAATGTGACAGGAACTCACAGCAAGTCTGGCCTGACGCTCTTTCTCTCTCTCTGCTCTCATTTGCTGCTGCTCGGCTCTCTCAGTTCGCCTCTTGTCCTGTTCAAACACATAGGTTTTTCACATATTTCTGCTCGTAGGTTTATGCACCACTTGCAGGATCTGAAAGATGTTGATCTTGATTAACGGGAAAAAAATGACTCCTTATGACTTTCATATTTAACAAAAACCTATAAGAATTAATGTCTACAAAGAGCTGTACAAACCCAAGACATTTACATCAGCAATACACAACATTTATGAGGAAGCACTCACAATTCTGTTGACCAGAGCAATGAGTTCCTCTTCATCTTTCTGTCTCTGGAGGAAATGAGCCTCTATAAGAGACTGTAATTCTGTTAAATCCTTCTCCTGGCGCTTTTTTTGGATGTCCTGCCACACACACACACACACACAAATGATACAGGTTACAGGTGGTCTAAAAATGAGAGAGGTGTGTGTTTAAAGAGAAATACCTCCTACTTACATCAAAATCTACTTTTTCCCCTTCTGGAATTTTTGGTGCTTGGATATTTGATAGATATCTGAAGATAAAAGATTGAGCCATTAAAAAAGTTTTATCAGGCTGTATAATGACAGGCACTCAATAGGGACTTACTTTGGTTTGGACTTTGAGTCATCTACTGTAATTGGAAAAAAGGGGTGTTATTAACAGCAAGCGAATAGAATAGTAAATTATTAAAACAATAAAAATTAGTTTAGGCAGTATTAAATTGCCAAATGCATTTTTTTTTACTCATTTTTCCCAGAAAGTAAGTATACTTGGTGCAAACAGTGTAAACGTATGTCAATAACCACTGGCATTATAATAAATAACTAAAAACAATTATGTTAGATTATAATATTAAAATATACAATACCTTCCTCCCTTTTATAAAATGAGATAAAACACAAAGAAAGAGACAGAAGATTTGCAAGTGAAAATATGATGCACTTTTATCAGAATAAATCATGCACATAAATGATAAAGTGTAAAAGACTGTTACTCACTGAACCCCCTCATCCATCACATCTTCTGTGTCAGACATGACTATAAACTACATCAAAGATTACATGCAGGATACATTACACAGATGTTTAAATGCAACACCAATACCAAAACACATCCCGTTCGTTATTCTTACAAGGCAGGAATAGATAACTCTCACCTGGGTTGTGTGTGGATCTCGGAGATCTCAGGAGCCGCTCTCTTTTAGAGCGCAGTGTTAGAGCAGCGGGCCTCAGTCTCAAGGCTAACATACTCACACACCACGTGATCACAATGGCCTCTCATTGGCGTGCGCTGAAAGCCTTCGTCTATTGTTAGACTGTCAGATGCATTTCAGTGAAGTTCTAAAACTAAACATTCTCTTTGACCTGCCTTGTTTTACCACCCCATGAAACCCAATCCATTCAAAGAAAGAAGCAGACAGCTCTTCTCAAATGACAATGAGTTTAGTACAGGAAACACACAGAGGCGGTGTGTGCATGAATCACTACTTTACTGTGAAAGCTTGTTTGACAATACAACAATTGTTCATCACTGATAGTCTGAACTGTTACAGTGTGAAATGCTTGATTGATATTTTAAAAGAGTTGAGCTATGTCACTACCAAGTGCAAAGTATATGATTGAAAGTCATAAGGCAATAGCAGTATACGCAAAGCATGCTCAAACACCTAAAACAAAACATACAGAGCATTACATCATAAGTGCATCAATAGGTTATCTGAATCTCAATGCACATGAAATTCTATGAAATAGGAAGCTGCCATTCTTTTCTTTCTTTTTTTTTTAATGAAGCCATAATCAAAGCTATAGAAGCAGTCAGTCAAATTTAGTGTTGTTAGGCAAATAATCATGAGCAAAATCCAGCCGTTTCATTTGGAATCCATGTAATTTGGAAATTCGCTTAAGAGCGAGAGATTGACCCACACAGATCGTTCGAAACAGATTTCGCAAGATTGGACGCATTTAGTCTACTTAGATTGAAAGTGACTTCTGTATGAAACGTGCTTCATACGCGTTTACACTAAATACAATTTTGTTAATGCAACTGCATCTGTTGTAATGGTTACTGGTAGCTATAATTATTATTATAATTGTTTATTATTGTATACTTTTCTGATGCAAGTAAATTGTATATATAATTCAATAAGACAATGAGATTTAAAAAAAAAAAAAAAAAGGGTTTTCATCAGTATTCCAGACAGTAGGGAGAAAATAATGCTAAATGAAGATAATAAGGTTCAACTATATAATCATGCATAGTTATGAAAGCAAAATAAATAAGCGTATCAATGTTTAAAAGATAAGTGAAAACACTTTCCACTTGCGTCCAAACAAACTCTACAGTGTGTTGGTGTCAATCCACCTGTCACTTTTTAATAATGTTTGATATTAAAGAGATAGTTTACCAAAAAATTCAAATGAATTACGCACCTTCATGTCATTCCAAACTCGTAAGACCTTTGTTCCATCTTCGGAACACAAATGAAATTATTTTTGATCAAATACAGTCTTAATTTTTGTATTCTTTACACAGAAAAATTACTTTCGTAAGTTTCTCAAATTAAAGTTAAATCACTGATGTTGCATGTTGCAAGGGTCAGAAAGCTCTTGGATTTCATGAAAAAATATCTTAATTTGTGTTCCGAAGATGAACAAAGGTCTTATGGGTTTTGAACAACAAGAGGGTAAGTAATTAATGGCAGAATTCGATTTTTGCTTGAACTACTGTATTTCTTTAATACTTTATATGTAACATTTTAACATGCATTATTTGGCTCGCACACGATTCATTGTAACTACATTTTTTAAAGGCAATTTTTTAAACGTAAAAATTTTGTACTGTTAAGTTGTCGCTGGATTTCCAATGTAAGATCTGTGTAAAATCATGCACATTTAATGGATGCATCTTCCACTTGCGCTGATCTGGCATCCATCGGATGTCTTTATTTTCTGGTTCCTGTAAAACATCAGGGAATACGTTGTTAATGTGCTAATGAGTTCTCAAAAGAAACGGTACGAGCGAGTTACATTTGCTCTACATACGTCATGTGTATAACTCTGCAGGCTTTTTCAACACTTCCCCTAAATACACGAAAAGCCAATACATCAGCCGTCCGCACCTGTTCCCAGTTAGAGAGTTAACACGTTGGTGCCGTGACCCAGACGAATACACACGACCGACATGGTCAGAGGTCTCAAGTTGTGCCACAAGTGCGACAAATAACTGGTGCATTGTCATCTATGTCACTCTCAAGGACAAATTCAGCTGAAAGACCAGGAGAGGTAGCCGGCACTAGCTTCTTTCGCTAGTTCCTTTGAATTAATAGTAATAAACCGTAAAAGCAGATTCCTGTCAGGACTCATGAGAGTGTTAAGGAGGTTAATGTGACATAATGTGATACTTTTATCCTTTCTGTTACTCTAAATATTAAACTGCTTTGCTGTGTGACATCATGGTAATCCAGTGATTCATGCCAATGCAGTGGCACAACAGAACAGCTGCGGCAGGGAATGCAACGCATCATGACACAATGCTACACAGGAGGCGCTGGGTGAAACAAACACACTGAAATTATGCCTGACACGCCGGCAGTCCAATGCAGAAGAACAGGATCGGTGCTTTAAATATAGCGCGGCATGATATGCGAGCATGTCTTGCTGGACAGTTAGGGTCATGACTTCAGACATTTGCTGTCGCCACCTCCCACTGCTCCACCCTTTTTAGGGAGCAAGGCTAGTCATTGGTGAGAAGATATTTTGAAAAATGGCTTTTTTTGACCAATGAATGTCAAAGGGGACGCCCCCATTTGAGTTGCACTGCATGGATAAAAGTGGTTTAAACATTCTGCAAATTATCTTAAAAAAAACACACACACACAAAGGTCACTCACCATTTGTGACGAATTTACTCTTGGCTGCGAACACCTGAAACAAAAAGCAACCCAATAAGAATCTGATTTTGAACCTTCAACTGCACAGGAAAATTATTTTTTTATATAAATTCGTACATTGTAAATTCTATGAAGTATTTATGAAGGTCCACCCCTAAACGTAACCATGACTAGAGCACGAGCAGATCATACAAAAAATGCACAATTGAGATCAGATGAGCTAGCTACCATTTCACCAAAATATAAAATAAGTCCAATAGATTGTGTTGCTATTTTACTACTGTTATACTGGCAAAATTATAATAATGAGAGACATTCTGGTAACGATATCTGAGAAAGGGATGATGGGATGCACTATTGAACATCAAACTTTTTGCCATCCAGTCATATACAGTTTAAATTATTAGATGAAAGGCTTTTTAGAAACAGAGCCATTGCTTGAATTAATGAGGCCTGGAACCAATCTTAGGTCTAAAGACATGCTAGCTAATTGTACAGTTGGTAGATGACCCAATAATTTGAATAACAAACCATTTATTCAACAGGCATCAAACACCACTTGTTTTTAAAACAAGAGTTTTTACTGTTACACCTCGAGATCTGTCAGTCATTTCAGTCAAATAACTGACTTGAATTGACTTAAACATCATGTTTCCATCTATCTGACTTACCTTGGCAGGTGTGGAGCCCTTTATTTCCCACGGGCTACGTGGTTTAGTGACCTCAGCTGGCTTTTGCTCCTTTTTAAAAACACAAATGACACCACCTCCATTAGATCTGCATACAGTAGGTTATTGGATTTTAAATGAATGTTTTATGTAAAGTTTACCTTTCTAGACAAGGATTGAATGAAAGGAGAGGAAAAACAGCAGACAGTAGCGTGGCAGGAAAGAGAAGATGAAAAAAAAATGCCACAGCTAGAGGATTGGGAAGGAGATGGAGATAAAATTAGTAAAGAAGTAGTTTATAATTTGTATATTTTTTATTTATATATATATATATATATATATAATTATATTTATTTCACATTTTATTTGTCATACGAAATCATACGTAGTACGATATGTAGTGAAATGTTTTTTGACTGTCTTACCCAAATATAAAAAATTTAAAATATGAAATATATAAAGTAAAATATTCAAAAAATATAAAAAGTAAAGTGTGTAGAGTGTACAATATAGAAATAAAATAAAAATACAAAATTAAATATAATACACTATGTATAAAATAAACATACATAAATAATAACTAATATGAATATTTGTGTGTAAAGTGATTAGTGCAGTGTGAGCAAATTAAAGTGCAGTAGTAGTGCAATTTTGCGATAGCAGCTCATAAACTCTAAATCTAATCCACCAATGCAATACACTGAAGAATCACTGGAGGGCCACCTTGTACCATGCAGAAAATAAGTGTTTAGTTAAATTGACTTGTGTGTGAAACCACACTTTACGGTACATGGGAACATAACAGAAAATGTAGACACATAAATAAAGACCATTCCCCCTAATGTTCTCTGGTCTGTGAGCATAAAACACATTAAAATGATATAAGTTCAAATAAAAAAGTAAACCTAATTTATCTAAACTCATAAATAACTTTTAAAGAAATCCCCTCTCAGACACGATCAGTTTTTTATTACCGTATTCATTTCAAATGATAGACTTTTACCACACAAGTAAAAACTCCACAGAGAGGGTTGTCTGATGGTCATAGATTGTGTGTAAACAAGTCCACAGTAATCAATGTCTGATTCTTATATAGTTCATCTCTTAATGTATGTGTGTTAACTGTTTGAGTGACTCTGATCTTGAAGGCTGGTAAAAGAAGCTGAAAATAAACAGAGCCACGAGTGAAATATAGCTCAGGAGAGAAGGTTGGAGCTGTGTCACATCAACGTAGAGCTAGTTTCTACACTTTTACTGATTTTCTACAAAAACACTCTTTTTTTTGTTTTATGTCAAAGCATTTTAGGGCTGACAAGAACATTACTCCATTTAAAATCCATTTTCAGTTCACTAGATCTCAGCTTTTTTCCACTTTGTCAACAGGTGGCATGAAACAATCATTAAAGTGCCCCTATTACGGGGTAATGAAAGGTTTATCTAAAACCTCGCTTGCTTTTATTTTTACCTGTTTGCTGAACGACTCACAAACATTTAGTTGAATCCATTCTCCTCATTTACATGACGCTAATCTGCAGTGATTTGTCTGATTGCATTTCCATTTCATAATAAAAGCCACTTGGGTAGCACATAGCAGCTATTTGTACAGTTGATATATTTTAACGCTACAAAAGTTTCATGTTGTGGCAAAGACTGAATTTGCATTTTCTTTCAAAAGACCAACAAGGGGGCGGTCAATATGCTAATATTTCATGTTGACATGAAACGGCTTGGGGTTTATTTGAAAAACAACTCATTTCAGAGTCAACTCTTTCTTTTGAGAGTCAATAACTTTATACACAACGCACTTTCAGATGTAAAACTTTGCAGGGTGTTTTCATTCTTTTGGGGCATTTAAAATCCGTATTAGCGGCAATTTAAGCTCCTCCCCCATGTAAAGAGCATTTCCTATTTACTGCATTTCATTAAAGGCCTAGGTAAATAACAAATAAAATTAAATAAACAAAACTTATTTATGAAATAAACTTAAGCATTCAATAACTAAAAAACAAAAATTGGTATAAAAATTAAATAAAACTATATATAGAGCCTTTTAAAACAATGATAAAATAACAAAATCAGATAACATTTAAACACTAAAACATTCAACTAAATTTAAAATGAAGATCTAAAAACTAATTTTGATTTTAAATGATATTATTTATTTATTGATTAATACTACAATATACTTGGCAGATGGACAGACAGACAAAGCTAGATAGCTAGATAGATAGCTAGATAGCTAGATAGATAGATAGATAGATAGATAGATAGATAGATAGATAGATAGATAGATAGATAGAACAATAGATAGATAGCTAGATAGATAGATAGAACAATAGATAGATAGCTAGATAGATAGATAGAACAATAGATAGATAGCTAGATAGCTAGATAGATAGCTAGATAGCTAGATAGATAGATAGCTAGATAGCTAGATAGATAGATAGCTAGATAGCTAGATAGATAGATAGATAGATAGATAGATAGATAGATAGATAGATAGCTAGATAGATAGATAGA
>JAUCNO010000585.1:4424948-4456650 GCA_032353835.1 Enteromius viviparus | reverse complement strand
ATATCTTCATCTGAGACAGCTCAAACATGCAATTTAGTCTGGGACTAGCTTAAGCCTTGTCTGTGAAACTGGGGGTATGAATATTAAAGTAAAATAATGGAAAACAAAACTAAACTGGTAGAAATTAAATGCAACACATCACTAAGAAACGTCCATCCAGTCAAACCAAAAAGCGCATTAAAAGCGTGAGCTGTGCATAAAGTAGATCTGTGATTTCTATGCATTACTCAGGCTTAGAGGTAAATACCTCCTCCTTCTTTGATCTGGCTTTTTCTTCCACTTTGACCTTTGTTTCTCCAGCTTCTTTCTTCCATTTAGGCTTTTCCTCAACCTCTTTCTTTGGGGCCACTGGTTTCTCCTCAATCGTCTTCTTTGGTGTTGAAGGTTTTTCTTCAAGCTCCCTCCTCAGCTGTGGTTTCTCCTCTTCTTTCCTTTTGGGTTTGGCCTTCACCTCAGCTTCTCGAATTGATTTTTTTGGTGTTTCTTCAACAGGCACATGGGGTTTCTCTTGCTCCTTCATAGGTTTCTCATCTTCCTTCTTCACTGGAACTTTATCTTGAAGTTGAACCTTCACCACTTCAGGTTTCTTTAGCTCTTCTTCTTTCTCCACCAGCTTTTCCTCTTCAGTCTGTGGTGTAGTTGGCTGCGCTATGACTTCCACCTCTTTTTGTCCCTCTTTTGTCGGTTCTTTTGCCAATATTTCTCTTTCAACTTCAACCTCTTTCTTTTCTAAATCTGCACTGGCTAAATCTGCATTTGTTTGTTCTTTAGTCTCTATAATATTTTCTTCCTAAAAATATAAAAAATTATTTTACTGATACTAAAAATCAGTTCAAAGGCAACATTTGCATTTAAAACCCAAGCAAAAACAAAGAATCTCATACCTCATCCAGTGCAGCTGGTTCTTTGGGTTTCTCCTCTGTGGATTTCTGTAACAAATGAAGTGTCAGAACAAACTAATATTGTAGAAACCACATGAAATGCATTGCTCACATACTAAACTTTCACCATATGATGGAACGACAGCAAAAAATGTTGAGGAAATGACCTGTTCTTTGAGGTAGGACCTCTGTGGTCTATCTTCTTCTTCTGGTTCATCAGTCTCCTCAGGAGATTCTTTGGATTCCTCTCCAGTGGGGACTGGCACTGGATCTTCCATTTTTGTGATTGCCTCCTCAACGTCAATGCTGCTTTCCTCTGTCTTTTCTTCCTCTTTTTTCTCTTCCCTTTCCTTCCAAGAATTGTTTTCTGTTAAAGAAACATCACTTTGGGAGGACTCTTGTTCACCATTTCTACCACTTGGATCATCCTCTGTGGTGGTGGTGACTGTTTCATCTGTGATGGTGGGATCAAGATCCTTCTGTCTCTCCAAAGCTTCTTTCATCCTTTTCTGTCTGCGCTCTTCTCTCTTGGCAATCCTCTCTAAGAGAGCCTGATCATCATCCTCAGATGGTGCAGAAGTAGTGATCAAGGAGGACGTCTCTGTACTGAAAATAACAACATTATCAGTATAGTCAAGTATTTATGTTATGAAAAGCTTTGGCATTTTGTTTCAGGCTTTGGTGAAGTTTAGTATTAGTTACTTTTTATTGATTGTTCCTACGCTTTAATTTTAAAGGGTTACTTCTCCCAAAAATGAAAATTCAGCCATTAATTGCTCCAAAAACTTTTGTTCATCTTCAAAAACCCATTTTAAGATATTTTAATGAGATTTGACACGTTGGAGTCCCAGATAGGTAGCAAGGACATTGTTAAAATGGTCCATGTGACATCAGTGATGCAACCATAATGTTATGAATCTACAAGAATACTGTTTCTGAGAAAAGAAAAGAAAAATTATGATTTTATTTACCTGAAATAAACCTGAATCACAATTTTAAATAAGTAAAGTTTGACTTTATTATTAAAAATAGTGTGTATTTTCATTAGGATGCTTTTGTGTTTTGCTGATGAACACATAAACTATTTTGACAATGCCCTCACAACTTTCTGGGCCTTGAATATATCAGTTGTGTTGCTGTCTATGCAGAGTCAGAAACCTCTCAGATTTCTTAGCTTGTGTTCTGAAGATGAACACAGGTCTTACAGGTTTGAACGATACGAGGGTGAGTAATAAACAACAAGCATTTTTAGTGTTTAGGTTTCCGGAAGGCTCTACCTGTTCGTTTCTGTTCTAGTGTTATTCGACTCTTCATTCTCCATATTGCGCAGTCGTTCCTGACGGGCTCGTCTCCGGCGCTCCCGGGCCGCTTCCTCATCATCATCATCGTGAGAGTTAATCCTGTAGACACGGTGGGACACAGACACGTCAGTAAAGGCTCTCATTCCTCAGTATGAACGCAGACAGACAGTACTGACAGATATATGAATGCTTCTTGGCTCAGTGCTGAAAGAGTGTGTGGGAAACACACTTCATAAACTTTACATCACCCTGAAGAGCCAATAAGGATTATACGAGCAAATGTGAGCTTGAAAATATATCTCCACACAATCTACTTAAAATATAAACATAGAAGTAAATTCCTTACATGTGCATAAATGGATCTAGTCAACATTTATTATTTGTATATTAATTGCAGTTATAATATTAATCATTTATTTATATAAATACAAACATACAGTTACAGATATAGAACATATTTACATGAATATACATTTGTATTTTTATATTTGATATAATTATATTTAATATATACAGCATATTTTTGTAAATATATATTTTCATGCATGTGTTTGTATTTACACATACATAATAAAGACACAGTACATATATTATGTAAACAAAACCATTTATTTTGGATGCCAAATAATTGCAATTAATCATTTGACAGCACTTAAAACTTTATGGGGTACCAAGGTACAATAACAGATGAATCGTGCTACTAAATGTCTCTATAATACATAATGTAATTTAAAAGGTTGAAAGTTGAAAACCTTGGTATAAGCGTGGTAGTACAATACCCAATTTTTCTGTTGACTCAATCAGACCTTGAGAGATTCAACATAAACACTTTCTTGTGTTTATTTAGGCTTGGTTTGCCAGACGCTGCTCAGACCCAAAAACCTCAACTGTAATGAAATCTTTGAGGTATAGAAGTATACAGAAAGGGGTCTGGACTGCAATCTGAGGGGGAAGCTTTTTTAGCATCCTAGCATCACGGTAAATTAGCAAGATTGTAAGATGCCAAATGTACTGTTTTCCCTCAGAGTTGCCTCATTGTCGGGCTCAGGTGTTCTCAAATTCTTCATCTTGCCTTTGAAGTTGAGCGTAGCCGGCCTGGCTTGAGTTTTTATCATGTCATGTTGGTGTTTATAAGGCAGCGAGAGCTCTTGAAATGGCCAATTGATAGAGGATGGGTTTGATTTTTTTCCCTCTTCCCCTCTTCACTTCCCTTTCCAATCATTTGCAGATGTTGTAGATGGTAGACAGAAACCCATAACAGAGACCGCAATTCTGTTTCTCCATCCCGGAAATCCGAAACAATCCGTTCCTCTCAGGGAGTTCCATAAGAAAAAGGTCATCCAAGAAGACAGTCAGATGGAGTATCTGCGATTTTCCTGGACGAATACAGCCTGTCTTCTGTATGAAGTGTTTGCTGGATGAATACAATAGCTTTCAGACCTCCAGGGCGGTAGATGAAATGCAAGGAGAGATGGAGGGAGAAAGCTCACACTCCTGACAGATACTGAAACATTATGGCTGAATCTTGGAATAAAGGCAGCAGTCAAAACATTCCAGAGTCTGTGTAGTTTCCGTAACCTGCTGCAGAAATTCAGCTCGACAAGCCAGATTTCCATTGTACTGAAGACCTGAGCTGCGCTGAGTTTCTCAAAAGCATTGTAAACCTGAGGGGGTCATTTTGACATTATTGATTACATACATATTTGTTTGTAGGCAAATAGATAATATACCATTAAATGTAAAGGTAAATAAATAAATAAACATCAAAAAATTAAAACATAAAAAATTGCAACATTAAAAATTTGGTTTTAATGTGCCATATTAATTATAATTTAAAATATGTCAATATTTAACTCATTTTTTTTTCTTTTTTGCCAGTAGCAACTAAATTTATGGTGAAAACACCTTCATGAAGATGTACTAGATATTTTATATCCATTTATTATACAGTTGTTTTGGGCGATAAAATACTTTCTTATGCTGTTATGTTATAATAACAGGAAATTATTCACTAGATTTTCTTTTTATTATTATTATATTATGTGTAATATACTGTAAAAAAATTAATGTAAAAAGTAAACATTAAAAATAAAAAACAAACATTAAAAATGTAAAATAATGTTGTTTTTTTAAGTACACAATACAAATCATTTTATAATGCACTATGAAAAAAACAGCAGTCCTTGCATTGCTATAGAAGGGCCTTAAATTCATCATGTGACCCTTACTCTCTTACATCCTCTAAAATACATCAGTTAAAACCTAAATGATTGCTAAAGTCTTGTGTCAATCAATAAAACTGATTTAATATTAAGACATAATTTCTGGGACAATGAAAAGATAACTGAAGACTGAATCCCTAAAATTCATATGCTAATTAAATGAATGAGAAGCCACATCATTTGATACTTAAAAATGAAATTGGACAGAATTGTAATGAAATCATTTTAAAGTGGTAATATGCTGAAACTATTGAATAAGCAGACGCATTTAGAAAATCTGCTGATGCATCTGGAGAGCTGTGTAATCAAGCACAAGGGATTTATGGGCGATGCCGTGTTCACTTCCTTTGACATTAATAAGTGGGTTCACTCCGTTGCTGTTTTGAACTGGAAACCATGACAGGCAGCTGGCATTCGGGGGAGTTCAGATTCTTCAGCATCAATAATTTTCATAGAGAATATTTTGTTACCAGATATGATTCCAATAAAGTTTGTTTTCTCCGATACAAAGCCAATAGATGTGGTAGAAATGCCTTGAGGTTTCTTTCTTGAGACTCAATAAAGTTGCTCTCTCTGTCATTCCAGCACATATGCACTGCAGTTTCTGAGACCAGACTGAAATATGACATTGTGCACAAGAAGTGAAGGATTGTGAAGAGAAATATATTCCGCACACAATGGGACAAAGTGTCAGGATTCATCATTTCTCCAGAAGTTATTAAGGAAGGCGTGGAGTATTTTTTTATTAAAGGTTTGATTTCCTGTTCTGCTTTGATTGTTGCCGCAATGAAGCTTAAAAGAGGCTTACATTTTTGCTTGATTTTTTGTCAGTAAACTTTCTTTTACTTGAGCTGAGATCAAAGATAAATAAAAAAATCTTTTTAAAATGTAGTGGCCAAGATTCTTTAAGAAATGTTCTGTTTATATTCTATGGCTTTATATAATTAAAAAAAAGTTTTTAGATATATTTTCTAGGTTAAAAGTATTTTTTAATAATCTTTAGTAATTCATAAATATCCTGTTTGGGGAGTTGACACCAAGTATCACCAAGTACCAAGTGACATCAAGTATCATTTAAATACTATTTTAATTTTATATTAATATTATTATTAATATTTGAAATATTTTTTTTTAAATGCAGAAAATATATTTTTCTTAAATATGTTATATGTTAATTTATATTAGTTTTTTATTATTATGTATAACGTTTATTCATTTTTATTTCAGGTTTGGTTTTTGTAATTTTAGTACATGAAGTTAAATAAATGTAGAAAAAAAAAATCCGTAAATTGCATCATTTTGATGAAAATGTATATATATATATAAAATATATAATTCCAAGCTAGTTATTAATAATTTAATAATAATATAAAATATGTTAATATAATATAATTGTTTTAACGAACATTTAATTTAATTGTATTTAGGACTGCTGTATCATTTAGTCTATATGACATTTGGACTGGACCTGGACAAAATAAATCTAATGTAAAAAAAATCCCTTCTGAATTTCGTCACAAAGTCTATAAAACTAAAATTATCCCTGATGATAAACACTGTGATCCTCTGTACTCTAAATATTGCAACTGCAAAGACAGAAAACATCTGTAGCTTTTCCAAGTACACTACTCCATCCATTAACCCCACCACCACCTCTCACAAACAACACACAACTGATCGTGTGCATTCCAGTCTACATCACAAGTGATCGTATGTGCTGACAGTCACCATTATGTGCATTGACCTGTTCTCTTTCCCTCACAAAGAGCAGTAAAGCATCTGTGGTCTGCAGTAGTACACATCTGCGGATCAGTCCTTAAATGGAGCGCTGGACAGTGGGAGTTATTGAAGGATGGAGAAACTGCAGCTCTCAGTCTATGAGTGGGCCAAGTCATCCTGAACTATAAACACTCTGAACAAACCCACACTGCACAGTATCCATGCTAATACACAGTTTTTATGTATTTGAAGGATAAATATAAAGAGAAAAAAGTTTTGCAAGTCTTAAATGACAATTTTAAAACACAAGAACTTTAATGTTCACTGCCGGGTGAAGCAGTTCTTGAAATAAACAAAACAGAACACATGAATAATCTAATATGGTTTACGCAAACCCAATGTAAACACAGGATAATTGACATTAACTGTGTACAATGGCTTGCTACTTCTCTTTGCTTTAAAATGACACTAAATATTTATCTTTTAGCTAGCTCCATTAGCTCCACTTATTGCATTTGACAAATTATAACATATAATAATATTTTTCCATAAAGAAGCTGTTTTATAAGACATTTTTAAGACAAGTTTCCATTATTGTTATTGTTACTCTAACAAAACTTTATTATTTATTGATATCAGCACAACAAACCATGATTTAAAAATTATTTATGATTTAAATTATACGTATTGTTTCATTACAGTAATATAATAATGAGATAATAATAATTGTGCATTCAAATAATAATAAAGATTTTAAAAATGATTTTAAAAATGCTTCTTTTTTTCAGCAATTATTGATTATAGTGATTATAGTTGACTAAAACTAAAATGGAAACAGAAATTCTAACTATTAAAACATATTTCTGTAATTTCCTTTGAAATAAACCTTTCTGGCAAAAAAAAAACCTTAATATACTAAAAAAAACAGATCATTACTAAATTTAAAAGCAGAACATATAAAGATTTATTCAAAATATACATTTTCATGACAAAAATAATTTAATTGATAATAAAATTGCAATAAGATTTCAAGGTTCAAATAATAAACTAAACTAAACTTAAATTATGGAAATCCCATCTGCCAGTTAACTATTCCTTGTCTGAAAGAAACTTGTATGTGCGTCTGTCTAAAGTCAAATATTATCTGGATTTACTCTACCGGCCCGTTGACTGTAACAAAGCACTGTAAATGTAGGAAGACGTTTACAAGCATGTCAACCTTTATAAGGAATAAAGAGAGGCGAGCAGAGGCATGTTGTTTGGATGACGCAGACACAGGCCTCTCCAACTTGGCCAGACTATAACAGACAGCACTCCGGTTGCTTAAAATAGTATTAAACTCATCATCGGTGTGACAGTGATCCTGAATGTTATTGCATCATCTAAAATGATTAATCCTATTTGATCATGGAAGCAACTGAGAGCAACCCAGTGTTTAAAAAAAGAGGTAAACAGTGTGTGTAAAGGATCAAGACTGTGACTTACTTCTCGGCCTCCCGCTGCATCTCTTCTCGCTTTTGTCTCCGTAACTCTCTGCGGCGCTCAAAATCAAAGTCCTCATCCATGATTCACTCAGAGCTCTTGGGGTACAGGCTGAAAGAGAGACAGACAGTCAGACAGGGTGGGATTTATAAAGATTTTCACTTTAATTCAAGACGCTCCCTGTCAGCTGTTTGGCTTGTAACTTACCAGGACCACAACATTCCAGTTTCTTGATCCATTTCCCTGGAACAACTACCAGGAAAGGCAAACTATGCCACACATTTAACTTCATCACTGATCTTTTCTATTCATGGACATATTTTTTTAATATCGATATTGAAAACATCCTCCCTAAATTTCAATATCTTCCTTAACTCTCAGTTCTTACAAGTGTTAAATTAATAAATATTTTGAAGAGTAGATACATAGAAATACAGTACTTAGAAAAATAGCCAACGTAAATTAAATCTGATAAACATCTGTCTAACTGAGGGTAATCTAAAAGCTATAGGTGTATAGGCATAAATGGCAACAACAAGTCTGAATTGTTAATAAAACTGATTAGATTTGAATTATTCTTTATTATTAACTCAAAGCTCAAACATAATTAAATCTTTTTTCAAAGTCTAATCCCAAATATTCCAGTTGAAATATACAGTATTTAATATATATATATTTTATTCCCCAGAAAAAACAGGGGGTGCTGAGGCCACGTCCCATATGCCTAGTCCTCCACAGCACTGAAGCTGTTCTGAGAGCACTTTAACATCTGTGACAGAGAACTTGTTTGAATAATTCTGGTAAGGATTTTATAGTCCAGGCACCAGCCTCCATGTTATATCATAATACCTTTGCATCGATATGGGAACAATTAGGTAAGTGGTGTCACAAAGCCTGTTCTGTGTTTTTCTCTCCATATCACATGTGTAGAGCGCTGGGCCAGACAGAAAGTGCCCAGGAGTGTAGAGGTGAGCGGACTCATTGGACGGCTGCTTCCACTGGAGCTGCAGGCGTGTTTGACTTGGCTCTCCTCCAGAGGCAGAGGAACAAGGCTCTTGCACCAGTCTAAAGAGTCTCCATATGTGCATAAACTGAAAAAGTCTTGTCATGGTGACCTCATGTGAGGGCTTTCAGGGTGACAGACGCATAAGGCATTCCTGAAACCTTTTAACCCCTGCCTACAACCTGTCACATCTGTCAGCAGAAGGCTGATATGCTTTGACCACTGGGTTAATGTATTGCAACCACGCATAAGACAATATGTATGCAATTTCCTACATTTGCATTTGGTTTGATGTGAGAAAGTGTTGGTGACCCCAGTGGAAAACTAGTGATTTGGTCAGATTTCAGTAGAGCACTTTTCACTGCATTCATCAAATCAGTTTTTAACACTTTTGCCAAGTTTACATAACTTTTTAGAATACTTAAATTACATTTGCTGATGATTTTATTTATATTATTAAAAAATTTTAAATAAATAAAAATTAAATTTTCTTTGTTTTACATTCCCAAAACTCTTTATTTAGACTTTTTTTCCGTTTTAATGAAGAAAATGCAAACTTTGAAAGCTCATTACATGTCTCTAGCACTCTAGCAGAATAATAGGTAACACTTCAGAATAGGGGGTCTGAATAATGCATTAGTTAAGCATTAATTAATGGTTAATTTGTTCACAATTAAGCATTAGTTGAGCAAAAACACACGAGTAATTAATGATTAAAATGTTACTAAATAAGTTAATAATTAATTGCTAGTGTGTTTTGCTCAACTAATATTTAATTGTGAACAAATTAACCATTAATTAATGCTTAACTAATGCATTATTTTGATGTATTACCAAAAGAAAAATGTTTTTTTTTTTAAATTAAACATTGTAGATAAACCAACAGAAGCTTGTTTCAGCCACTGAATAAAAATAATAATAAGAAGAAGTGTGACTTTATCTCACAATTGTGAGAACTCACAATTTCAGATTTGTGAGATTTAAAGTCACAATTTTAACCTTTTTTTTAAATTATAATGTAAACTCAAACAATTTAGAGTTATAAAGCTGAGTTGCAAGATATAAAGTTGCAATTACAGGAAAAAAAGTCGTAATTCCATTATTTAAACTTGCATTGTGTGGTTTATTTTTGATTGTTTTCTCACAGTTGTGACTTTATAACTTACAATTCCGATAAGTTGCAATTGTGAGTTTATATCACACAATTCAGTTACTTTTTCTCGCAATTCTGACTTCATATCGCGTAATTCAGTGGTGGAAAAACCTCTATCATGCAATTTGTAACAATGTATATACATTTTTGTCATGTTATTTTTTTTGTTTTGTTTTTGCTGTCACACAATAAGTGTCACAATGGCTGAGAGACGAGGCGAGAAGGCGAACGGAGTCAAATGCAGATTGTTTAATAATCAAAGTCAAGCAGGCAATGCTCACAATCACAGGCAGACATGAATGGAGTAGGTTAAGCAACAGAGTGGTCAGAGTCCATGCGTGGGTCGAAACAAACAGCAAACAGAGTCCAAGGGGAGAAGCAAAGGCGAAAATCCAGACACGGGCAAGAGTTGGCAACGATGAATCCAAACAGAGAAACTCGGAACTAGAACATGGGTGGAAACACAAGACAGATCGGCAATGGACCATGAAGACAAACACATCCGGGGTTTTATGCGTAGAACTAGTTCAGTGGGTGGACACAACAATGAAATACCATGACAACTGACGAGCAGGGCGGAGACATGAGTTCATGGGGATAAGTCCGGACATAAAAACAGAAGTAAACACACACACAGTTCGCAGGGTGCTGGAGTGCCATCCAGTGGCCTGAGCTGGCACATCCAGCTGATCGTGACAATAGGACTCAGTCCAATTAGATATTGTTGGCAATTCATGTTTGACTTTCTTGTCTGATTTTCTCTTTCCTTCATTTAACTCACAGTTGACATCTTTGGCCTGATTCTTCTCACTTCATCAGTGAGTCAGCAGGAGTTTCTTCATGTTTTGTAACAAAAGTTTTCTTTTCTTTTTCTTTTCATAGTGCCCTTACTCTCTTATATCATACTGTTGTTTGTTTTTGTTGTTGTATTAATTTTTTTTCTAAACAAGGTCACCTGTTAATTACAGAAACATTTTAGTAAGCATAATTTAGATTTATAATTAGTTTTTTACATTTCAAATGTAATTAAAAGGATGCATTTACGCAACACCCTTTTTCTATAAAATAGATTTTTTTATGCATTTCGGCTGTTGATTTAAACAATTCAAACACAAATGTTTAATTCAGTTTCTAATGGTTTTTAAAAATGCTAATTTTTATAACGTTGTGTGCATGCATATTAGTGTCCACATAGTGTTTCTTTACAAAGTGATGTTGCCAACTACTGGCTTAGCATTTATAATACAGCACTGTTTTTAAGGCTCTGTGTGTACACAGGGATAATTTTGAAATTGCTGTCATTGATATATGGAAAATCAAATTTTTTTTTTTCATTTTCAAATTTTTGTACATTGTTGCGTAAATATACCCTTAAACTAAAACCAAGAACATCTGAATCCATTGCACCTGCAAGATAATTGATTTAAGAGGCACCCTCTGAATATAATTACTATATTAATAAAGAGGAAATGTAATTTATTATCCAATTTAGAGAACAAATTTAATGGAATTGAATAAAGGATTTGAATATTTAATTAGATGTATTAGCTTACTATTGAGAGGAGCTTCTCTGACAACAATGCAGTCATTAAAGCTGGCCTGGCCTATTGTACATGAAATACCTGTTTTTAGAAAACTAGTAAAAAAAAAAACTTTCATTTTACTGACCGCTCTTTCTCCTTTTATGGACCACCATTGCTCAGAAACCCAAGAATTGTAAAATGAGCTCAGTTTCAACAGGAGACTGCGGACCGGGTGAGGTTTTAAGTTCAGAACACTTTGAACACTTTTATGTCAGAAGATCAAGGAAAGCTTGATTCCTCCTGATGTGACCCCTTTAAACAAGTGCGCAAACAACCACAGACATTGTGTTGTTGTAGAGCATGTTTTATCTGAAAGCAATTTCCTCTGATATTCCACTTTCTCTCTGTCGTTCTACACTTACTCTCTTTCTTTGCCACTCATGGTTTTTCCAAAACTCTGTTCTTTCTTCTGGTCTCTCTGTTGTCCTTTTACTCTGTCACTGTTTCCCACATTGCCTGCAATAAGTGTCAATTTGCTCTCTCGCTCTCGCCGTCTCTTTCGAGTTTCTCTCTTCCATGTATAACCCTAATGAACAGCGATGGAGGGAGTCGTGTTATGGCTGGTGTCATGTCAGCGAATGCATCGTCCCCGTTCTGACAGATCGCCCCAATTAACCTTATTTACCACTATTTCCCTTCGTCCTTTAACAAGTTCCTCTGGGCTTTTCCCCCCTCTAATGACCAGGTGCCTGAGACGAGGGCTTGCCGCGTTATGGCACCCTCACGGCCCGGTTTGCCATTATTCAGGTGCTCAGGCTGCAGATCACATGCTCCTACGAGCACATTATTGTTTTTCCATAAATGTTCACACCAGAGGCAGAATCACGCATCAGGGGGAATTATGTTGACGTTAGCTTCAGTTGCTGTCTGAATTGATGCTTAATTTTTAAAGTGCGGATTATAGTAGACGCGGATTTCTCGTCTGTAATGATTTCCGAAGTGGGTGTGAGGCATTTCGAGCTCGTAATGAAGGGGAACAGGGTAGGTGGCGACAGAAAATCGAGACGTGGGTGTTGTTAGCGTTGGCATCACATCAGCAGAACTTCTGAAAAGAAACAGCCATTGTTTCTGTCTATCGCTAAGCAACATCAGCCTAATATTCTTGTGACCTCTAATGAATACCGTGGGACTTTGTGCAAGGTAAACATAACCAGTGCATGACTCTATACCCCCTGCTCATTAACAGGCACTAAAAAGTATTGACATTTTTTTCTGCCTAATTGGTTCAGGAAGCAATTATCCTCATTTTCTTGTTCTTTACCTTTTTTTTTTTTTGCACAGGGCAAAGAGTAACTGGAGAGAATGTCTTTATAAACGTTGCTACATATGTATCATTTTGCTGTTTCTGATGAATCAGAAGTGTTCCCGTGCAGAGACGTGGGCTAAATTCAATCTTTTTTGCCGAGTGGGAACCTGCACCTCTGCAGCTGTGAATCCCACAGAGGAGAACGTCTTCGGTATGTGGGCTTTAATTATGGCTCACATCTTTTCGTAGGTACGACTTCCATTTTGACACTCGAAAACACATTCTCAATAGTCCCGAGGAAGCATTCTGCTGGAAAACATGTTGTCCAAATAATAATATTTTTAATGAAGCAAAAGCAAAAATTTTGCTATAAACATTTTGAAATAAAAAAAAATAAAGATATGCATAACACACATACACAGTACACACACATATATAATGTAAACAAAAACTTTTCTTTTGGATGTTTAGCATCACTACTATTGACATTATTAATAGTAAAGTAGTTGTTAGGTTTATGGGTTGGGTAGGATAAGGGATGTAGATTAAGGTCATGTAGAATAAGGCATTAATATTTACTTAAATGGCTAATATTCTAGTAATATGCATGCTACTAGGGAGCTATTTAAGAGACCTTAAAATAAAGTGCTGCCGTATATTTTTGTTCATGTGAGATAATATGCTCCGTCTGAAGCCAATCGATGTGACTATTTCAGCGCATATAAAACATTTAGGGATGTTTGTAGTGTTTTTTTTAATGATGGGAAGATACAATCAAAAGATCTCCATTACACTTGGGTGTATTTATGGTGCAGTAGTGAAACCGGAGTGGACTCTCCTGCCTGCTTCTTTTTGTGTTTGTTTGTCTGCTCTTTACTCAATAGATTATTGCTCATTCTGGTCAGGTTTGCATTGAAGCACAAACAGTCCTTCTCTCCCCTGGAAGTCCCGTGTGTCAAATGAATCAGTAGCAACTGAGGGAAGTGCCTCCATCTACGAACAGTCACATCCTGTGGAGATGGCAACCCGGAGTAGGTTTCTCTGTCAGAGTTCAATTTGCAGACTAATTGGATTCTCTTTTTCAATGATCATACCTGACATACACAAATTACTGAGTGAAAAGGGCTCTGACTCAAATCGGTTCTGCTATTACTGCCTGGAAATTGCTAAAATTGTCTCAAAGGATTAAGCCTGTATAGTTTAAAATTAATAATGATGGCTGTCCTTTTCCACACATTTATTTGATAGTGCAGTGTCCACATTTTAATGACTTTAAACGTTAAAGCAGCTCTTTTTAATTTCTATTTTTCAACTAGTATAAAACTTTGAAAACAGAATTGATTGTTTTTGAATTACATATCTAAATTGTAATTTTAGATGAATTATTTTTCTAAAGACGTATGCTGATTTTGATGACATTTTGACTTTATCCTTGAATAACTGAGTGGTTTGTGTTATTTTGGAATTTTGTAATCAATCCTGTAAACAGAAATATGGCACTCATTTGAAGAAGAAAGCTTCTAGAATTACTTATTTAGAAAGGGTGATGTGGCGTCATTGGTCTGCTTTCACTCACTAATCTGTTTAATAAGCAGAGAAGGAAAGGGGGCATCTGGAAGGAAGTCCATTTTAGGAATTGCTGTGGTGGTAACCGCAAGCCACAACAAGGAGGGGCTCGAAACCCAAGCTGCTGAAGGGGGACTGACATTTTTAAGACAATGTATTTTACCTGGCTTTGTCTCCCTCTGTAATCTTCTATTAGTAGGCTATTAAATAAATAATCTAACCAGTAATTTTTAAAAATTTATGTAATTTATGTACTTTGTAATTGTTATCCTCTTTTTACACAATTATTTTTTATTTTATTTTATTTCATTTTTATTTTAGAACTGATGGAATTTAAAGACAATAAAGCCACGTTTTGTAGTTTTCTTACGTATTTAATTGGTGGACATTTTTTAGAGGATTTCTTATTTTTTTTGGTAATTAAAATTTTTCATAATAAAGCTCTTACAGAGCCTGTTCATCCCAAAATATATTTATTATTGTGTTATAATTGCCGAGTTATATATATATATAAATATATAATATGTACAAGTTATATATGTAATTATGTGTAATTATATTTCATTACACATTGATTGTTGCAGGCCAAAATATTTAGCATTTTATCATTGTCATTATCATTATCATCACTCACTCATTCATTCACCCTGCAGCACAGGAGCTCGAACTATATAGATATTGAAATGGAAACTGTCTGTAATTTATTTATTTTTTTTTTTATTTGGCAGTCCTGCAATATATGTTACTTTCAATGAACTGTGAGTTTTTTTTTTTTTTTTTGTTTTAGTAATATCTGTCACAACACACAACGATATATGACCACAGGCCATCTAACCTTTGCATAATCTAAACCAGTGTTGTCAAACTCGAAGCCCTGCAGAGTTTAGTCCCCACCCCGATACCACACACATACCATGTAGCTTTCAAAAGATCTTGATTAGCTGGATCAGGTGTGTTTAATTAGGGTTGCATCTAGAGAGTAGAAAACAGCTAGATCAACAATATTTTATGACCTTAAATCACATTCAAAAAAGCAGCACTGGTAGTATTTGGAGCAAGAATTACAGGGACATACACACTTTCCTAGTTTTTGGAATCTACTTATACTTATACTTATGCACTGAAAGTTAAGACATTTCAAGATATCATCAAAGAAAGAACCATGGAGATTCATTCTTTTCTTTGACTCTCATGTGGCCATATGTTTTGCACTATGTTTCTTTATAATAACATTTGAGTGTAACCACTAGAAAGTTTTTTTCTCAAAAAATATCTCAGTTTTATTCAGTTGAAGACATTTTTTTGTATCATATATCTGCATTATTTAAACACAATACCAAGCCAAGGCTGGAGAGAATCCTCCGAAAACTGGGTTTTGAGTTTGATAATGTAGGATACTCATTTCTTCAGTGACATCTGCTTTATGAGACTGTCCTGACAGCGGAAATATAAAAGTAGCTAATAATATGACCATCATGTAAAGCAATATATGAAGTTCCAGATCACCTGTGTAAACCCCCCTGATGTAAAAACAGAGGAGAAGCTCTGATAACCCAGCACCAGACAGCTTTCTTTTGCTCTAATTTCTGGCCGTGTTCTCTGGACATGACTGCGCTCGTGATTCCCTTTCCAAAATTGAAAATTCCACATTCTCTCTTGGGTGCCTCACGTCTTTCTCTGCAGAATGTGATGTAAGTTGTAAGCAAGCATGTAGAAAAAAACAGATGTTGTGCACAAGGTGATCTTCTCTTTCTGAATATATGTACATATGTTTACGTTAGACATATTTTTGGTCACACTTTATTTTAAGGTCCAATTTTCGCTATTAACAAAACATTAGCTGCAACTTTTGCCTCAATAAACTCATAATTTGCTGCTTATTAGCTAATAGTTGTTATTTTCATCATGCATTGTCTATGCAAAAAAATGTAAGGTAATCAGTATGTCATACAGCAACTTTGCATGCAACAAATGTTTCTTGTGCCCAATTTAGGGCTGTTCCAGTGAAATAAAGTAATGAAGTAATGCAGTGTCCTTTACATTGGTTCTGTTGGATCCTATAAATAACCCCAAGTTCAAACTGGGGTTGCCAGGTCCACACTTTTCCCTTTAGAAAACATTATTTGTGATATGCCTCCAATCCAATTATCACAATGAGCTTTGTGCTTAGTTACTTCTGATAAGAAACAAAGTCTCAGCTTTCAAATCCTGCACATTCTTTCACAAAATTTAAACAATAAATGTTGTTTTGACACTCTTAAATGTGGTGTGACAGATCACTGTAAGCTGCTGTGGATCCACGTGTCCGGGTGCTTCTGTAACTGGCACGGATTTACAGAAAAAAATACTGTTATTTGGAAAATAAATAATTTTACATAAATAATCCCAGCATTTCATTACTGTATGTCAGCTATAAATTAAATCTCAAGTCACAGTGCATCAATCTCTAATTTTGTTTATTTTAGTTATAAGGCAATTCCTAATCAGAGAATCTGCAGCTTATGGATCATTTTTAATATTATGTTTTTTTGTTGGGAGTCTGAACATGTCTTAGTTTTGAAAGTGTACTGTGAACTGAAGGACTGAAAGTAATAAAAGTTAAATAAATCAATTATGGTCATGACATACGGTAACACATGTCTGAATGAAGTGTTTGAGCTTGTGGCAGCCTGCTGGTTCTTTTCAAGTCTCTTTGGTTGACATGGTTTATTGAAAGGGGCATCTGAATGAAACGGTGGGCGACACAGACAGCCTGTAATCAGGGCGTTTGGACACTCAGTGTAGGCGGAACCAAAGACCACCTGATTGTTCTCTAATAGTTTGAAATGGCTTCTGTTTCATTCCTGGGTAATTTTCGCATAGAGCACAATTAAGATGGATGGAAATGTAAGATTTATTTAAAGAAAAGCTTTTTGTGTGGAACGGATGGGGTAAATTACATTGAAATGAGAAATTCTTGACTTTTTGCTCTTATTTAGCATATAAAGGTGGTTAATTTGTTAAATGCAGTTCAGTATAAATGCATTTGTTTGTGACAGATGATGCAGAGACTTCAAAGATGATTTTCACAAGGATTCTGTTAATATTCATTAAATAATTAATTATAAAAAGGTTACTTCCTTCCTTCCATCAGTCCATCCATCTA
The DNA here is from genome assembly GCA_032353835.1 of Enteromius viviparus. Taxonomy (NCBI): domain Eukaryota; kingdom Metazoa; phylum Chordata; class Actinopteri; order Cypriniformes; family Cyprinidae; genus Enteromius; species Enteromius viviparus. Next base: position 4,439,349 of record JAUCNO010000585.1, on the reverse strand, counting down.
TCTATTCTTTCTTTCATTCCATCTGTCCATCTAACTTTCTAACCATCCTTACTTCCATCCATCCATTTTTCCATCCTTCCTTCCATTCACCCATCCATCCATCCATCCATCCATCCATCTAAATATGGAATACAGGAGACTTGCTGCAATATAAAATTCAGATTTATTAGATCGTGAGGGCTTTAGGACCTCCCTGTCAACAGCCGAGAGGGCCAGACGCTACCGTGAAGGCTTGTGTGCCTATTGCGCCTCCCCGGAACACCATCGGGCAGTCTGTCCCTTGCGTCCGGGAAATGGCCAGACCAGGTGAAGAGGGGGAGGTCTTTATCTGGTCCCGATACCGCTGCCTCCCATCCTGCTGTTTCCTGGTTGCTGATGCAGGTAACAATCCTCATGGGCAACCGACGGATCGAGACCGCCGCATTCGTGGATTCGGGTGCGGCGGGGAACTTCATCGATCGAGCTTTTGCCGCCCAAGTGGGGATTGAAACTGAGGTGTTATCCCGGTCCATTCAAATCACAGCCATTGACGGTCGCCCCATTCACCCCAGTCCGGTCACTCACCGCACCAAGGAACTTCAAATCACCATACAAGAGCACTCAGAGACTATTCACTTCTTCGTCACCACCCTCGCCTCACCTCCCATCATCCTTGGATACCCCTGGCTGGTTCGTCATGACCCCTTCATCTCCTGGACTACTGGTCGTATCATCCACTGGGGGGCGACCTGTCAGGAGCTCTGCCTCCAGGCTAAGACCGGGACGTGCTCTGGGGAGTCCGAGGGCCTCGGTATCGAATTGGAAGGGGTGCCTGCTCCGTACCGCGACCTGGCCGAGGTCTTCAGCAAACAACGTGCTTCCAGCCTTCCACCTCATCGCCCATACGATCTGGCCATCGACCTCGTGCCAGGCGCGGTACTTCCCCGCGGTCACCTCTACTCTCTATCCGCCAAGGAACACCCGGCTATGGAGGAGTATGTCGCAGAGGGACTCCGGGCAGGCACCATCCGCCCATCCTGATCACCGGCGGCCGCGGGGTTTTTCTTTGTTAAGAAGGACGGGGGCCTTCGACCTTGTGTAGATTACCGGGGCCTCAACCAACTGACCATCAAGAACCGTCATCCGCTTCCACTGACCAACACCGCCCTGGACGCCCTCTCTGGTGCACGCTTCTTCACGAAGCTGGACCTACGGAGCGCCTACAGCTTGGTCCGCATCAGGAAGGGTGATGAGTGGAAGACGGCCTTCATAACCCCCACTGGCCACTATGAAACCTTGGTTATGCCGTTTGGTCTGTGCAACAGTCCGGCTGTCTTTCAACAGTTCATAAATGACGTTCTCCGGGACATGCTGGGTAGATGGTGTTACGCCTACTTAGATGACATCTTAATCTGTTCTGCCTCACCAGATCATCTTGGCTCCTTTCCAGTGGGGGTTGGAAGAGAGAGTTCGCCAGAGTCACAGCCTGGAACCTCCTCCCACCGAGACGCCTCCTGAGAGACTCTTCATCCCCAACCACCTCCGTCAAGAGGTTCTCCAGTGGGGCCACGATTCCACGATGGCCGGTCACCAGGGAGTCCAGAGGACCACCTCATTCATTGAAAGGTCGTTTTGGTGGCCATCTGCGCTCGCTCCAAGTCTACCAACTCTCCAACCACTGGCGAGCTGCAGCCCCTCCCCAACCCAAAACGTCCTTGGAGTCACATCAAGGTGGACTTCATTACTGGACTCCCCGAGTCTGAAGGAAAGAACATCATCCTGACCATCGTGGATCGCTTCTCGAAGGCTGTGCATCTGGTGGCTCTCACCGGACTCCCCTCGGCTAAAACCACCGCAGAATTAATTCTCGAGCATGTAGTCCGCTTGCATGGGTTCCCCAAAGACATCGTCTCAGACAGAGGGCCTCAGTTTACAGCTAAATTCTAGCAGGCCTTCTGTCGTCTGGTTGGTACCACATCGAGCCTGTCGTCTGGATACCATCCCCAGACGAACGGCCATACGGAGCGGGCCAACCAACAACTAGAGCGCTTTCTTCGATGCTTTGCAGGCGAGCATCAACGCTCTTGGGCCCGCTACCTCGTCTGGGCTGAGATTTCCAATAATCTCCATACATCTTCAGCCACCAATCTCAGTCCTTTCGAGGTATGCTACGGATATCAGCCTCCCATGTTTGATCATCAAGAACCGGAGGTTGATGTTCCGTCGGCCCAACAGTTGGTCCGCCGGTGTCGGCGGCTCTGGCAGCAGGCCCGTACTGCCATTCGGAGGACCAACGCTCGCTATACAATCCAGCACCGCCGTCGACACCCTCCGGGACGATTGTTTCATGTAGGTGACAGGGTCTACCTTTCCACCCGGAACATTAACTTAAGGACTGATTCAAAAAAGCTCACCCCACGTTTCATTGGACCGTACAAGATCACTCATCGGATCAACCCTGTCACCTTTCGGCTCCAGCTGCCTGCCTCACTCCGGATCCATCCCGTGTTCCATCAGTCCCAACTTAAACCTGTATTTTTTTCACCTCTGTCTCCCCAGGTCACTGCACCCCCTCCAGTCCGGATCATAGACGGTGGTCCTGCGTATACCGTTCGGCGGATCCTGGACTCGCGACCCCGCGGTCGGGGCACCCAATACCTGGTTGATTGGGAGGGCTACGGCCCGGAGGAGCGGTCCTGGGTTCCTGGACGGTTCATCTTGGATCCCACTCTCATCCAGGACTACCGTCGTAGGGTATCCTCTTCTCCGGGACCGTCTGGTGCCGGTCCTAGAGGGGGGGGTACTGTCACACGCACCAGATCGTGAGGGCACTAGGACCCGGGAGTCTCTCACGACGATATATAAACAGGAAGTATGTGTCTCTCTAGCACCAGACATTGAGCTCATGGTTAGCCTTTCGTCAGGTCCCAACTCAACCATCGCTTCAACTCACGTGAGTACCTCTCGTTTATATATTGTCTGTGTGCGTGTGAGAACGCGGATTCCTTGGTGGGAATCTCAACTCCCTGTTGGAGCGTTCTCAGATTAAATTGCGTGATTCACCTGCTCACTCGCGATCTCCAGCGTTTGAGTTTTCCGTCACGCTACACAGGGACTAATCCTCGACCATTCATCTCTCGTCTGCCTCCGTGACAGACACCAGCACACTTTACTTTGGGATTGTACTCTGCACATGATGCACAGAGCTGGTTTCCTTCATAAATTATATTTCAGCTAAATTTCAAATGTCCCAGATATTGAAATAATTTTAGGGGACTAAAATTTGACATCTATCGCTCTTCTTGTTACATCCACGCCAGGCTCCACCCTCACTCCCTCACAATGATCCCAGTCGCCAGAATACTAATCATCATCACCTGTCTGCACACCTGGCACTAATCCCAGCACCAATCATGCTTCACATTAAAACCACACACCACACTGCACACATCGTCCAAGCTTGTTCCTGTGGACTCATGCTACTCCATAAAGATCTTCCAACATACTACCTGTATTTCAAGGTTCTCTGGATCTCTGCTATACACTTCTTAACATTTTAAGATTAACAGTATGTTACAATATGACAGATACAGAACCCTGGTTATTTTAAAGTACAAAGTTCAATTTGTGTGCAAATATGAAAAACAGGTGCCAAAGTGACATATACATTAGAAGTGCAGGAGGTAGAGGGTTATAATGGTTATTTACTATATACTGGTTATGTGTACAATGTTCCATGTATATGCAAACATTTGTACAGCAGCATATAATATTAGTACCAATGAGTGTTGGTAACAGTGCAGTCATTATACTAGTCATAACTACTGGAGATATTGTGCGTCAAGTGACCTGGTGTGTAAAGTGCAACTCAGTTGCAACTCAGTTCCTTCACAGTCTATGTGTGCATGTGGGGGGAAGTGTAATGGCTGGGAGTGAATTCAAAAGTCTTATAGCTTGTGGAAAGAAGCTATCACGCATCCTGGTAGATCGAGACCTGATGCTGGAAGGAGAGTGAAAAGTCTGTGTGAAGGATGTGAGGGGTCGGGCACGATGTAGGAGGCAGTGTCTGTGGAAGATGTCCTGCAGAGGTGGAAGAGAAGTTCCAATGATGTTGCCAGCTGCTTTGATGATCCTTTGAAGCCGCCTGATATCAGCAACAGCACAGTTTCCGAATCAGGTGGAAATGCAGCTGGTCAGGACGCTCTCTATGGTGCCCCTGTAGAACATATTTAATTACCTGCTCTCTCCTTGTGATCTTCCAGTGTTGTCTGTCTCCAGTGTCCCAGGATCATCTCCAGTGTGCTCGTCCAGGCCTGTGGTGTTTGGTCTTCGTCTTTGTGCTGTCTCCATCTGTGAAAGAAAGGATTTCATCACCAGTCAAGTTTCCTCTCTCCAAACCCACTTCATTCTACTTACTCACCTGTTGAATTGCTCTGATCTTTGTGTTGAACTCATCTGTTGTAAATAAACTGTTATATTGATTTTACTTACCATCAGCGTCTGTCCGCTTCATAACACTTCTGACTGCTTTTATCAGTCTCTCTCTCTTTATATTTAAAAATATATTTGTGGTACTCTCCCGTTCCCTGCTCTTCATGTTAACCCAACTTTGATGACTTCTGCTGCAGAGAAACACATTAAAGGAAAAAAGGTCCATTAGCAAGATTATGCAGTAAATTAAATCTTTTATGAGCATTTAATTTAAATGCAATTTATTATGCCAAACCTCTAAAGTCAACCCCCTGGCAACAGTTTAAAGGAAAACCAATTCACATTGATCAAGAAAATAATCCTATATAGCCTTCTGTATAAATACATGAACTTAGGAGAAATCAGTATAGGTTGATCTACATTTATTATAATGCGCTGTTTTATCATACTACTTTTCAAGAGTTCATGCTTTCTCATAACCCAGAAGGATAAAGCGTAGAATATTTGGTGTGCAGTCCGGGGGGCGAGCCGTGAGGATGGCGGACACAGAACCCTAGAGGCTTGAACCCTAGCTAGGGCTAGAGCTCGGAGTCCGGCTCGGTCCTTGCACGCCCCCCTGAAGGAAGGCACGAGAGCAGCTAAATGGTGGAGGAGGGATGTGCAAAAGGCGAGGTGCGGAAGGAAAGAGAATGGGGCTATTTATAGTAGGTAGCAGGGGATTGATTGGGCAGGTGTAATTGGTATAATATTTCGCACTAGCCTACTCTATTCTTCTTCATTTAGACTGTTTTTTTATATTTCTATTTTTTCCATTCTTGTTTTCTTTGAATGTATTATATGTGACCCTGGACCACAAAAACAGTCTTAAGTAACACAATAACAAAACAGCCAACAATATACTGTATGGTTCAGAATTACAGATTTTTATGACAAAAATAACTTGGATTATGTTTCATGAACATGTTTTGTAAATTTCCTACTGTAAATCTATAAAAGCTTACTTTTTGATATTAAATATGCATTAAACTTCATTTGGACAACTTTAAGGTTGATTTTCTCAATAGTTATCTAGCTATTTATTTTTGCACCCTCAGATTCCAGATTTGCAAATAGTTGTATCTCAGCCAAATATTGTACTATCTCTGAACAAACCACATAAATGGAAAGCAATTTCGTTTTGAAAGAATAAGCATTGTGAATGATTTTGTGGTTAAGCGATCTGAGACTTGTCATACTTAGCCTAACGATACATATAATTGTTTTTTTTGTGATTGTCCTCATTTGTTAGGATGACAATTTGCTAAAACGTCTGTACTAAATGCAATAACGTTCTTGTTTTTAATAATTTTTATAATAAATTATTATTTATATTTCGATTATTGCTTTATTATTATTATTATTCAGTTATCGTTTTATTAATTCTAATTCATTGTACGTTTTTCTTAAGGTGTAACCTATAAAATTAAAACTGTTCATTCTAATAAGTAGTGCAGTCACCGTTGTGTTGATAATCATGAAAGGCTGTCCCCAGACACGCAAGACTTGACGGATAGATTATGGTGAGCGGTGTTTCTGAGCGCTGCTCCTGCGGTGACCCGGATGTAGCGGCGCTCTACCTCCACTCGTCTGATCCTCTTATCAGCGAAAGGCGGCCAAGATGGATGTTGTCAACCAGGTAGGGCTTTCAATCACAGCTATTCACTGAATCAATTCTGCAATGTACTGCAAACTCCTCACAGACCTACCGGCAAACAGGCTGCTGATATCTGACTGACCGGCGTTGAATTTAACAGGACGGATAACGGAGTTTAAATGGGACAAGAACATACCTAGACACGACGTCTGGTTGACTTTCAGGGGATCCCTGCTGGATGCCACCAAATAAAACACAGCAGAAAATCGTTAGCAATTTAAGACATTTCTCGTGAAACCGGTAAACAACACTAGGATATATGCAGTGCATTGCGACTATGGTATTTTATACTGCAGGATATAATTTAAGAACGACGGAACTAATGCGCAACTATTTTCAAACGGGATGATATATGGTTCACATAGCCCAGACTGGTTGTTCAAATAGCCCAATGTCTTTGTTTTCATGATGCATCTATGAGATGAGGCATTTAAGGACGAGAGCCGGCTGCGGGCTATTTATCTGTTTTCACACTGATGTCTAATTCGCGAGCGAATCTGTTTTTTAAACCGGATCTTTTTAGTGATTCAAACGAACCGATTCCCTTGAGTTCATAAACCACTTGAGACTCTGACGGGAACAATTTACAGACTAAACTGTGAGGAGGTGAGACGATGAAACAGTAGCCAACCTATATAGCCAAATAATTCAACTTAAAATGCTGATTTTGAGCTAATCCACAAACGATTCAGTGAACTAGTTCATAGAGCCAAACAGTCTGAGAGAACCGATTCGCATAAACGATTCGCTCGGACTTCAGAATTGTATTTATTCAGTAAGTGTTAGTCAGTTATTACATCATAACAGAACAGATGTATCATACGCCAGGTTACAGCAAATGGCATATGATTTGCATTAAAGAGCAAGGTGAGAGATGACAATGCGACGCAGTCTGCAGCGTGCCGCATTCAGTCGCGTGCTCTCTGGCCTTACGCCCGCTGTGCGAGTCAAATATGACGGCCTGTAGCCTGTAAATGCTCGCTAGTTGCACTTTCATAAAGGAAACGTTGAGATAAGCAGCTTTGACTAATTCTAATGCTTGCAAAGTCTCCCTCTCCTCTCGCGTGCGCTCTGCTCTATCGGTCGCTCCGTCGTCATCGCTGACGTCAGCAGAGACTGTCAGGTTATTACAGTGTGTGTTTTGAGAAAAAGAAGCCAAATGCAACATACCTGCATTATCCACCAAATATGTGACTGTGGTTGCTCGGTAGAATTAATAAGCTGCAAACTAAACCATACAGTTTACAAACAGACAGATACTGCTGAATGAGCGCTCGTGTATATATAGCTTACAAGAATAATTAAATGAAATAAGTTCACATTTTAAAAATGTGCTTTGTAATAAAGTCAAATTACAAGTTTACTTCGAACTTAAATTTGAATCACCACAGAAACACACATCCAAATGTGTTGATTGACTTACTAAAGCACATGTACAGTACTTGATTATCATTTTATTTATTTATTTATTTTAAATGTGAATTTAATATAGGAATAAATAGAAATAAACAAAATAGTTTCTTCATTACAAATAAGTATACATATATTTAAATATGTGGCATACTAGTTTTAAGAAAAACAGCATTAAAGTAATTTTTTTTAGCTTGTCAGTATATTCAGCAATACATTTTAACAAAGACAGAAAAAATTATTATGACATTACATATAAGTATAGTCCTACTTAACTAAAAATACACATTTACTTGCAGTTGATCTGCCTTTAAGTACCTGTTCACACTGAAGTGTAGTGTATGTGTTTATATATATATATATATGTATATACAGTAAGTGCTGTCTAACGATTAATTGCATCGAAAATTTTACAAAATGTTAACATAATATATGAGTGTGTACTGTGTATATTTATTATGTATATACAGTATAAAGACACACATACAGTATATTATCTTGAAAATAGTTACATGTATATGTAGTTAAATTCTTAAATTTTATATGAAGTGCTCATTTAAAATGTTTTTGATGTTTTGTATATCTGTACTTTATGTTGCTGATATTATTTATGTGTTTATTTTTTAGCTTGTCGCCACTGGGCAGTTCACAATCATCAAACAGCCATTAGGGTTCATTAAAATCTTACAATGGGTGAGTAACTAAAGACCTTGCAAGGTGTTGTTTGTAATCTTGCTATTTAAAAAAAGCAACAACAAAAAAGAAAGAAACATAATGCCTTTTTTATTTCCTTCATATTATTTCTTTCTACAAAGCTGTAGAATGTCTTGCGTTTGCAGCTTTGCAAAACTGTAATTTTATCAAAAGCACTGGCATTTTCTTTCAAGAAGTGTAAATCTAGTTCATCTTAATTATAACGGGCAGTAAACACAACACACGCACATGCTATTATGCACAGCTTGTGTGGGAGGCTGTGAACAGTCACTGCTGCTTACGTAACCCACGCTCAGAGAGGAACCTGACACTAGTTTACAGTCAAGAGATCGAGGAAATCAAAGATACATATTAAATACATATTTTGCATTTATAATTTAATACATTATTGATACATTAATAATTTATTTCCAATAATTGAATTCAAGTTACATTTTTGCAAAAAAATAAATAAATCTGAAATTCTGCAACACTAGGGAAAGACATACTGGGTCCTTCTGACACAGCGCTTTGGATCACTGTAATATGCCATGTGTTTATAGCCAGTCTAATTTTCTGTTTAAAGCTTCCTAAAATAATTAATTGCTCAGAAATTTTGAGACCAGAGCTGGCATGAATCCTCAGTAAACATATGGTCTTGTTTCTTTCCAACAAAACTCAAAATTGCAGAACGATGCCAAAGTCTGCAGGCTGTATATGATCTGGATGCATTTACAAATTCAACTCCTTTTGATTAAGCTGTTATTTAAAATTTAATATCTGTTTAAAATAATATCTTAATATACAATACCAGACATTTTATAACAGCAATCTTAATGCATTTAATTGCCTATTTATGACTTAAGGATAAACTAGAGCCAATCAATGCAGAGCATTTCATGGCTCTAGAACTTGTTAGGAGCACAATAGCAAAAAATAATAATTGTATTTGCATAGTTCATTATTCTTTCTTTCTTTTAATTCCTTGTAGTTGAAAATCCTAAAGAAAGGCTTACAGGACTCCTGTCCCAATTTGGAACCAATCCTACGTGATCATAATGGCAATTTTCTTATAGGATTACTGTAACACTGAGCGAAAGCCTAGATGTAATAAATGGGAACGCATAATTCCTAACTGAACCAGCTGGATGAACTATCCGTGCATCAGAAAGAATTGAAAGAAAAGAGATTTGAAAACTGCTAAAGCTCTCTCTGGGATTTTCTGGAACTCTTCTGCAAGACGTTGTTTAATTCAAACCAAGCAGAGTTCACAGAATATCCTGCAGGATTCTAGGAATCAAAGAAGACACTGAATCTGAGAATCCTATGTGATGTTTTCATTCTCGTTTGATTTTCGGAATTGTTTTGTTTTTGACTTGACGCTGTCAAGATACAGGCCTATTACAGTGAAGTAAAAGCCCATGCTTTTTATTAATTCAAAAGGAAAATGATTGACATTGTGTGATACACTCTCTTGTATTTTTGTCCTCATTCATATTTTTTATCAGCCATGTAGCCTTCTAACAAATATAATCACTTATTTGCTGAGACACAGCCCAGAATATTGAGGTGTGCTGGTGCCATATTACGCCAGTGATTCACATGTCGTGCAGTTATTGTAAATAATTAATATAATTGCAATCTGAATAAAAATCACCTTATTTACTTACCACCTTCCACCAACTATGACATGTGGTTTAATAAAAAAAAAACTAAACAAAATGTGAATAAATCAACATTGACATCTTCATTACAGATTTGTACAAAACTTTGCCAATATTTTATCAATGACAATGAAAAAGGCGTTTCCTTAACCAATGTTATGCAACTAAAATTTAGCCTTTCGGCTACTGACAATGTAACCCTTTATGAGTTTTAAAAGCCTATCGAAAAGCTACATTCAGTAGTGATTCAGGTATGATCCATGTCTTTGATTCATGTTTTTAAATGGATAGTTTACCCAAATTCCCTCAATATTTACTCATCCTTATGTCATCACAAACCTGTATGAATTTCTTGTTTCTGCAAAGCACAGAACATTTACAAAATATACACTTGTCAACTCTGACTGTGTTTGTCTGAAGGAAGAAAGTCATATGTACCTAGGATGGCTTGGGGTGAGTAAAAACATGCTATAATTTTTGGGTGAACGATTCCTTTAGTTTGGTCCATCGGGAATTAATTGTGTCTGCCTTCCTAAAGGGTTAGTTCACCCAAGAATGTTAATTCTGTCTGTAGTTACTCACCCTCATGTTGTTCCAAACCATTAAGACCTTTGTTCTTCTTAGGAACACAAATGAAATCAGAGAGACATCTGACCCTCCATAGACACCAATACAACTGAAATGATCCCAGATCCAGAAAACTTAGCGAACACATCAGTAAAACAGGATGTAACATCAGTGGCTCAACTTTAGTTTTGCGATGCTAGTAGTTCTTTTTGCTCTAAGAAAACAAAATTTACTTACCATTCTTCTCCCCTAAGTTACGTCTTCTGCCATTTTAAAGAGTATCACAGGGTCAGATAGCTCTCAGATATCTTCATCTGTGTTCCGAATATGAACGAAGGGTTTGGAACGACACAAGGGTGAGTGATTAATGACAGAATTTTCATTTTGGGGTAAACTAACCCTTTAAAAACTCTTAAAATTGTGTATGTACACATAGTGCAAATAAAATAGTTAGTTGCAACTTTTTCTTTCTTTGATTTTAAATATTTTTTTTTTTTTATATTTGGCTCATATCTTATACAGTAGCACTGTGACGAAGACTTTTTTCTTTGTAAAAGTGGGCGGGCACTAATGCACTCTATTGCTGCAATCTCCGGGGATTGACAGGTTGCTGGAGGGAGGATGTTTTTGTCCCGCCCTCGTGCCAGTAAACAAATCATTAGAAGAGAGGCACACGAATTTAAGAAAAAAATAACATTAAAAATACGATTAATGGTGTGCATGGTTACATCATGTATAATAAACTGAATACATTTGAATGCAGACTTTAAATAAATTAAATAGAATGCAGGGTGCACATAGTGTTCCTGTTCAGTCACTTTTTCCGTGATGGTTTGGATGCTGCTAGTGTAGACTGTGAGGAAGCTCACTAGGTTTTGGAACAGAGCTTATGTGTGTGTTTGTGTGTAAGTGTGTGTGCGCAGAGTGACATATAGTAGATCGGCACAGCGTGTGTGGTGACAGATGGTGAAGCACCTCAGTAAGATTAATAGCTGGATTTTCTATTCAATCGGATCTTCCTGCAGTGAAGGGAGGGTGTGGTAAAAATACTCTGACCGACTAATCTCTGTGTGTGTGTGTGTGTGTGTGTGTGTGGGAGCATGTGCCTGCACCATTGTGACTTTAATACATTGGCTAATGCCCGGTCTTCAGTAATTACTGCTTTAAATCCAGTCAGTTCCATAATATTATTGTGATAATTCGTTAACACCTCATGCTTGTCACCTCATCTCATTTGCTAAGTATCCATGACAACAGGTGCAACTCTTTGCACGAGTGTGCTTGAGTCAGCAGCGCGTCTGATTGGGTATCAGAGGAAAGGTGCTGTCAGTGGTGTGATATGGCAGATGGTGAATCATCTCAAAAATCACTCTAGAACCTGCTCACTTCTGTGTTTTCTTTTTATTTGATATTTTACTTTTAGTGACATTTTTAATTAGAATTTTGCTCCACCCCAAAAATAACAGAAAGACAGAAAGAAGTAAAACTTTTACTGTACTTTAAGACTTTAACTGTTATATATTCAATTCAAATAGAAAATTAATGTAATATTTCACATTATTATCTTTGATCAAATAAAACTTTATCTTAAAAACATTAAAAAGCATTACTCGCACATACTGTATATTTTTATAGTGTGTAACATTTCGAATGGTTTGCTTATTCAGCTTGCAATGTACTATGCTAATACGCTTATTCAGTTCAACAGTTGGAAACTGCTTAATTTTTTTTGTGAAAACTATGATATAATTTTCCATGATTTCTTCGTGAATAAAAAGTTCAAAAGAACAGCATTTATTTGAAATATTAATATTTTCTAACACTATAAATGCTACTTAACTTGCTCTAAAATTTTGACTGGTACAGTACCACAAAAAAATAAAGCTGCACAACTGTTTTCAGGTTCTTTAGAAGCAAATCAGAATATTCGAATGATTTCTAAAGCATCTTTGCTTAATGGAATGTTTTTAGAATCTGAGCCCATAATGCAGTGGTACTGATACTGCATTAATAATAGAACAGGACAAATAAAAGCCTTTTCAAAAACTGGCCACCAGTGAAACTTAACCACAGTATAATATGTGTGTGTGCGGGTTTATGTGGTTTATGAGGACACAAATTTGTAGAATGACATGGGTATGACAGGTATTACAATAGGAAGGTGATTTATGAGGACATTTTCAGTGTCCCCGTATTTCAAAGGGCTTAAAAAACATACCAAATGGTGTTTTTTTGAAAATCTAAAAGTGTACACAGTTTCCTACAAGGGGTAGGTTTAGGTGTAGGGTCAGTGTAGGGCAATACCACATACAGTTTGTCCAGTATAAAAACCATTACGCCTATGGAGAGTCCCCATAAATCACAAAAAACAACATGTGTGTGTGATTTATGCTGTATGTTATATTCATTATAACTAACTCTCTCTCTTTCTCCTCCTCAGTTCTTTGCTATCTTTGCGTTCTCCACCTGTGGTGGTTACTCTGGAGTGTTTCGTATGAGCGTGGAGTGTAAGAACCGCTCAGAGAGTAACCTGAACATTGAGGTTGAGTTTGAGTACCCATTCAGGTCAGTGTTCCACTGCCATTCCCATCCAATCAGATCACAGCACAGCCGACAGAAGTCCTAAATTAATATCAACAGTCTTTTTCTTTCCACCCAGTTCACACATAGTGCTGTTGGTCAGACAAACTCACAGTTCTTTATTAATTAGTTAACAATGCTAGATTATATATGCACATTTTTTGTCATTAATTGTAATAATGCAGTGAGATTATTGTCTGCACAAGGAGTCTGACAATAGCCAGTGCTCCACACAGAGATCTGATCTGGGGTGTGTTTCCCAAAAAGCATGGTTAGCCTACTATGGTCGCATGTTCCGTCATCACCAGCACAGTTCAACGATTCAGTTTGTCTCAGATGTCTCAGTTTGTTCTGTTTCTTCTTGTCATTCCAGACAGACTGGATGATGATCAGATCAGATCTCAGTGTGGAGCACTGGCTGTTAACAGACAATAATCTCACTGCAGTATAACAATTAATGACAAAAATAATGTTCGGAAATGTAAACTGATATTTCCAAAAGACACGCTACTTCAAAAGAAAGACATAACAGACTTAAAACCAAGTGGCCTAAGACTTTTGCACAGTACTGTATGTATGTGTGTGTGTACTGTATACAGTAAATGGAAATAAAGGTTTCAAAACAGAAATAAAGCTATTTTGAGTATATCTAGATTTCATGTAACGTGTGTCTCTACAGAAATTTTAATGAACCCAAAAATGAAAATCAGCTGAAAAGTTTGTTACTTCATGACAAAAGATTTGAAGAAATTTATCATCACGTCACTTGCTCACCAATGAATGCTCTGCAGTGAATGGGTGCCGTCAGAATGGGAGTCCAAACAGCTGATAAAAACATTGCAATAATCCACAGCAGTTAACGTTTTGTGAAGAGAAAAGTTGTGTGTTTGTAAGAAACAAACCTGTTTTTTAATGTGTTTTAAATTTCATTGTTATTGCTTTTGATGAATAAATAAATTCATAATAAGGCTTTCTCCAGTAAAAAGTCCATCTCCTGTCTCCTCTCACATCAAAATCCACCAGCATATTTGTTTTGGACTGTTTTCACTTGTAAACAATACTTGATCTGTGCATTCTCTCTTGATTAACCAAGATTATGGATTTCATTGAACAATTTTAGCCACAACCAACGGTTTTAATTTAAAACCACCTTCATGAAAGATTTGTTTCTTACAAACATGTCGCCTTTTGCTTCACATGATGCTAACTGATGGACTCTTGGGTGAACTGGAGGTTTTAGACCTCCGTGAAGTTGGCCCCCCACCCAACGCAAAACGTCACAAAAATAGTCTCAATCGTTTGTGCTCCGTTTGTGCTCGTTTGTGCTGTAAAAATTTTCGTTTGTGCTGCTTTGGTTTTTTAGATATAACATATTTATTTAAAG
>JAUCNO010000585.1:4398616-4424848 GCA_032353835.1 Enteromius viviparus | reverse complement strand
TACTTTCAAGTACATTCAGAACATTAGAAACGCTAGTTGGTGCTCCAGTATAATCCGTCCGCCGAAACTCATCCAGTTAGAAACGATAGAGGTGCAAAAATAAATGTGATTAAAATCCGTAAAAAAAAATTAACGCTTTATTTTTGTGTAATTAATTAACCTAAATTAACGTGTTAAAGTCCCGGCCCTAGTTTTTACTATAGCATTTTATCAGTTTTTTTCTGTTATGTAAATCATTTTTATTTCATATAAAAACATATTGACACTCTGAAAAATAAAATAAAATTATATATTATTCTATGTATTATTTTTTTATTATTTATTACTTTATTTTACATGGGTGACAGGTTCAAATCTGATGTAATTTCCCACTTCCCACGCACTCTTCCTGTCACTGCACAAGATAAAAAACTCACTGAAGTTAAACAATAAACCAGAAGAGACATCTTTTGCTCCTCTGCAGCATATTTGAATTAATGAGGACAAGATGAAAGATTTAACTTATGGAACGCCTGTCATTTTATTCATCTAAACCATCAAAAACAAAGGAAGTGACGTGTTGTGTTTTTTCTCAACCCATCTTTTTGATGTGTAATTAGCGTTAGTGCTGGCAATTACAATAAAACCTCAAATCACATCAGGAACAACATGCCCTTAGCAGTAGAAGCAGCTGTACACTTGCAGTGAATCAAGCCTGCTTCCGCCGCACCAATCTCTAGATGCACATATCAGGGATCCCTGACCAGAGTCAATGGCTCGTAAAATTCTGACCCAATAAATACGGCGAAGGCTTTTTGTGCCATGACGTGTTTAATAGGACAGTTGCTGCTCACTGGCGAGTCCTTGCATAACCAAACATGGAGAAAGATGCTCACACTGTGAAAATTACATAGGCTTCAGTGCTAGATTTGGATCTCTAAACAAGTTTACTGTATACTGCAGTGGGAGTTTCAATAGTTGCAGTAATGCACAGTTGCTGATTATATTGAGTAAGTTGTGAAAAGCATGTCTTAAACAGGCCGCATGCAGTAGTTTTGCCCTCTGTAACCCTTAGTCTCTGTGTAATGCCTCTCGTTTCTGCACACCAGCTGTGAAGCACTGAGAAGTTGGGGAAATGGGATTATTTAGAGCAGCCCTGCAGGCACTGGGGCACAAACTGCCCTCAGAGTCTTAAACTGTAGAGTCTTGATCATCTAAATGAGTCATTCTCTCTTTCTTTCTCTGACCTGCCCATTTCCTCCTGAATTAAGGGTAGCTGCACCTGTGCCCCTTTCGGAACAGAAAACCTTCTGTTTCAGGATAACCCCATCATTTGTCTTTGTCTAATTCTATGCCAAGGGCTACAACCTTTTAGTCACTAGAAATAGTCACATATACAGTTTAATAGATTTCATATATTCCCCATGAAATCAGTTTTACTACTTTTTAGTATGAATATGTTATATCCTACCATATTTTTGGCCATGACTGTATAGGAGAACTGGCTTCAACTAAGCCTGGTTTCTCCCAAAAAATTTTTTCTCCATTCTCTCATGGATGGGAGTTTTGTTCCTTGCCACTGTCGCCTCTGGCTTGCTTAGTTGGGGGTTTTGATTACAGAAACCGTCTCTGCATTTGATAAATAAAAAGTTTAATCTAGTCATTATACATTACCATCCCTCTGTTCTCCTGTTTGATTATGTTCAGTGCTTTACTACAATCTGTATTGTTTAAAACATTATATAAATAAAAGTGATTAATTGATATAATGTACTACATTAATACAAAAAACAAATTATGTAAGGTTCATACATTTCTAAAGATTAAGACATGTCTGAATGGTGAATGTTGTCATCCCAGAATTACGATAATTACAAAATGCAGTGAACGCAGCATACATTTAAAAAGTGGACATGGCTGCCTCATATGTCCTGGCCAGTCATGCAATTATACTATGACTATATTTCTTCTTCTTTTTTCCCCTAAGACCGAATTTACTGAGTTTAAACAGTACAGTGAAAACAATAAAATTATAAAAAATATATATGGTTTAAAAAAAATAAAAATAAAAGTCTGTGTGTTTTAATGTACAGTATTTTGATATATTTTAGAATGTCATTAATTCCTGTAATGGAATTAGGAATTTTACCATTTCATTGCTATTTAACTGCTATTTAACTGTAAACTGTAACATAATTTTATCATTATGTTCTATCCTTTTATATAATTTTTACAGTGCAAGCAGAAGCACCATCTCCCTATTAAAGGGGTCATTGGATCCTCAAGTGGATATTATTCTTTAAAGTTTTAATGAAAGTCCATATACTTTGGTTAAAAATTTTCAATGGTAATATGAAAACCAACTTCTTCACCCTGTTAAAATCAGCTCTGTTTTCATCAAGCCATTCTAATTTATGTCGCTTTAAATGCTAATGAGCTCTGCTGACCCCGCCCCTCACTTCCGTGGAGTGACAAGCAGATTTTAAAAATTCAGCTGTGAAACTGACTAACAAGCACATGATAAGGAAAGACGATTTGCCAAGATTAATAAAAACCCTTCTTCTTCAGTAGATAAAGCTGAATCATGAATGATTCGCAAAAATATAACAGCATTCATGAAGATTGGGGATCGATAATCCTCTGTGTGTTCAGCGGCTCAGATGTCGGGAGTAAAACAAGACTGCTATGTTCATTGTTACATCTAACAACAAAACGTCTTACCTGTCTAATAGTCAAATAATGTCTGACTGATGACAGCTCACTCAGGGCGGGTCTAAAGTAAGACAGCCTTGTCAATCAACTATCATGGGAGGGGCCTGTGCAGACCTACGCCATTATGTAAAGAATCTGAGAATACCCTGATCTTAGATCTTAGCATTCTAAGATGGATGGACACATACATTCAAACTACTTTTAAAGTAAATTTTGCATCCGATGACACGTTTAAACTCTTTGTCGTGCCAATACTTTTGACATATGGTGAAGAAAGTAAAGTCTATTTAATGCATGGTTGGTTTGGATTATAATCATATGCTTCACAGTCTCATGACATACATATTCATACATATCTTACAAGGTCTCTAATTCATACGACCTCACTCTTACGATTTTTAACAACTTGTCTAAACCACAGGTAGGTTTAGGGGCGGGGCTAGATGTAGGTCATTCGTACAAATCCATACGAAATGCAACTCATAAAATATGTATGAGTGAGGTCGTATAAATTCATACAAATTAGCCAACTTGTAAAATATGTACAAACTGCAGTGAGATCAAACTGGTGCTTCCTACAAATGACCACAAACAATCGTTTTCAACATATTCGAGGAAAAATTAAAAGAGCTTCACATGTTATTGGACAGGTGGTAAAGTTTGCCCAGGAATGGTGAGCAGTAATATTCATTCCATCTCTTTATTTAGCAAAAAAAACAACAACCCAAAAGCTAGCTATGTCAAACATTTTCCAAGTAAAACAATATTTCCTCTGAGTTTACAAATTGTTTCGAAAGTGCGAAAGAGGTGGACTACAGGACACTGAGATGCTCAAGAAGGAAGCTTTACAGCAGTTAAACACATTCCAGATCTGCAGGGCAGCAAGACATTGATCATGGCCAGACAGATCCACATGTATCAGGAAGGAGATGGTCTCATGCCTAGTGGCTTATACCATGTAAGGAAAAGGGCCGACTTGGCACGCGCACACTTCAGCTCCGAAGCTTTTCCACAGCTAGACGCTTGGATAACGTATGATAAACAGTATGTTGCGATGGAACACGTTCAAGGAATAAACCTCAACACGGAATTTGGGATTTTGGCCCCACAGCTGCAAGCTTTTCCGTACATTTTTGATGGACCTACCCAAAGACAGTTCAGTTTCATCTTACTGTGACCTCACGCCTTGGGAATGCTACATGTGCCAATTGTCCATCATCTTTTGGTTAAGTGGTACTCCAGCTCCAATATATATAATTCCATCCCAAGAAATGTTTGCTGCATAATTCAAGGCAGCACTATGGAGACCCAGTCTTCAAATTACCTGCTTTTCAACGTCTGGCAGCAGTGAAGTGTATTAAATGAGCTGTCTAAGGGATTGTGTCTTGTTATATATTTAACTAAATGAATGGTGCTAAAGGTCCAAATCCAAATCTTCTATCAAGCACAACTGAAATAACTATAGATTACATTGAGGACATAGTCTGGTTCATATCTAATTTATTCAAGATTAAGTCAATTTAGAAATTTAATGAGTGATTGTGATGTTTAAATGTCTTTATATTAGTTACTGGGATTCTTGCCAACCAAAGCACCAGTTCAAATAACATAGTGTCTTTTTATTTTATTGGATGATTCCTTTGAGAAAAACAAATGTACCTGATCCTTGACAGGCCCCTGCTGACCCAGCATCCCTCCCTCTCTTATTTCCCCCTTGAGTCTGGGCACTAAGGGCCAGCAGCATTCCCAAGCTCAAGCTCATCCCACTCCGGAAGCACAGGGCAGTACTCCTAACATCCTGCCCGCAGGCTGTGCCAAGGCCCTGTTATCACTGTGTGCTGAATTGCCTCCAGATTCTGTTCAGCTGCACTAAACACACACATACATACACACACCACTCGCTGCTTTGGTGCATTCCACACACTGATGCATCTGTCACCAGATCTGCACTCTGGGATAAAATACTTAGACCTCTCTCTCTCTCTTTTTTTTTAAATGAATTATGTGTAGGTGTATGTGATGTGATTTATGCTTTTGCAGTACATTTCAAATGTTATGTAATTGTGATGACATTTGTAATGTATGAAATAATAATAAAACATGTTAAAAAGATTTTCGGGGTCTAAAATAATTTTTATGAGAATATATTTTATTTTATTTATTTTATTTTTTATAAATATTGTGTGTGTTTGTGTGAGGATATTAGAACAATTTATCACATCCAAAATAAATGTTCTCTATTTTCTATGTATATTTATTGTGTGTGTGTGTATATATATATATATATATATATATATATATATAGTATATAAAAATAGTATATATATGTATATATGTATATATATATAGTATATAAAAAAGTCTATATCTATATATCTATATATATATCTATATATATATATGTTTGTGTGTGTGTGTGTGTAAGTATTTATCTATGATGTAAACATTCATATGTTTATATTTATATTCATTTAATGGCTTGATTTATATTATATATAAATACATTTTTATATATAAAATAACATATTTTTCTGGAAAATATACATGCATATGTGTGTATTCATAAATATAGAATACATATACACAACACACAAACATTCAAACAAAAACTAAAAAAAAAAGCAATTAATGATTTGACAGCACTATATAAAGGTAGAAAATATTTATAATAAATGATTTATTATGAAAAACTATTTTAGGCATTATTGTTATAATTAAATAAAAATTCTATATAACAATATTATAAATAATAATAAATATTTATTAAATCTATTTATTTATTTATATATTTATCTTTGTTGTCAAGAAAATAATTTTTGGCCATTATTATTGATATATTTTATTATATATTCCACAATTTGTAGTAAAACAAAAACCTTTACTACCAATAACATTTATTGATATTATTATAGGTAGTACTAGTAAAATATGTAAAAAAAAATTTACAAATATACTTGCTCTATATGTTAACTTTTGGTTGCTCAATGGCAAGTTTAGCAGTGACAACTTACCCCACACAGCGTGACAACATGCCTCCCTATTGGCAAATGTGTGAATAGTTTCTTCTTCTGAGAAGTTACGGTGTATGGATATCTTCAAAAGCTTTATTGCCTATACTGCAGCCTACTAAACCTAAAAAAAAGTGACATCTAGCCTCCGTCTCCCTCTCTAGAAGCGAGCAGAAAGTATTTGAAGCATTGATGCAGGTGTACTGTTGACCGTTACATGAGCACAGAAACCTCCAATTAACCTCAAGCAAAAGAAGTATACAGATGTTCTTGACAAGGGACCAAGGTGCAGGTGAAAACAACATTTTCAACATGCAATTCATCTGTCCACCGCAAGAGTCTTTCCAAATTTAATTTCCAGTAAATTATGTTGCCGTCAGCAGCATGTCTTTATATGATGATTTAATCCACATGAATCTTTTTAAATAAAACCATGTCTACATAATTTGGGAAAGATTCGCAAAGATTAATTTGAAGGACTTGTAACCCTTACCTGTAACGAACTGAAGCGGGTTTTCAGCGCTCTGTGTGATGGAGATGTTGAAAGCGCAAAACAGGGATTACAAGAGTCGTGCCTCTACATTTTATAAAACGTGCAGCGGTTCAGACTCCGCCTCTACTGAGCTCCATCACTTCAAAGAGCGCGGCTGCAGTCTTCCAGCGCTTTCCCTTATCCAGAACACTTCCGTCTGATATCGCTCCCAACACAGCAGCTTAGTTAAAAATAATATTGTTTATAAATAGTAATATCTTGTTTAAATCAACAAGTAACAACAAAAGCAAAATTACATTAAAGTTACCCAGACCCGACTAATAAGAAATTTACATCCACTTGTTTTGTTGTAGTTTGGGTCAGTGTTAATTTGTTTTCTTTTGGGTCAGTGTAATTGCTATCTTTGTTTTTGGGACAGTCTAATATTTTATTTTTTCTTTGTTTTGGGTCAGTGTAACTTCTTATTTTTTTATTTTTGCTTGTTTTGTGTAGCCTTGTTGTTTTTGCAGCTTCCTGCAGCTTGCTGTTTAAAAAAAAACTTTTATTTTGCATTTAACTATTATTACAAAAAGTTAATAAATTATCATAAGGTAGTAAAAAGCTTCTTCCATGCTTCCAATAATATACGGTATTATCACTTTTTACTGATGTTTGGCAAATTTCCATGCAAAAATTCATGTTTTCATCATTGTTCATGTAATTCATCATTGTTAATGTAGCTACACCTTTCATGCAATTAGAATTTTCTCAATAAAATTTGTATAACTTACATTTGAACACATTTCCTTCCTCCTCTGCATTTTGCAGCTATATGCTTTGTAAATGTGCTTGCATGATGTAAAGTTATTGTGTATATCACACTTTGTCCTGGTAAAACAACTTACAAAAATAACAGATGCTTAAGAAATGTTCCTAAAGTATTGGCACCCCATGATAACATCCTAACATAACCTGTGTCAGACTGGCAGTGAAGACGAGGCTACATGTCCAGGCCTTTCTAGTCTTCAGCCAAACTGAACAGTTCTCAAATTGAATCCTTGGCAGAGTCTCTACACTCAGATTCCTGTGATGTTTTTCTACTGTTTCGAGACCATGTTTTAAAGTTAAGACGCTGAAATCCATGTTTCAGAACACAGGCCATGAAAAATATGAAGAGTAATCAGAAACGGCCCGTCCAGTCACGTCTTCATAGCATCAGCAAATAAACTCAATGAAAATCACATTATCTTTTAATAAGCTTTGAGGGAGATGGATGTGGCACGTTTTCCCAAGAGCATATAATGTGTTAAAATGTATATTCTTCTAAGACGACATGCAAGTCCATGAGAACATGCTTTAGTTCTTCTTTTCAAACATTCCAGCTCAACAAGACAAATGCTAGCTATTAGTCGAAGCCAATATGTACAGTCTGCCAAGTGCTACATCCTATTGAATAACCAAAATCAGTTTCCCTATGTCATTAGTGCTTTCTGTAAAAATAAACTTACCATCCACCGCTATTATATTAAGATCAACATCGGTTTCACTGGAGAAATGTCTTTTCAGAAAACACTGTAGCACCTCCTTCTGGTTAATAGATGTTTTATACATTTTCACATCCATCATTGAATACACATAAACACTTTTATATCTGTAATCTTTATTTGTATATATTATTCTTTTAGGAAAATGATTCAGCAATGTGCTCAACCCAGCAGACAAGTACTTCAGGGAGGTGGAAAAGAAAGTGAAAGCACTTTATGGGACACATGTGCCATAACAGACATGTAACAGTAAAAGCCACTATGGCCATTATAACAAAAACAACACACATAAAACATTTCTCTTCAGATACAGTGCAGTGTTTAGCAACCTTAAATACATAGAAACAAACATAAATATTACAGTGCACAGACATTCTCAACCACAACTATGTCTAGGTTTTACTCACCATTAAGACTGGTTTGTCTTTGCATTTGTCTTGGTTAACGTTGGTGGAGAGACACAAAAGAGCTAGGTTGCGTTTGGCAGTGCATGATAAACTAATAACTTAGTCTTAACACATATTATCTTCAATTATCTGTTAATAAATATTTTAAATGTCCCTTTAAAAAAAAATGTAAATACTGTCTCAAGTATGCTAACAACGCTATTTAACACAAAATATTCTAAATAATATTTTTAAATATTTATAATTATCCTTCAGACATCCAACAAAGTCTCTTAGTTTAATTTTAAATAACAAACTTATCTGATTTGTAGAATATGAAATTCAGTAAGATCAGATTTCATCAGTGGCTTGGAAAGTCCAGACAGATGAGTGAATAATATTCTTGTTTTAATATTATTTATTTATTAATTTTTGGACTGATTCCATTTCAGTTGGAATAATCTATTAATATCTTTATGTCTGCGTTCACACAGCGGCAGAATTTGGTTGTCAATCCTGATTTTGAGTCAGGTTGTAGTTGTCAGTGGTTATTTACGGGTGTGACGACCGCATTCTGTAAATTTAAATGTTTTCTGTAATTTAAATTTAAAAGCTGCTGTTGGTTAAAGATGATTCGAAGAAAGAACTCGCAGCTAAATTGGACTCTGCAACTAAAAAAACTTCTTTGATATTACTTCGGTCACTGTCGCTATGGTTACTGGTAAGGAATACAGGCTTGACTCCCGTTGCACGTTATTTTTTTTAAGCTAGGCTGCATTAAATTGATCAAAAGACACTTGCATTGTTACAAAAAAAACTCTACTACAAACAAATGCTGTTCTTTTACATTTTCTTTTCATCAAAGAAAAAAAATGCACCATAATAATAATTGATAATAAGTCAAATCAGTTTACTATTTTAGGGACAGTCGTGGCCTAATGGATAGAGAGTTGGACTTTTAACCCAAAAGATTATTAAATTACTAAATCATCTGACTCTGAAATTACAGTTCAAAATATATTGTTTTTACTGTATTTTTGATCAAATAAATGCAGCCTTGGTGTGCTTAAGCGACTTTTTACTGACCCTATACTCTTGTATAGTATACAATTTTTAAATACAGAAACGGCTAAAAATAAATATTGACCTTTAACACGAAATTCTAATAGAACACAACTGATGGATCGTATTTTTACCCGAAGGAAGGCACCACTGGTTTTCTGTGGCCACAGATCCATTGGAAATATAAGCAAGAACTAACACAAAAATAACAACACATTATTAAATGGTCATTTTAAATAATATTATAGTAATATCTATTTCATTATTATGTGGTCGAAAGACCTCTTGCTATGACAAAATATATGTACCAAGAGTGCATTTTGGATCAGTAACCAGTGCTTGAGTATAAATGATTGACTTGTCTAACTCTTCATGATTCTTAAAATACCATAAAACCAGTCTACCTCAGACACACCCTACAGTACGCGCCCAAACTATCTTTACCAGGTGCTTCATTACGGAAGCTACAGTAATAATTCTGTCCCTATCTGAATGAATATCAATAAAATCCTTATTTATTTTGTGCATTAACCTTCCCTTGATCCTCCACCTTTTTGATGGCCGCCTGAATTTTGGCCTGGTCACCCAGAAGCTGACGGGGCTTGATTGGTCGAAGATCTTCATCCAGCTCCAGCAAGACTGGTACTCCTGTGGGCAGCGTTACATTCACAATGTCTGTATCAGAAATATCTGTTAAGAAAGAAGTGAGAAATGAGAACATTAAAATATTTAAAGTTTATATTTTAGTACCAACTTTATTAGTAGAACTCTCTGCGCTTAATTACTGATAATATTTAAAAAGAAATATAACAATTTAAAATAACTGTTTACTATTATAGGGGCAGTCATGGCCTAATGGATAGGGAGTTGGACTTGTAACCCAAAAGGTTGTGGGATTGAGCAATGGATGCCCAGAGAAGTATGGGAAACCATACCTGGCCACATATCACATCCTTTCCTTTCCTTTCATATATATTTAAAATGGAACTTATTCCTGTGATGCAAAGCTAAATTGTCAGCATCATGCGTCAATGTCACATGTTATATTTAAAATAATTTTAAAATGCTGATTTGTTCCTTAAGAAATATTCCTTGTAATTATGAATGTTGAAAACAGCTTTACAGCTTTGTGGAAATATGAAACTTTTTTTATGATTCTTTCAGGAATAGAAAGTCCAAAAAGAACCATATTAATCTTAAAATAGCAAACTTTGGCAACATTATACATGTCTTTCGACCCCTTGTGATAACCTTTTTAGTGCTTTAAGGTCAAGGGTTATAGTCGATAGTATCCATGTAATTTTAACTCAGCGGCCTTTACAAGCATTATTTAACTTAGTTTTAAAAGATATTTTTAAAAGAAGATTTTTTGACCAATGTTTCAGTTGCATTTGTCAGTGGGGTTTAAACAACTCTAAACCAAATTGACTTTCATTGTATGGACCAAAAAATATAAGAACGAAAATAAAGCAAAAAATAAAGTAGATCTCTTTTTTTACCTTCCACAGAAGAAAAAAAGCCATGTGATAATGAGTAAATTATGGCAGAAATAAAAAAACAATAAATATGTTTCACCTTCCAAATGTTTAAGCAAAGCCCTGCAGCTGTTGCCGTGTGCAGAGATGAGGACCGTTTGGCCACTCTTGATCACTGGTACAATGACATCATTCCAGTAAGGGAGAAGTCTGTCTAACACTTCCTTTAAACTTTCCGATTTAGGCAGTTCCTCTTTGGAAACGTCACATGTACTGTATCGGCGATCATTGTAAATTTCAGCATAATAGGGATGGGACTCATCAATGGGGGGCGGAGTGATGTCATAACTTCGTCTCCACAGTTTAACCCGTTCCTCGCCATGGTTCAATGCCATCTCGGCCCGATTGAGGCCAATCAGGGCACCATAATGCCGCTCGTTTATCCTCCAGGATTTGGTGACTGGGACCCACTCTTGTCCCATGGCCTCCAGCACCAACCATGCCGTATGGATGGATCGGCTCAGTATGGAGGTAAAAACCTGGTCGAATTGGTACCCCTGCTGTTTTAGGAGCCTGCCGCATTCTTGGGCTTCCACCACCCCATTCTCGCTTAGTTTCTGGTCAACCCAGCTGCAGAAGCGGTTCTCCTTGTTCCAGGCCCCTTCCCCATGTCGGAGAAGAAAGAGTTTGTATTTGGACATTCAGAAGAAACAGCAAGGAGTCCTGAAAGAGATGCATGCAGATATGTGCAATAGTTTCAACTGCTCAACTGTTATACAATCAAACAATTATATATATATATTATTGCAAAATGCACCTATGATGTATATACAGTAAATGTATATACTGGACTACAGTGGAGAACTGAAAGGTTAAGGGTCGTGAATTAAATGTCAATGCTAATTTAACTAATGGTCTGACCAACTCTTATTTTCAAACTCTAAAATAGGAAAAAATATTACATTTACAGGGTATAAGCATGTAAATAGTGAAGTGAAACTGAAATGAACAGAAGCGATGTATCAAACTACTGTATTATTGTCTGTATATAACACAACTGAACTAGCATGTTAGCATGTCTTAATGGCATCGCATAGAGCACGCACAAAACGTACTAATCTGTACCGAATAATAATAAATATAAATAAAAATGACATGCCCATTTCATCAAATTACTATGAATTGTTATGTGCTCACCTACAGATTAGAAACCGCCCAGCTCAGTGTAGATGCAGCTCTACAATAGGAACTGTCAAGGCAGCATCAACAAACGCGGAACCGTTTGCTTGAGTGACACGTCTTTCAGCCAATCAGCTACGCGTTTTCCATAAGTAGGCGTGTTTAAGAGTACAGTGGCGAATTGGAACTGCCGATATTTTTAGGTTAATAGCGTCAGTTCCATTTCATTTTTAGGTTAATATTTCGAGTCGCATTTCAATATAATAAAGGAGTAGGATTACTGTAGGATTAAGATCATATTTGGCTTCCTTAACAGAGAGCAATGCCACCAAAAAAAAACTAGAAAGTGAAAACAGTGATAGCTTTATTGATCACATAAAAATATTACAATATAAGCATTATTATATAATGACAAATGCAACTATATAATAATCAAATATTAACTTAAATATAAACGTTTTATATGTATCATAATGCACGTAATGTTTCAATATTTTAACTGATAAATGTGGTTAGCAATAGCACAATTTCTCATACCGCAGTTAAATAGGTGCGTTTTTAAATAGTTTTCACATTTTTTAATGTATTTAAATATATATATATATATATATATATATATAATTATGCACTTGGTCCTGCAAACAGCTTCTTCCTGCCCTCCATGCCAGACATAGCATCCACATTTTTACGCCAGTCGGTCACTTCTTCTTTCTGCACAGATTACAAATAAATGCATATTATTATTTGTATTTAACACACCGTTGTGTTTTCTTGAGTCAGATAGTTCACCCAAAATGGAAAGACTGCTAAAAAGAATGACCTCAGCTGAGTCAGGTCATTCAAGAGTTTGTTGTTCAGTGGGAAGCATTTGGAGAAATGCATCATTACATCACTTGCTCACTATTGGATCTCACTTCTGTAGTGAATGGGTGCCGTCAGAATAACAGTCCAAACAGTTGATGAAAACATCAACAATAATTCACAAGTAATCCACATGACTCTGTGTTTGTAAGAAACAAATCCATCATTAAGGTGTTTTAACTGTAACCTCTGGACAAAATATGAGAATATAACTTTTGGTTAGATCTGTTTTGGACTGCTTTTGTGTGAAAACAGTGCTTGATCCATGCATATAAGAAAATATGGCTTTTTACTGGAGAAAGCAATATTAGTATGTACAGAGGACTCATATTTTAGTTCGAAGCAATGGTTTGAAGTTAAAAACATCTTAATGTTGAATTTGTTTATTACAGACATAATAAAAACTTTGGTAAGTGATAGACTGGAATCGTGTGGATTATTGTGGTGTTTTTATCAACTGTTTGGACTCTCATTCTGATGGCACCCATTCAACAACAAAACTAAAATCTGCAAACATTATGTGATGAATTTAAATTGAAAAATTAAAGCACTGACTCCAAAAAGTCTGATGTCAAGAGATTACCTTTTCCTCTTCCTTCTTCACTGTCTTCAGGTTAGCTTTAAAGTCAATGGATTCCTTGTGTTTGGCACCAAGCAGAGCCCCCAGCATGGCATCAGCTGACACCCTCACTCTCTTCAGGGCAGGTCTCTTCATCTTTCCCTTCAGCTCAAAGATTTTGTGGCTTAAATCTGCTATCTATACCAGAAGCATCAGTCAGGGGCCAGGGCAATTAATGGAGAAATAATACCGTTTTTAAAGCAACAAAACATACCTCCTTTTCACATTTGGAAACTTTAGATTCAATGTCATATCTTTCCTCATCGACCACATCAATTTTTTGGTGGAGTTCTTTGCACAGATTCTGTAAACAGAGCAATGGCATGTAAGAAAGAATCGTTTTGAAAGCATGCTTACAATATGCCAAAGAACAATAACCTGTAAGTCCTGTACAGACAATCCAGACAGCTGGAGAGGAGGAACTCTCTCACTGAGTGTTTGCTCTCTGTCAGTCTTTTTCTGTTCCTTCTCGTCTGCCAGCAGGGCGCTGGCCTTCTTCAGTATTTTAGTCTGCAGTGCATTAAAATAAATTAAAAGATGCATGGGCATACAATACTGTAGATAATGGTCAGTTGTTGATTACAAATGGTTAGTTAAAAAGTCAAGATAATTTCAACTACAAATAGAAACTAACCTTTAAGAATAACCGACGAGATGCAGAAATCTTGGGCTTTTTCTGAAGAACCGAGCCAATATGAAACAAACAATATTGTGGCTATCACAAATTTTTTATTTAAATATAAAACGTAGTTGGAAAGTATGTGTCAAATATTCTTAAATACAGCGTTGAAATGTAAGTTACTCACCGGACTGACACAGATACAGCCAGAAATAAAAACAAAAATGAATTTAATACATGAATAGATTTATAAGATAGTAAATCATTTCAATTATTTCAATAATATGTGTAAAAGGTTTGAAAATACTTACACAGATTCAGACATTTTAGCGTTTGTGCTTTTTCCTGGTGACAAAATATATCTTTGACAAAAAATACTAGATTAGACACAAGTGCATACAAGCATTTACAGTACAAATGAACGTTTAAGAATTTGTTTGTAATGTTTGAAGACGCGCAGGCTAAAAAGCAACACAAAAAATCTATAACTGCTATCTTATATGCATGAATTGCTAGCAGTGGTTAAAACCTGAAGGTCCTTACCTCTCAGATGATGGACTGTTTTGCCACATGGAAGAAACTCTGCAGATTTATAGATTCTGAAGCACTCGTGAGAGGCTCACTAAAATAGACTACTGTCCACACCATCATTTCTGTCAAATGCTTCACATCCCAGGCTGCAGAGTGACGGAGCACCTGGTGCTCAAGTGTACTTTGTGTTCTAGACTAAGGGTGAGCCCAACAATGCAATAGTAATGACACTGTGAACACATCGCCTGGTCTAAATTAATCTGAACTTGAATGAAGTTTAATGTATTATTGTTCATTTTGAGGTTGTTTTTATTGGTTATGCTGCATATCTTGGGGAAGAAACAAAATCATTTCCACATATCTAATTTCTTTACAAGAAAATATTGATAATGTCATTCTATATTGGAAATAGGGCTGGGCGATATATATCGTACGATATGTTATGCGCATCTCATCAGTAAAGCCGGTTCTTTGATTAGCGCTAAATCTCCATCAGCTGTATTTAAATGCAGCGCCAGTTTATGAACAGAGCCGTAGATCACTGACAAGCTGCGCGTTGGTTTCGCGGGTGATTCAATGGCGCAGCTTCTCGGTGATCTACGGCTCCGTGTATAAGCTGGCGCTGCATTTAAATACAGCTGATGGAGATTTCCAGCCCTAATTGGAAAACTATATTTTTCTATAAAACCTAACCTGAAAACACAGATATTTTCACAATCAATAATAGGGACCTTAAACATAAAGGAAGTGATGGATGACATGCTGAGTGTTTCCTCTTCTTCCTGATATGTTGTTGTAGGCTGCCATCGGTAGGGCAAAAGAAGAACCGCAGCTGTAATAAATATAACAATATGTAAAGAAAGCACTACATTTTACAAGTATTAAAAATTACTGCTACATCCGAATCTATTTCCAGCATTCAACAGGTCAACATATGTGTACTTTATAAGACTGTACAATAAAGATTCACAATCTAAGACAGAAAAACTAAGCATTAAGTCATTTTTTATATTAAGACTTGCAAATACAAGTCTATAAGAAAACACATTACAATGAAACATTGTTAGTCAAAACTCGAAAATGTATTTGAAGCAGGCAATCTAAAGTAAAAACAGAGATGACATCTTTAATGTAATCTTTGGTTAGGTACTGCTGCCATCTCCAAGACATGTTGTTTTCGCTTGTCTCTGTCTACTACCTAATTGTCATATGCTTAGAGGAATGTTTGTGCAATAAAATATTTACTAAAATGACAAAATTAATATATTGAGGGCCTCTGTCACAGTCAGTATATATCTTTTACTGTCCAGCATCAAACAGCTTCATCCTGCCCTCCATTCCTGGCACTGCCTCTACATTTTTACGCCAGTCAGTGACCTCCGCTTTCTGTGGAAGGTCAATGCCGATCATTTTTATATTAGCACTTCTGTCCCTTTAAAGTATTTTATCTAGCCTATCCTCTTCTTTCTTCACTGTCTTCAGGTTTGCTTTGAAGTCAATGGACTTAGCCTAGGAGGACACTTAGCATTTGTTCAGCTGATATTTTGACTCTCTTCAGCTTAGGCCTCTTTAGCTTGCTCTTCTTCTCTTAGATCTTCTGATTCATTTCCTAAACACAGATCGCATATTGCACTTTTAACACAAAAGCTGCCAAGCCACCTGTTAAAATGAATGCTAACAGAATGCAATATATGCATAATTGAACAGTTTTCCAAATACTGATGTTTGCTACTCTGTTTTCATACCTCTTTGGCCACCTTAATGCCGACGTCACAGGGTTCCTCATCAATCACGTCAATCTTGTGATGCAAATCCTTGCAAAGTTGCTACACACAAAACAGATTGTTCACAAAATAGCTAATATTTAATTCAATAATAAAAACAATCATTTAGAAATGAGCCTAAACGCTTACTATTAAATGTTCTATTCTGAACTGTGAAATTTCACGTCTTACGAAATTAATAAATTAAAAATGCAGTTTATAGGCTGCTAAATAAATAGTCTACTGTTATATATGAAGAAATTCCTGTTTTCCTCGTAGAACGTTTATTTTCAACGCAATATTTTTGTTAGATAGATTTGAAAATGAATTGATTTACTCCCATTTTTTGTTTCCCTTAAGGCACACGCTGGAGGGAAAAAAAATCAAGGTGGAAAGAAAAGTGTAAAGTAAACAGTGTTTATCTGAGTTCAACTGGTTATGCCAGAGAACGCAAATAACTTTGCGAGATACCGCAAAAGATTAAAAAATAAATAAATTCTTTCCACCTTGGATTTGTTTTTACCCACCCCGATTTTTTCCTCCACCATGTCCCTTAAGGGGCTCCGTACTACAGGGATACCGCGATAAGGCAGAGTTTCTCGCATAAAACACAAAAACCTTAAGTAAATGCGTAAAAATACATTTCTTTTTTTTCTCCCATTTGATTATTTCAACTACGAAGGTCACGAGGGTGAGTAAATAATGACAGCGTTTTCTATTTTGGCTCAATGATTAATTTAAGTTTTATAAAAGGAGTTAAATTATTAATTTAAAAAATATATTTAATTGTACCTGTAATTCCTGGGCTGATAGGCCTGAAAACCCGAGCGGAGGAGGAACTCTCTCACCACTTGCTTCCTCTCCTTCTCTTTGTCCTGCTTCTCTAGTATCAGCTGTACTCAGAAGCCTTATCTTCGGGGTGACAGGACCATTGTTGTCATATCAAAGCGAAGAGTTATTACTTTTGGTATCAATGTACTTGAGCAAAGAAAGTCCCCGGCAAGCTGTGCGTATAACTGTGGACAGCAGGTGGCGCTCACCTTCAAGCCCAGCCGACGAGCTGAAGTGATCTTGGCTTTTGGCTTTGGTTGGAGCATACAGATAGAAGAGAATGTTTATAAGAGATATATCACAAATGACAGATATCAGAATTCATAAATAGCTGGTTAGTTCTTATGGAGGTGGAGATACTCACGCGTCATACATTTTTCTAGTTCTCCGTTATATGTGAAGTCATCTCTACTCTAAAACACATATTAGGAAATTAACAAATGAGAAGCACTTTCTATACCCTACGCATATAGATACTTTTATAGTTTCTAGTAGTAGGCCTATTTTGAATGATCAATTTTATATTTTTATTTTCATTTTAATTTAGTTTAATTCAAAATGTCAGTTTTAGTTTTGGTAATTTAAGCACTTTAAATTAAACGTTTAACTTTTTATTAAGTTTATTTTGTTGTAATTAATGAACACTGATACTTACTGATTGCTTTACAACATGACAAAGAAAATCAACATTTTATTTTACATGTAAAGTCAATAAAGAGAACGTTGGAACCATATGATGTGCTATTGTAAGTCACAATTATCACTTAACAGATGTATTAGACATTGCAGTTGACTATCATATGTGAACATATTTACCCTAGTTTAAATCTATTAGCATATTTCCTGACATATCACTCGAGACTTACAGATAGAAAAAATATAATTAAACTTTATTTGGAGTACTAGTGTAGCCTACCTACTTGTGCGAAAGGCACATTTCTCAATATTAAGCTTCAAATGTCTTTTAATGTCTCTATTGATAAGGATTCATGATCTTTGAATAATATCAGTCTTTAAATGCTAGATATTTAAAGTGTACCTGTTGTGTAGTTGAACTGCAGCACTACTTCCACACAATTTAAGTGCAAAATTAGTTCTTCCAATTTAGCAGAAATGATGTATAACGGTTTAGTCTACCAAAAGTACCATTGCAAGGTATTATAATTTATTAAGTAAATGTATTTTTATTTTACTTAGCATGAAATAAATGTATTACAAATGATTTTAAGTATATTTATTTTTTACTATGGTAGTCGTATTTCGTATTTAGGCGGCTTTTGTATGAATGAGTTAAAATTCCAGAAAAAATAATAGCACAGCAAAAATAAATAAAAATGTCAAATCTCAAAGCAAAACCAAATTTTACTAATTTGCATGTTTAACAGCATTTATGCAACCCTTAAAGGATCGTGCATAAATTAATTGTAATTCATTAATGACATTGGTAATCAGACCCTTTAATCCATCCATTTGACCTATTAGTCCTCTACACAGCGGTAGACGTTCTGTGCATAGCATCCGTGAGTTTTAGCATAGGTGAAAATCTTACAGCGTTGTCACCAATTTGAGAGACATCTGAATAGATACCAGTGCAAATGTTTCCAGTTTCTTATCAATTTTGAATAAATAACAAATCAAATCCTGACCATCGCAGCTAATATAATCTACATCCCCTTCTAACGACTAAATAATGATGCATTTGCTATCAAAAAGAATATGAATAAGAATATTATGGCAAGACAACAATAAAACAGTGAAAAAAAGTGCAAATAGCACATATTTTTTGGGAATCTGCATTTATTCTAATTAATTGCAATATGATGTTATGCTATGACAGCTATCTCATGAACGTGATAATTTCCATGCACATTAAGTGACCAATAGCTGGCGGGAGACGATGTGATATCAGTCATTTCTGGGGTTTAGAGGACAGCAAGCAGGTGGAAGCACTGTCTTAATGTAATGTGAGCTGCCCTCGTCACAGCTCATTCTCCCTGAGAGGTGACACTCCAAGAGATATGTAGTGAATTACCACCTGCCATTTGTCCTGGATTTATTTTTAGGCATTATGGCCAGATGATTGGATGCCAAATGCAAGAAGTCCTTGTCTTTAAATGGCCTTGTACACTCTCAGAAAAAGATATAAAAGCTGTCACTGGGGTGGTAAGTTTTAGGTGAACATGTACACTTTAGATGCTAATATGTACATTTAAAGCCACAGCATGGACTTCTTAGGTACAAAGCTGTAGGGACAGCTTGTGTGCTTTGAGAGTGTTTTGTGTATGAAAGTTGGAATTTACAGGTTTTTAAAATAACATTATAACGGTATATTTATTTTGGATGGAAATATACTTATAGCTGGTAATTAAGAGATAAAAAATGGATAGAATAAAAGTACATTAAATATGTTTATATTTGCAATCTTTTTTAAGCTATAGCATTTGTATTTGTGTGTGTATGTGTGTAGTCCAGTTACAGCCTTCATCTGTCTTCTCTCTTGTGGCATATATGCATGTG
The DNA here is from genome assembly GCA_032353835.1 of Enteromius viviparus. Taxonomy (NCBI): domain Eukaryota; kingdom Metazoa; phylum Chordata; class Actinopteri; order Cypriniformes; family Cyprinidae; genus Enteromius; species Enteromius viviparus. The sequence goes on along the minus strand of JAUCNO010000585.1, from coordinate 4,405,290 downwards.
GAAAAAATGTATGCCGCTGCCTTTTTGTCCTTCGGGAACTGATTGTATCACAAGCCTAGTTGTATGGTTATTGTTTCAGTTTTCCATTACAAAATAAAAAGGTAAATGTGCAGTTCTGATATTATGGCTTTTATCTCAGAGTTGTGAGATACAAACTAAAAAAGTTAAAAAATAAAATATATTTAAAAATCATATTACAGGAAATGTCTTAGAAAGACAACAACAAAAAACTTTTTCCCTCATAATAAGATTTAATAATAAGATATAACCTCAGAATTGCTCAATATAGATTCTATAAGAGCAAAAAAAACATGTTGTTATAACAGAAAATGTCACCATTCTTATTTTTTTCTTCCAGAATTGCACAATACAGGGTTGCAATTAAAAAAAAAAAAAAGTCGTTATTGCCAGACACTATTTTTTTTATTCCATGGTGAAAACAAATAAAACAGAATTGTGAGATGTAAATGCAGAATTGTCAAAAAAGCGTCAAAATTGCTAAATGTAAATTCAGATTTCTGAGAAACAGATGTAAAGGATGTAAGAACTCACAATTACAATTTTATCACTTAAACAGAAAATAGAAAAACGCTTTTTAATAGTTCACAAAAAACTATTTTGACATTTAAACTCACAATTTTTAGAAAAATGACACTTGTTGGTGATAAGGATCAAGATCTATTAGTCTGACGTGGCAGAAATTGGACAAGAGTTTTAATAACACAAACTAGTGTTTTAGTTTGAAAAGCTTTTAAAGTTCATGTTTGTTTTTAAGTTCCACAAATGGACAAATATTGATGTTAGAACGACTGAAGGTATTCTTGGGACTCAGCAGTTGTGTTGTGTCTGTTATGAAGTGAGGTCAAATATATGGCAAGGTCAGAGCTTTCAGGTCCTGCTACATTCAGGGCTGTTGTATCAGGCATCAGTCGGTTTAAAGTTAGGGGCAAACTATTTAGGCTTTCTTTGACATGTTTTTATTTGTAAGACAGAAATTGGGCTCAACATCACAGAAACCATCAAGTAAGTTTGAGACAATGCACTTTCTTTTTTTAAATAAAATAAAATATTAAACCATAAACATAGGCATTGCAACATGCATTGATTTATACATTAAGAAGTTTATTAATTCTGGTGTAGCTGTCACCTGAAAGAAAACAAATCAAATTCAGTACTTAAAGTGAAGGTACAATATTTAAAGTTAGGCAATCAAAAGATCACTGAGAGACAAACCTTTTAAGTTTTTCAAATGTATCTTCTATTGTCCCGCATCGAACAGCTTCTTCCTGCCCTCCATTCCAGACATGGCCTCCACGTTTTTACGCCAGTCAGTCACCTCTTCTTTCTGTGAGAGGAACAGGTGTAACAACAGGTATGTGTTAAAATAGCTCAAAAACACATGCGTTACCACTGAGAATAGTACTTTCTGACTTACCTTCTCCTCTTCTTTCTTGACAGTCTTGAGGTTGGCTTTGAAATCCACAGACTCTTTGACCCTGGAGCCCAACAGAGCACCCAACATGGCATCGGCAGAGATCTTCACCCTCTTCAGTGCAGGCCTCTTCATTTTACCTCTAAGTTCAGTAATCTTGATGTTTAAATCTGCAATCTGAAGCAGACTCGTGCATTTTTATAGAGCATCAACATAAAGAGTATTTTCATTGAATCTATGTAATAAGATAAATGGTGGTGGCGTATTACCTCCTTTTCATTTTTGGTCACCTTTGCGGAGATGTCATACCTCTCTTCATCTACAACATCAATCTTTTGATGGAGGTCTTTGCAGAGTGCCTCAAAACAAAATATTGTACCAAAAAATGACGTTGGGAAATTACTGATGTGGTTGTTAATGTTATTTTTAGCAGAGGAAATCACTCAAGCCACAATACTTTGTTTTTGTTTTGTTTTTTTGATCCCTACAAATTGAACCATTTATTCAATAATAATTTATTTAATAATCTTACAAATAAAATAAAAAAATTAAACAGTCAAAAAATTAAAAAGCCATTTGCACCATCTGAATTAATGTGCACAAAGTTTATAATTATTTTAATTATAAATGTATAAATTTATGATTAAATTTAAATTAATTGATTATAATTATAATTATGAACTTAAAAATCAAATAAATATGAACATATAATGAAAATAAATTTAATACAAATTTCTCTTAATAAATATATGTTTAATTAATTGTTAAGTGTATCATTTTTGGTTATGTTATAACTTATCATTAGGTTTACCTGGAGCTCTTGAACAGACAGACCGGACAGCTGTAGAGGTGGCACTCTCTCACTCAAGGTGGTTTCTCTCTCTCTCTGCTTGTCTTCTTTTTCAGTCACAAGCATAGAGGTTGCCTTCTTCAGGAGCTTTGTCTGAAGAGAAACATGTCAGAAGGTATTGTGAAATGCATCCTCTTCAGGAATGATATCTTCTTTGTAAAGCGAACAGAACCAAATACCTTTAAGAACAACCTCCTGGATGCCGAAATCTTAGATTTGGGTCTCTGCAAGAATTAAGCGCGATTGGATTTGATTGGAAAAAATTATATTGCCATATACAAAAGCCAAAGTAATAAAATCATCTTACCTGTCTAAATTGGCAATTTTGAGTTCATGAAAAGAAATAAAAGTAGGCATGTTTTAAACACGTACATTTTAAGGAAGATATAGATATTAACTTAAAAGACTGAATACTTACGACTCAGACATTGTGAGCTTCTAAGTACTTCCTTTTTATGACTAATCTGGTGCAAATCACAAGTCAAAATCTGAAATATAAAGATCTGTGACTGATTAGCAGACTTATAATAACTAAAATCCACTTAATAAGTAGTATTTTGGAAACACATAACACTTTAACAAATATTATACATTTTTAAGCAGCCATTTTCAACATTACACAAACACCACATTTAAAATGAAAAGTTGTTTCTCCTAGACAGCAGTGAGATTAAATGAGGTGCAAATATATCCTTTGGCTTCAGAAGAGATCTCAACAATGTAAACAGCCATGTCTCATCAAAGCTTTTAAAGATCTACTGTCTATCTGAGCTATGCTGTGCATTAGTTTGATGTCGGCAGTGATATCTCATGAGTAATTTTAGAGCAATTAAATGCATTGGTGCCAAATTGTGCAAAAGTTCATACCTGTTCCTCCAAAGACCACTCCAAGGCAATGAGAGTCTGACAATGGCAGTGCACAAGAAAACTCAGGCAAATTTTATGGCCTCTTTGGCCTCCTCTGAGTGGCTCACTAAAATAGACTGAAGCCTTACACCCTGAGGCTCATTTTACTCAGCACCTCCAAAACACAATTGCGCACATTGTCCACTGCCAGTCACTCTTCATTTCCCATTGTTTGACCCTACAAGGCAGAAAAGGCTTTGCTGAAGTCAGTCATAGCTGTACGACCTCTACTGTAACTAAAAGTGATCACAGAGCCTAGTTAGCTTGAATAAAAGTAACTTCAGTCAGCAGTTTAATGTGGAACGACATGAAGATGTGAATCAGTGTAAATGTTGTCTCTTCATTTTTTATACTCATACAATCCAATAGATTTCCAAATAGCTTGACATATAATGATACCATCTCTGCACTGATTTTGAGTAAATATTCATAAAGCATGTGGTAACTTAAAACCAATTTACACTTGCAAGATAAACAACCAAGTGTAGCAATGCATTTCAAGAACAGTGTTTGTTTTGCAAGGGAATTGCACACTGATGCAAAGGTTGTTATTTTTTTATTTTGGAATGCCATTACATTGCAGTGTTGACTTTTAGTAGCATAGAAAGTGTTACAATATCTGACATCTTTTATTCCTTAACTCCACTATTTCACAACATTGCATTCAATTAATTTCCAGTCTGGCTCTCATGCAAATTATTATTTAACATTTCATACACAAAATATAAAATTTGGTTTCAGACGCATTGAAACACATAATCTGTCCACAACTGCAGCAAAGGACAACTGGTAAAGACAAACAAAGTGCTAACACAGTCACAAGAAATTTATGCAAGTTGGATTTTCTTGCTTTAAACTATGTATGTCTTGTCTTGGTACATATTTTTTGTTACAGAGTCTGAGAAGTAAAAAACAATGTCAACTTTGAATTAAAAGGTTTTTTTTTATTCATTTTCCTTTAAGTGTGTTGGATATCAAGTGACAAGTTTCCTTTGTAACTTTTTTTATTGTCCAGCATCAAACAGCTTCTTCCTGCCCTCCATTCCAGACATGGCCTCCACATTCTTACGCCAGTCGACCTCTTCTTTCTATAAATGAGACGAATAGATAAGAATAGGTTTAGAATGAGCTTTGATTTATTTAAGTGCCAAATGAGGCTAAAACGGGGATAAAAAATGCATTACCTTCTCTTCTTCTTTCTTTACTGTCTTCAGGTTGGCTTTGAAATCTGCCTTTGATGACATTTTGGATTCAGTCAAAGCATCGAGCTTGGAATCATGTGACTTCTTAACCTTCTTCAGTTTGGTTCGTTGCTTTGAACCCTTCATTTCCCAAATCTTCTGGGTCAAGGACTGGATCTAAAATGGACCACAGTGATGGTAACTTGTCAAACAATTGTTTTGAATGTCTATTTTGGATGTATTTATTTGAGAGCAGTGTTGCAAAAGTAATTATTTTAAAAAAATCACAAATTGAATTCAAGTTAAAATAAAATAAATATAAATATTACGTAAAAATGTAAAGCTTAAACTTTAAAAACTAAAAAAAAAACATAATTTAAATTAGAGTAGTTGCCTTTACAACGAACTGAAATAAACAAGTTTAAGTTGCTTAATAAGTGCTAAATAAAAAACTAAAATCGAAATAAATTGTTCTTTTGACACTTGTTATTATTTTGATCTTCAAACACAACCAAAAAATCAACAAACATTTAATAAAAATAAAAGGTAATTATTAAATACTGATGAATACTGTAACAGTATATTAATAATACTAAAATATTGGTTTGATAGACTTAATAATTGTAATGTCCCCTGGGATTCAAACCTGTAACCTTTATCATTGTTGGTGTCACTAACAGCAGGGAGGTTATGGACTTAATGACATGATTTACTTACTAGAATAATATTTAATATTTGTATATAATCTTTGAATAAACTACTATTTCATCTTTCTTTTGTAAAAGTGGTCACAAAGCCATTACCTCTTTGTCATTTTTAGCTACTTTCATTTCAAGATCGTATCGAGCCTCATCAACAACATCAATCTTGCGGTGAAGATCTTTGCAAAGTTCCTGAAACAAAAAAAAGAAAGAAAGAAAGACATTTATTATTATACAGTACTGTTTATTTACTTCTGGATGTTGCTTATGCAGAAATGGTTATTCAAGAAGATACCTGGAGCTCCTGTGCAGACAGACCAGATAGTTTGAGGGGAGGAACCTGTTCATTAAGAGCCTCGTCCTTCTCTCTTTTATTCTGCTCTTTTTCAGCTGCCAGCATAGACGTGGCCTTCTTTAATAATTTGCTCTGTAACATAACAGCACTGATGTGACTATAAAGCTCCAGAAGATTAGCACATAGCTTAGTGCATAGCACACTGCTAACACAGCCAGCTGTTTCATCATAGATTCTAGTCTCGCATTTCATTACATACATTACTTTTAATATGTGCAAATGTTCACTAACCATATCAATATAAGTAAAAATATGACATACTGTTAAAAGGTTTGGGGTCAGAAAGTTATACTAACAAAGGCTGCATTAATTTGATCAAAAAATTATCAGTAAAAATGTAAATAACTTTTATATTTTTTATTTGAATATATTTTAAAATATAATTTATTCCTGTGATGCAAAAACTGAATTTTCGGCATTATTACTCCAGTCTTCAGTATTTTCATTATTTTTCAAAAATCATTCTAAAATGATGTTTTGCTGAAACTTATCTTTATTGTTGAAAACAGTAACAGCTTAATATTTTTGAAAAAACAATATTAAATATTTTATATGAAATGATATTTGGTAATATTTTACAGATTTTGACTTACTTTTGAACCATTTAATGCATCCTTGCTGAATAAACGTATTACGTTATTAATATTTATATGGTAACACTTTACAATAAGGCTTAGTTAATAACAAGAACGAACAATAAATGCTACATTTATTACACATTATTACAAAGCAGACAACTTACTTTTAAAAGCAGCCGCCTTGTGGCAGTATACTTATTTTTTTTCTGAAAAACAATACAAGTCATATTTAATATCTCCAAATAATTTTTAATGAGTTATGAATTATGGTATACGTTCTCAAAACTTACCGGTCTGCAATGACGAAGCACAGAGAAATGTGATTAAAAAAAAAATAGAAACACCTAAATGCATTAATAAAAGAGATCAATAGATCCACTCTAGAATGGTAATAAGGCTGTCAAAGTATGCTTACCCTTCAGACATGTTTTTTTCTCTGTAAAGTTGCTGAAAAGGAAAATATTTAAAGTGAAAAACACATATAAAGTGTTTATGAAGACACCACACACGTGATCACATTATACCTCACATTAAATGTAAAATGGCTTTGTAACACCACGCCTGCCGAGGGAGCTCTCACCAGAGTATTGACTGTTATGGCGCTTTTCCACTACACAGTACCAGCTCGCCTCGGCTCGACTCGACTCGGCTCTGTTTGGTTTTCCACTGTG
>JAUCNO010000585.1:4364242-4378441 GCA_032353835.1 Enteromius viviparus | reverse complement strand
TGTTGTGATGTTTTTATCAGCTGTTGGACTCTCATTCTGACGGCACCCATTCACTGCAGAGGAGCCATTTGTGAGCGAGTGATCTGAACAAATCTGTTTGGATGAAAAACCTTAGTGTAAATTTTCATTTTTGGGTGAAATATTAGTAAGATGTTAGTTTTAGCATTCAAATGCTGAACATTATTTATGCCTTTTATAGCAGAAGGGACGGCTGTGTGCTGTTCACTATCCTGCGCTGACTGTGAGCTCTAAAGAAACGGTAAATGTGTCTGGAGCTGGTGACAGGTATGTTAACAATAGTATTTAGCATCATATAAAACAAAAGCATGCCGGATTAGACTCTCTTAATCTCATTTAGTTTTGCTGGAGCAATGATGGCGGGGATCTTACAAGGGTTGGACACAGACAGCTGTGTGCGTATGGGTCTGCTTGCTGCCCGCACATCCTTGCGGTCTCCTCATCCAATAGATCCGTCTCTAACAGCAGATGCCATCCATCCAGAAACGTCTCACTGTCAACTCCGGACAAAGCCTACATGTGTGTGGATAGAGGACTGAAATACAGCCAGAAAGAGTCTTGCCAGAAAACATCTACAGTCGTGGCTGTACATATAAGTGGTGTATTTATAGGGTTTTTTTTACAAAAAAACTCAAATATGTGCGTATACCAAAACCTCACACGTGTTGTAATTCATTGAACTTGAGTACACTGATATTTTTTAAATGATCTAATACAAAAAAGTTAAGACTGGTCACAGTTACATGAAAATGTATATTAGTCTAAATTGAATCCAAAAAGTAAAACCAATTACTCTTGGCTGACAGCTAGTGGTCAGACTAGCTCTTAAAACACTGTCTTAACATGAAGGCTAAGTTTATGCAACTGGCCCCTGTAATGGCAGAAAACAGAGTCTCAAATAGGGCTAACAAACACACAAATGAACTGTGCTCTTCACCCTATAATCCAATTTTAAAGATTCAACGCCTGTCCGATGATAATAATACTGGAAATTTGATTGGCTGTTAGTGTAACTTTTAATTTCTTTACAATGTAAGTATGCTAGAAATGTTTTGTAATGGGATATTTGTATGATGTGTACATATAAATATCCTAATCTGTCTAACTGCATCACTACATTGTACAGACATTAGGTCAAAGCTGTCTGATATTTCATTTATCTAAAACAATATAAATCACTGCTGTTGTCATGTTATGAACACCTCAACTAAACTGAGGCCATTTGTTTTATAATTTTATTACTGTCTTAAACCATTCAAAGCTTGAACTAATGATTGCCTTAACTGCATGGGCGACAAATTTTGAGATATTTAAATACCTATATGGTAGTATAGGTACATTATGTAGTAGTTTTTCCAGTGGTACTGAAAATGATTAAGCTTGTCATGAAATCGCTTGTCATGAATTGCTGTTTGTCACTTGTAATCGAGTATTATTTCAGCAATGTAACAGTAGTTGTAATTAAGTAAAAATTGGTGGTGGACCCCTTCAGAAACATGAAAACCCTAATAACTGAAATAACGGTGTTTTTAGCATTTTATATTTGTTTATAAGTGACAGTTAAGACTTTTTCTAATTACTAATTTTAGTTGTTACATTGCATTTGGAATGTTATAAACGAAAATAAGATACTTTTGTGTCAGAATATTTTTAATTTTAAAAAAATAATTTTCATTATTTTATAATTACTATACATTCACTTTTTATCATCTCATCTCGTCACCTTAGAGAACATTAAATGTTGTAATAAATGTTGTTAAACATATATATATTTATTTATTAATTAGTAAATTAAATTGTGCAATTAAAAAAACATTTAACAAATCTAAAAATGAGTACTGGTATAAAATAAATGGTTAAAAGTTAAATATTTAAACAAATAAAATTACATTTGAAATATTTTATTTTAATTTCATTTTATTTTTAAATTTTCATTCTTTTATAACTAATATAAATGAGGTTTTCATCATATGAGAATAGATTTAATTAAAAAGTAACATTTAACGTTATTATTTGGTTATTAAATTTCGAATAAGTAAAATGTTATTATAAAACAAAGCTATTTATTTTTTAGTTAAATATTAAATATATTTAAATTTCTTTAACTGTTACAATAACGAGCAAACTTTAACAATGTAAATGCTTACTTTTAACTCTAATATTTTGGATTTATAATAGTATCGATTTGTATCGCCCCTCGTGGTGACTGTAGTACATTACTGATGTTAAGAAATTTTATTTAAAAAAATAAACTATATCTCCCACAATGCATTGCGCATCGCTTCTTGCGCAAACTCATTGAGCGCTGACTGGTTACTGTATTCCCTCCTCATTTCAGTGTAAGATGGTGGTAAAAATCTGCTGCCTAAATAAACAGTAAAACTGAGTAGGAAAACATCTAATCAATTTTGAACATCTGAGCTGTGGAATAGTGCTCAATCCAAACTATCAGATAGGCACATCTGATCAGTTGAAAGGCTAAAACCCCCGCCTTAACTAGAGTGAATATCCCTTGGAGTGGAATCCCTGCAATACAGGACCAGCTAGTAGAAGTGAGTACCCTACAAAACAACTGCTTTAATCGCGATCAGTGCACACGAATATAACTACTACATCGGTGTTAGGTTTGTATGTGTGTGTTGAAGCAGACTAACCACACGGCTAAAGAATAAAACCTTTAGTTTAAGTGAAGGATGAAGTCAAAGGTGGACAGGCGGTGGTTCCTCCTCTAGTCGCCGGGCCGTTTAGTAGGAGAGTCGCAGGCTTTAGCTGTGTGTAGGCCGCAAAAAAGAAACGTTCAGAAAACACTCGTTGTCGACTGAATATATATGGAAGGAAAGTCGTTTTATTAACTTGCAGTCATTTCAAAATATCCGTGCTTTTTAAGTTTGTGTGTTATTTGTTGTTGGAGGGTAAATGACATGTTTTAGGCGCTGTGTTGTGTGCCGCACGTCAGTTGAAGTCTGTCCCAGCTGTGGAGACACCTGACCGGCTTTCAGCGCGACCGACGCGCCGCTAGACATATATGATGTGAGATGTCAATAATAGCGATTTCAATAGTAATCCATAGACTTTAAAATAGCATTCAATGGTTTGTTCATTTTAATTAATGTCAATTTAAAGCCGAAACAGCCTCTACCGAGGTCTGCGAATCTAAACTGTTTTGATCAGATGCGAGAGATGTGTTAATGTTTAGCACAGGTTTTCGCTGACATAATTTAATATATGCTTTTTATAATGTATATTTTTGTGCAGGAAATATTAGCTGCATCTTTTATACGCGCATTTATGATACTAAGTCAGGGTTGGACAAAAGACATACTGAACCTTTTGTGATTCGCAGTTTATTTAGATAGAAAGCTACACTATGTTGTGCTAAATACAACATTGGCTCTGTATTGTGTGTAAAAAAAACAGCGTTTATTCTAAATTAGGTTTTCTTGTCAGTCTATAGACCGTGAATACCTGACTTTTAGTCATCTCTAGTGTGACCCAGTGGCCCTATTCTGCAATCCCAATACATCAGCATGTTTATAGACAACTGGGCCAACTGATTGTAATGAGCGACACATGAAAAGGCTTAATGTGCTTTGTGGTAGCTTGATGTTTTGGACTGCTATGAGCCTATGAAAGCTGACTGTATTAATTTGGCATGGCTATTCGCCTTGTTTTGATCTAACTGTATGCCATTATTTAATATGAGTATTTAACAAGAGCATTTATGTATTTATGCATCAGCACTTCGGCCGACCTGCCAGAGACTCTTCTGAACTTGCCGTACGATAGGATGTCCCGCAGTCCCGAGCTGAAAGAAGACCCCATGGAGTGCCCACTGTGCATGGAACCGCTGGAGATTGACGATGTCAACTTCTTCCCCTGCACCTGCGGCTACCAAATATGCCGCTTTTGCTGGCACCGTATCCGCACAGACGAGAACGGGCTCTGCCCTGCTTGCAGAAAGGTAATATTACTGCTTCAAAATTGTACACAAGCTTGAGAAAACTTAATATTAAATGCAATTAATAAAACCCAAATAATATGTAATATAAAAACCGGTGTAATCGTGGATAGTTTGTTTAGCAAAATAAACAATAGCTCTTCTGTCACAAATATTATAGAATATACAGCATGGTTTATGCCACAACGTGTTTTGTTATGTCAATATTTGGCTGCCAAATACTTAAATGCAAACACTTAAACTATAAAGACAAGTTTGTTCGTTTTTCTACTAATCTTAAATTAATCAGTAATATTAAATACATTTGAAATGATTTCTTACCTATTAGATATATCATGTAAATACATATGAAAGTATCAAACAGTCAGTTGTTTATTACAATATTAATAAATTTACTTTTAGATTTCAGAGAGGACATTTGTTTAACTTTTGTATGAACACTTAATTATCATATCTGAAAAGGTTTCTTCACCCAAACATGTATATTGATTTTCTCACCCTCATGTTGTTCCAAACCTGTAAGATTTTCTTTCACTGTACAAACACAATTTGTTTTTTAACTGGAGATTGCATTTCAGTCTGTTCCACCAAAACATAGATGGCCCAAAAAGTAAATTTCAAAATTATTGATCTAGCATGCTTGATGGTCAGTATGTATTGTTAGTGTGAATGTATTGTTAAATATATCAAGTTATATCTTTATGCACAAGCACAGTGGTCAAATACCATCTGATTAATCAGCCCTAATGTTTTCATGCCTGATTATGCAATTGTGGCTAAAGTGTATTGCACCACTTTCTTGGCAACCCGCACTTCCCAAGTGTAAACTCAATGTGGTTCCTTTGACTCACTGTGATGCTGTCCGTCTGAAAACTTGACCTATTTGCAGAGTTCTTTGAGAATTGCCAACCCCCAGATTCAGGTTCAAATGAGGTAACTGGCTCTGTGTGTTCTGTAGCCTTATCCGGAGGATCCGGCAGTATACAAACCGCTGTCACAAGAGGAGATCCAGAGGATAAAGAACGAGAAGAAGCAGAAGCAGAATGAAAAGAAGCAGAAGGTGACAGAGAACCGCAAGCACCTGGCCAGTGTCCGTGTGGTTCAGCGGAACCTCGTGTTCGTTGTGGGACTTTCTCAAAGACTCGCAGATGCAGAGGTGAAAGCTTATGTTATACAAAGCCTTTGTCTTTTTTAGTTTGTTTGTTGGTTTTCATAACAAGTCTTTGGAAGTGCTGAAATTTGAACTTTAACTCTTAAAGAAAAAATTATATTTAGTCCTTTAATTAAACTAGATATTGATTTAACTAGCTGCCGTCTGAAATAAATTTAAATAAAGCATTTAAAAGTTCAGGGGAGGTTTTGTAAAATGTTGCATTTATTTGATCAAGATATAGTACAAAAAATAATAATAATATTGTGAATTGTTAACTTTTAAAAAAAAATTATTGTTAATATATATAAAAGTTAAATGTACTTTTTTTTTTCCAGTTTTCAATGTCCAAGACCCTTCAGAAATTACTCTGATTAGCTGATTTGGTAATCAAGAAACATTTCTAATTATAAATGTTGAAAACAATTGTGCTGAATATTTTCATACTAATTGTCACTGATAAATGTAAAGCTGAAAAGATCGCCATTTATTTAAAATAGAAATATTTTGTTAAAAATGTCATTTCTTATACATTTAATCAAATTTTATTTATTTAAAAATGAATTTTTCACTGAACAAATATATTAATTTCTTAAAAAAAACTGACCACAACCTTTCAAACAGTAGTGTACAATTTACAAGAATAAAATTCTGAATTTAATTGTTAATTATTTGTTTACATTATAAACGGTCGAACTTTAATGTATTTAATTTAAGTGTATGTGCATTTAATTCTCATGTCAAATCCATATTTTTATATCATCAGTGAGAAATGCGCCACTTCCTGTTGAAGGTAAACGAGAATAGCTCAAAAATAGTGTTATCATCAGCAAGTCATTTACATTTTGCTGAACAAAAGGAAATTTCCTCCCTCAGAGTCATTTCACAGTTTGATTGTATGATAAGTAGGCATAATTTGGTGAAGTCTATGTTTTGCGGTTCCTGAGATAATTCACTTGAAGAATGAACACTCACTTTTATTACTTCTCAGGTTCTAAAGCGCCCAGAATATTTCGGAAAGTTTGGCAAAATCCATAAAGTGGTCATCAATAACAGCACATCATATGCAGGTTCACAGGTAAGAAAAGCTACATGTGATTTTAGCTATGATGCGTGCATGCTTCCTGTTCATTTGGTGCCTCTGAAAACGTCTCTGTCTTAAGGCTACAGCAAATGAGTAAGTATAAAGTAAACCTTTTTTACTCAACAGGGTCCTAGTGCCAGTGCCTATGTAACTTACATTCGTTCAGAGGACGCCCTTAGAGCAATACAGTGTGTGAACAATGTCATAGTGGATGGTAGAACACTCAAGGTAAGTGCTAAACCATCACAATGTAAGCATACATTAAGTATATTATGTCTGTGTGTTCTGTCACTTTGAAGTTGTTTGTTTTTAAAATACTTGTCTGTCGCTGTTTGGTCTCCAGGCTTCTTTAGGTACAACAAAGTACTGCAGTTATTTTCTCAAAAGCATGCAGTGTCCTAAACCGGACTGCATGTATTTACACGAACTAGGAGATGAAGCGGCTAGTTTTACAAAAGAAGAAATGCAGGTGAGTGTTTGAACATTTGTTTACAGGTCACTCAGTTCAGGAAAAAGCATTTAGAAAATGTTTTGCTGTCTGTTTTTGTTTTTTCAATTGATATAGTTGTTTGACTGTAACTCGTGTAACTTGTTTTTAGGCTGGGAAACATCAAGAGTATGAACAAAAATTACTTCAAGACCTTTACAAAGCAAACCCCAACTTTTTACAAACCTCAACATGTGGCGAGAAGTCGAAGAGCAAAACCAACTCCGCTCAGAGGTGTTGTGTTTGTCCTGAATTTTATTACTGCACATGCCCAGTCAGATGAACATATTCATATTTATGATTGAATGTGGCTTATGGTTGCATATATTCTATAATTAAGTAATAATTAAGTTTCTTCAACATTTTTTATAGATAGAAAAATAGACATGTGAGACGTCTTAATATTGTGAAATTACAATTTAAAATGTTTTTTTTTTTTAATCTATTCTTAAAATAAATTATTCCTTGCATTTCAGAGATATTTATTCAGCAGTCATAAGTCTATACTCCAGCATCATAAGATGTTTTTGTTTCATTTGGTGAATAGAAAGTTCAAAAGAACAGCATTTATTTGAAATAGATTTTTGGGAAAATATTGTCTTTACTGTTACTTATATATTAGAGATTCCAATATTAAATATTGTGTTTAATACCTTGATTGTATTTAATTATTATGAGTTTCTTTTTTTTTTTATGAGAAGTGAGATTTCCATTTTTAACTTTAATATTTCCTCCCAGACCCAATAGTACCAATAAAGAAGGGTGGCCCTCATTACAGAACTATGGGAAAATGGTTAACGGTTTAACCACAGAGCATCGCAAGTCCCCTCCACTTTTAGACTGCCTAACAGACTCAGACCACATGACTCCAGACGAACCAGACCCTGAACAGGGAACAGAACAGAACACAGGCCTTCCACCTTTCCCATCAGCCTTAGAGCCTACCAGGTACTGCACTGCAGAAGCCCAGCCAGTAGTTGCTTCACTATATAACAACATACATTTCATATCAAGTGATTTGTTTTCTTTTCTTTTCTTTTTCTTTTTCTTCCTGTATGTTTTGGTGCATGCTCATCACACTGTCCTTTATTTCAGTCCAATTGGCAAACCATCAGAACCCATAAGTATAGGAAACGGAGAGAATATATCACAGGTAAGAACTATTCTTGGAGAATATTAGAGTGTTGTTAGTAAAGTAGGTTTTATTTAATCAATATATCTGTATTTGGTTGACAGACATCCAGTAGCGATTCCCCATCTCCTCCGCCTGGCCTTACTAAACCTAGCCTCGTTGTGCCCATCAGCGTGGCCGAACTCACAGCGCGCTCACCCTTCGAGGGGGCGGCAGCAGAGTCTCAGTCTCTTTTCTCAGACAACAGTAATTTCAGACATCCCAACCCCATCCCCAGCGGCTTGCCCCCCTTCTCTAGTTCACCACAGGGAGCCTCCGACTGGCCCATGACTCCAGAACCACAGAGCCTTTTCACCTCAGGTAGGCCTGTACAGTGAATGCAGTTTAGTGGACCAATAAGATTGCAGTATTAGCAGAGCTAAACCCACCAAACCTTCTTTCTTTTGCAGACACTATCCCAGTGTCGTCCTCCACTGATTGGCAGGCGGCTTTCGGTTTCGGCTCTTCAGCCAAGCAGCAGCAGCAGGACGATGACCTCGGCTTCGACCCATTTGACGTTACACGGAAAGCCCTGGCCGACCTCATAGAGAAAGAGTTGTCAGTCCAGGAGCACTCTCCTCTCTCTCCCAACCCTTCTTCCCACCAGACCAACCTCCCCAACGGTCAGCAGCCCCTTCCTCACCTCCAGCACAGAGGCCTCTATAACTCCTTCAGCCTGCCCCAACACATGACCGCACGCCACCCCTGGATGGGCCTTCCCACCCGCAATAACCTCACACACTTGAACCACACGGCCTCAGCTGCACACAGCCATTTCTTAGACCTGAGCATGCCGGCCCAGCACCACAGCACCGGCCTAGGGGGGATTCCTATATCAGGTTAGGGGATGCATCTGTCTTGTGCGCTCCAGTTTTTAAGTGAAACACCTGTGTGTGTGTGTGTGTGTGTGTGTGTGTGTGTTAAAACACCTGGTCTAAGCAGGGCTACGGTTGTAGCCCACTGATCCAAATACAAACAAGTTGTTGAACTCATTCCCAGTATGTTAATTGTTGTTTTTTTGCACTGAGTTGCATTTTAATTGTAATTTTATTTTCCCTTGATGGCTAATTCAGTTTGTTTGTGCCCCTGAGCCCTTTATGAGAGCAAGCTGTGGTAATATTCAGTGTTGTTATTAGCTTAAATTTTTAAAAGCTATTTTCGGTAATTGAATTTAAAATAAAATATGAACAGTTAATAAAAAACATAAACTTAAGTAATATTGCTTTGGCAACTAAAAGAAGCAAAAGTTACTTCCAGACTGACTAAAGTTGAAAGAGAAATAGTTAAATAAAAGCACAACAAAAATACTAAACTAAAATGAAAACTGAAAATATGAAGAAGAAAAAAACTTAGTATAATATAAAAGGCATTATATTAGTAAAAAATACAATGTATGCATTTGCCATTTTTGACACAGGAGCCACATTTTTTGGTGAACCATCACTTTAAGGATGTTGCAAAGTTTAAATTCTCACATGTTTTTGGCATACATTTTTTGCTCTTTCAGAAAACAATGGTTCTGTGGAAAGCATAAATGTGAAAGAGTGGCAGGACGGACTGCGAGCGCTCCTACCAAATATCAACATCAACTTCGGAGGCCTCCCGAACTCTACCTCTTCCTCCTCCTCTTCCTCCACTTCCAGTGTGAACCACATCGGGGTGCCGGTAGGCTCGACTGGAGTCTCGCACAGCCTCAGCTGGGACAGTACGGCCAGTTGGATGGACCCCGCCATAATCACAGGTGCGGTTTGTGTTCCGTAAACTCTCTGGTTACGGATAAAACCTTCACTGCTAAGAGTACTCATTCATATCCTATTTCAATCTCCAGGTATCCCAGCATCCGCAGGCAACAGTTTGGACTGTCTCCAGGATGACAATCCGCCACACTGGCTCAAGTCACTGCAGGCGCTCACAGAGATGGACGGACCGCCCAGCTCCAGCGCACTCCCACAGCCCCCGCACACCGGCCTCCTGGACGCGGCTGCCCAACTGTCCTTACACAGAGCCGCCTGGGCCCCTTACCTCCCTCCTTCCACACTCACCCCAAGTCAGTTCCACTCCCCACCTCCAGGTTTTCAAACAGCCTTCAGACCCCCAGCACAGACGGCCACAGACATCCTACAGAGTGCCGGTATTGACCGTCACTAAAGACAAGCCTCTCTCAAATTTAACTGCATCACAAATATGAAACTGCAAATATACCCCTTCCATTAATAATGTAACATAAGCTCTTGTCTTTCTACCCTTTCCCTCTCCATCCCTTCCCCATCAGGATTTGTTTGTCTGTTGTCAGTTTTTTTGAAGGCACACATATGACGAGCACCATCAGTGCAGGATAACAATTGAGACAGACTCACTGAGGGTCCTAACACACATTCACACACCTTCACGTATGATTCTAGGGGGTAATAAGTGTCTGGCACTGAAATGTGCAGAGGAAACCGTGAGCACTGATGTGACTAACAATGGCTAAATGCAATGTGCTTAAACGATTAACTATTGGCGTCAATCCTTCGTCCAAGGTACAGACTGTAACTTAATACTGTGAATCTTTACACTTCCCGTAGGTTAGGTCTCACCACCTCTTGAAGGAAATGGATTATAATATGTTCTTGGCTTCTTACACGTTTAATGTTAACGAAGCTAAACTTAACGAAGTGAGAAGTTTGAGTGCATTAGTAGAATCCAATCCCTGGTACTCATTAGAAGGGACTCTATTAATCATAAAGTAGTACCTTCTCTAATCTAAGGCCGGGATGCATTTTGGATTCAAGGGTGATGTGAGACCTGACATGCCGCTATACGCAGTCTACAGTAACTTCATTCCCATGAAGAGAAGCGAGAAAGACCACTGTGGAAGTGTTTATTGGCTTGCCTATAGAATAAGCCATTCATACAAGGTATGAATCAGGAATCGAGTCTGGAACCTTGGGAAGGATGGTAACAAAGGAGACGCGTCAAGGCACGATCACAGATAATATGAGTGTCGAATGCGTGAAGACGGGCACACACTAACATGCCGCCATTTCAAGGCCTTCAAATGATTTCTTCTCTCTTTCTTTCTCATCTGTGTGGCCATACTAAACAGTATTTATCAAATGCAACCACTCATTCTTTCAGGAAAAAAAATCAATGTAGTCCAACATTTGGGTTTAACATGCTGCTGAGATCATTTAATACAAAATAAAGCGCTAAAAGAAAAGAACTGACCCCTTTTCTGCTGGTCTGGAACAGTGAAATCTTAAATAAAATTGAGTATTCATTGCCTCTGTTTGATTCTCTCGTTTTTTCTGATGAAGTGAAGTTGGAGTAGAAGCGGGAGGGTTTTTTACATGAGGCGTTTTATTGTCCAATGAAGAAAATATTGACAACTACAGCACATAATGAAATTCATTCAATTATACATCAGAAAGGTCTTGGAAATGGTAAATTCATCTTGAAATTCAAACACGGTCTACTAAACACAAAGACAAACACCAAGAACCGCTTCACCAAGGACATGCTGAACTCATGTCGGGGAGGAAAGCTTTTTATACAACTGTACAAATGTGCTTTCATAACAGATTCTTCTTTTTGCACATCAACTGAGAGTCATGGCTTGCCACATTCCAGGACAAAATGTCTTGTGTTTTTAATACCCATGACGAAGTCTATTAACAGGTTTATGTCGATGTACAAAGTGTCACATGAAGCTTTAGCACACTGTTCCGTTCTCCATGCGAGACTTCGGACAGGAGGTACGGGTTGGTGGGGGAGGCTGAATCGATGGTGCCAGGGTGCAGAAGAACCCAGCTATGAGGGTCAGTCCTAGTCCTCCCCAGGCACTGAACATGGACCAGCCATAACCATGGCTTATATCATCCGGAAGGCTGAAGAGATAACGTGGGTAGCGAGATAGTTCGAAGTTGATGCCGGCCACGCAGGTGCAAAGAGAGATGATGCAGAAGGTACCTGAGGTGGGACATGATACTAGATGTTTAGATATCAAGAACCAAGCATTGGCCGATAAGTTTTTAAAAGGGCATACACGGAGGAATTCACATACCTCCCATAAGGAAGAGTAGACCAGCGACGTAATGCATGAGGCCTTGCTCCCAGCAACAGCCCAAAACGCCAATGGTCCAGCCAAACAGAATGATGGATAGAGCCATGCCCATGAAGCCAGCTGTCATCCGACGCAAATCTGGAGAAATAAAGACACAAACAAATGACCAGTCTTGCTCCTGGAGGGCCACCTTCTTTTAAAGTTAAGCTACTACTTGCTCTGGCACACTGAAGGTGGGAATTCTAGGAGAAGGGTTGATACCCTTGCTTTAAACTCTACTACTATAGCAAATGCATTTATTTGCTAAATTTGTAAAGGGTAGGCAACCTTTATTAAGGTCCTAAATGGGTATGGATACACCCATAGTGGGAGGTCCTCATTGTAAGTAAGCCCATCACTGATGCAAACCAAAAAGAGTTAACTCACGCAGGGCATGCCAATCATCTTGCTGTATAGTCTTGGTGATGTTGTAGGAAAGATCTTTTCGCGTCACTGCAGAGGAGTAATAGTACTTTATAAAGGAGCAACGTTCAATAGTTCCTGGAAGAAACAAGAAAATCATCATTAGATCCTGACCCAATATGATAATTTAGTCTTGCACACATGCCCAGCTTAAGTAAGGTGGGCCTGGAGTGTTGGGGTGGTGGTTGTCAATCTCATAATTAGTTGGACCAAGCTGAGCCTTCTTGTGCATATGGACAAGTGTCATGTTTTGATGAGTAAACTACCCAGATGGTTGAGTGAGTATTGCTCATACGGTTAAAATTAGTGGTTCTCAATCCAAGCCCTGGAGTGCCACCATGTTCAGATCTTGAAACCTCTACTAACGAGCTAATTCAATTTATCAAGTGTGTTAGAAAAGGTAGACACCCAGAATGCGCATTGCTCAGGTACTCCAAGAGCAAGCTTGAGGACCACTAATCTAAACCACTACAATTCATAGAAAATGTAATGTTGAACCAACAAGATGCTCATGATGCCCAATACCGAGAAAGCATCCAACAGGTTTTTAATTAAAATGAAATGGCACTTTACTCTGATGCATCTATAGGCCTTTTTATTTACATTTAGCAGGGATGTCAGGCTTCTAGCTTTAAATGCCAGTTTTCAGGCACTCATTATGGCAGCAGCATCAACAAAACATTGCATCAATACAGCCAACACTTACTCCTATAAGGCTGAGGTGGATGCTTTTACCTTTTTGTATGAGCTCTTCGATGTCTGGGTCCAATCCCACCCTGTAGCATTTACTCCACAGCCCCATGTTGGTTGAATTATAGCGTCTGCTGCACTCATCCGCCGCGCTCATCGCGAACAGCTGACGCCGGTTTCTATTCAGCAGCAGTCGGTCTTCCCATCGGTCCAGGCTAGCTCGGCTGGCTCGCAGTGGAAGGCTGTGGTTGGGGATGTAAATGAATCCCGGATCGCTCCTGCGGTTCGAAAAAGTCCGACAACGCTCCTTGTATCTCCTCGCGTCCGTTTCGTACCAGTGATCCGATGAGATCGCGACGGTCAGGAAACACAAGGCGACGAGAGACAGACAGAGACCCGTGTAGAGAAGCCACTTCCCCGTCGCCATCGTTCTGCCAGGCCGCCGATCAGCACCTCATGGTGGACAGCTCCTTCGACCGAGGCAGCGGATCAGTCCAACTTGAGCATCTCTTTTCGTGCTAAAAAGGCCAAATGTTAAGGTTGCTGTAAGCATGCCCTTTTAAATGAACGAGATACGTCGATTATTATAGAAATCCTCTAGCCTACACGTAGGCTGTATTGGGGAGCGGGTTCCGCTCTTCCTCTCTGAGCTGCTGCAGGCGGAGACACATGACAATCACACACAGGAACTGAAAACCATTTAAAAATGGAGTGGGATGATTAGTCAGAAATAATAATAATTTTAAAAAAAATCAACATAAGTAACGATTATTATTAGTAGCCATTTTAAGCATATCGAGCGGCTGGTTAAACCATATTCATCTCCTTCAGACTCTTTTATAACGTGGTGATTGTTTTATATTATTTTGTAGAGTATTCATCTTTTTTTTTAACCTTCACACAGTGTTGATGGTTAAAATGTTTTCTGTAGTTAATTTAATAAGAGTTGGAAAGAAAAAACGATAAAACACATTTAACCCCTTAATTTAAAAAAAAATTGAGATACATATTACAGTTTTTCTGAGTTGCTAAAACACTAAATCCCATTGTAAAAACCAAACTGTCAACTACCAAAACTCTTTCATCAAATCAATCCCACAGTTGTCAAAATCTTAAACACTATTCATCTGGTTA
>JAUCNO010000585.1:4342848-4362166 GCA_032353835.1 Enteromius viviparus | reverse complement strand
AGTTTGTGTTTAGTGTTTTGAGACAAAGAGATGAGATTTTTGGAAATGTGTTTTAGCAACTCAGAAAAACTGTAATAAATAAGCTTTCCATTGATGTATGGTTTGTTAAGATAGGACAGTATTTGGCTGAAATAAAGCTATTTGAAAATCTGGATTCTGAGGGTGCAAAGAGTTAGATGAAGTGCTGTGTATATTACTAATCAAAATTAAATTGAGATATATGTACGGTAGGATATTTAAAAAACAATCCTTTTGGAAGATTTGGAACATGAGTTTTACATAATATTCTAGTGATGTCTGGCAATAAAGAAATGTGTTTTGAGAAAATGATCAAACTAAAAATTATGTCGAGTTAATATAAATGAACTCCATGACTTCAAGAGGTTTTAAAGTGCATGGAAACACATTTAATAGCCATTTTATACAATATTCAAACTACACACTTCTGCACTCCACAAAGTTCAATAGACGAACAATAACAGTAGCTCTTAAAAGGGTTTTATTAAGATATAACAGTTTGTGGTCAAACAACACCCTGCTTTTACAGGTTACTCGTTTAAAACCAAAGGGGGGCGCCTTCAGACGAACTTGTTTAGGAAGTTTATCAGTGGAAGAGAGAAAAAAAAAAAGTGTCTACAACCGCAGATCTCCAAAATCGGGCGGGATCTCCAAAAAGGGGTTGAACCTCCAAAATGGAGTAGGGCCTCTTCATGCGAAGACTTTCACCATTGCTAATAGTTATTGACTTTAAATTCAAAATGAGACTTTATAAATTAAACCTTATAGTTTATCTAAAACAAAACAAACATGCTTTATAAATCAGCATTCTCCTTAAGAGCAAAGGCCAGAGATCGTGGTCAGTGTTCGGACCGGAGTTTGATCCAGTTTCTTGACCCACGAGCCGTCTCAGCGCAGCGCCGGGGGAAGACTATACTCTAACGCTTAGGGGCAACAAGAGGTGCTCGGCGCTTGAAACTGGCAGGGTGGAAGGTTGTAATGAGGCTAGGTGTAGCTAAAAGTTGCCATTGTCCGTTGAAGGCCTGTTGAGGAATTACGATACGGCCCGTCTCGGCGAAATTTTATCTCCTGAACTACAATTAACTTTCTATACCACGCTATTCAGCGCCAATCCCGCCGTGCAGCCAAATTCACTGGTTAATGCTATTGCTAGGGTCAGGTGCAGGGTAGGTTTTAGGGTTTAGCATAGTGTAGGAACTTGCGGATGAAGCCAGGCCCTATTTTGGAGCTCTCGCCCCCACATGGAGATATCCAGGCGGCAGTCAAACCCTTCTCGCTGTACTAGTCAAAAAACAAGTTTACGAACTAAACACTACAGTCACTCAGTCAGACAAGACAAAAACGACGTGACTATCAGAGCACTTACGAGTTTGCACAAACCAAAGCAATATTAAACGGAGGAGCCCAACCCAGCAGTGAGTGTCTGAGCTTAGGCCTATTTGCAGGATCAGAGGAGAGGTCCGCAAAAGTTGGCCATGCTCAATTTGCTCTGCTCAGCGCGCTGAACGCCCACAGACCCGCCGCGTGTGCAGCAGAGGTGAACTCTTCGCGGCAGTCGGACTGTCCGCGCACAAACACGCAGACCTGTGAGACCGAGCATCAGAGTACTCTATAGCTTTTTTAGACGCATCGGAACCGCGGAAAACTTCCTGTAATATACTGAAAGCTTAAGACGAAACAGCATAAATGCCGTACAGGAAGCCAGAGAGCGTTAGGGTTAGAAGAAGTACTCTGTACATTCCCTCACGCGGCAAGCGTTTATATAGTGTCGATGACGTCACGACGAGGAGCCCTCCTGCTGGTCTCTGATTGGCTGATTCACCCGCCTAACGGCTGATCCAACTCAGTCACATTTGATAGACACTAATTGCATTAATCAAATAAAATTAGACATAAACAAGATACTGACATTTCGGGTGTTGTCATGAAAACCCCAGAATATCCACATTTTGAAAGCTGAGTCTGGAAGTTGAAGGAGCATATATGTCTGGCTCTTTTATAATACAGATTAATTATTGACGAAATTTCTAATATGGTCAGATTAGATAGAAAAAAATGAGAATGGAGGTGTTTGATTTAGGTATATAGAACAATATCGTGGTTTCACTGAACCATAAAATAGTCATAATTTATAGCTAAATGCTAAAATGTTAATTTTTAAAAATTTGCAGTGAAGACATTTTGTAGGCCTGATTAAGACTTTTATTGATGATAGAGGAAAGTAGCCAAAGTTTTGTGACCAGAATAAGGTTATGCTTTATTGTACAAAGTGACCAGAATGTTATGCTTTTTTATTATTATTGCAGAAAGTCATTTCTGTGGTTCACCATGCGTCCACAAATGTACACATTATGAATAATCGTCAAAAATAAAAAGCGGAACATAGTACATAAACAAACTACAAGGCCTAATAGCTTTAAAAAAAGAACAAGGGGGTTTAACGTAGCTCTTTTATGATAGAATAAAACGTAAAACCATATATTTAGCTTGTCTACAAGCCTTATTTCAGACATTTAACCAAAAAAAAAACTGAGAGAAGCTAAAATGCTAAGCAGCTTTTGGTCTTAAACAGGTCATATTACTGTTTTTAAGACCACTTAACGTTTTTGACAGTTAACAACATACCAACTGTTCGGCTAAAAAAAGCATCTTTACGAGAAAACAAATTTTTTGGCCTATCACTCACACCCCCTGTTTTCTGGGTTAAATTCAACATGGCGTCTAACCTGGCAGGTTATAAACAGTGTGAGCAAACTTTTCAATATGACCGAACGAT
This sequence comes from Enteromius viviparus, assembly GCA_032353835.1. Taxonomy (NCBI): domain Eukaryota; kingdom Metazoa; phylum Chordata; class Actinopteri; order Cypriniformes; family Cyprinidae; genus Enteromius; species Enteromius viviparus. The sequence goes on along the minus strand of JAUCNO010000585.1, from coordinate 4,359,372 downwards.
TCCTTTAATGGTTCACATTAAACAGTACCATATGGCATTGGCTTCTTGTTTCCACTAGATGGCGGTAGCTGCATATTCTCGTCCTTCTTGTGAGGTATCATTACTGTGTTGCAGAACACATATCCTCTCCTGTACTTGAGTGAAAGTGAGATGTCCGACCAACTTGACCACCACCAAAAATTCAGATATTTTTGCACAACAATCGTAAACCATAATACTTTGCTCTATTAATACACATTCACTGTATTTCACAGCATAGCATGTCGCTGTCATTACATACACACAAGCAGTATAGAGTGGTGAAGTCTGGACATAGCCTTAATATTTTGATATAATCTGATTTTAGCATATGATTTGCTCTTAGCTTTTATTCGGATGCTGAGGAGGCATTAATTGGTGGGAAGGTGAGCTGGGTATAATGCAGGCAGACAGCATATTCTGGGCCAGTGACAGTGAGTCAGCACCACAGTAGAGGGGGAGGCAGAAAGAGAGAGAGAGAGAGAGAAAGAGAGAAGGGGGGAGTAAAGTTCTCCATCGCTTACCAAAACCTGCAACCAACGAAACACAAAAAGAAACATGCATATAACACAATTCATTTTTAAAGAGCAAGCAATAGTTTTTTGTTTCCCTGTAGAAATAGTTGCAACTGCTGCAACTGATACACCTGGACACATTGCACCACAATGCAGTGAATCTCCTTCATGCTCTTGAGCTGATATTGAAGAAGCGTATGGACCTTATCACATCCGTTGTTCGCTATGCATATGTTTATGACTGTTGCATTCCTACTCGTTTGTATTTACTTGGCGTTCGGATGCCAGGAATGGTTTTAGTGGCAGTGAGTGAGACATTTTTTGCAGCAGGCAGCTCTCCTGCAGGAGTTTTTACCCACACACACACACACACACACACACACTCACTCATTCACGCAGGCGCCCTAAACTGCTGAATTCTCTGCTTCATGGAAGACTGCAGAAGCCTGCTGGGAGCTGCTGAGCCTTTCTGACCTGACTGTCCTTGACTGCTCTTGAGAGAATGATGGAGAGAGAGAGAGAAAGAGTGGGAGAGGGAAAGAGAGCTCAGGAGCACTGGCACAAAACTCTCTGCTATTCACGCTTCACAAAAAAGCACAACAATAAGTAAAGCAAAAAAATAAAATTGTCATTATCAAATTGTATCAAAAGAAAAACACTTGACCAATGTGTTTCTGTGTAATGAAATAATAATGGAACAAAACAATAATGTTAACAGTATAATTTTGAGAAAGGAAAGTAAGAAAGATGATGATTACACTTGAACTGCAGTCAACTCAAGGACGTTTGGAAAGCTTAAACCATCTCAAATGAGCTGAAAGCTACAGCTGATGGTGTGATACCTAAGAAGAGTGACTTTCATGCTGCCAACAATGTCACAAACTGAGCGTGTCGATCATGTGATCTGGGAGGAGTCACACCGAACCTGAGAGGGAAGGAAAGAAACTGACACGTTATTAGACAGAAGTCAGATATCATAAGCATTTATGACTGATCAAAAATTTGAAATATGTTAGTGTCTTAAGAAATGTAAGTAAGTCACAAATCTTAAATTTTCATCTAAAATGATATTTAACATATTTTGGCAGATACTTTTTTCCAATGTGACTTACAGGGCTTTAAGACACACATTTGGAGAACATCACAGCAATCCAATCTGTTTTGTCTGTGTGGAACTCTGTGTGTAAAACACGTCATAAATATTCATTTAAAATATAATTGAATGTGTAATATATATAATACACACACACACACACACACACACATATATACACAACAACACCAAATTAGCTAAATATAAATACAGCCATTATCAGGATTAAAGACTTTGCACGTAAAAAATAATATAAGAAAATAATACTAATGAGATCTTGCATGTAAATACATAAATGAATAATTATAATAATGATAATTGCAGGCTACTATGCCAAATTTATTTATATTATGATATTTTGGTTACATTTCACAATAAGGTCCTAGCTGTTAATGTGAAGTCATGATTTAACTAACATTAATTAGCAGTATATTTGTTAGTATTGTCACAATATCACTGTTAGTTATTGTCAGCCCTGCAGAGTTTAATTCCAACCCTGCTCCAACACACGCCTACCAAGTTTTTTGATTAACTTGATTAGCTGGATCAGGTGTGTTTAATTAGGGTTGCCTTTAAACTGTGCAGGAACTTGGTTTAAAACAAGAGGACAAGTACTAGAATGTGTTTTTGCCAATAAGAAATGACACAAATTGCATTACTATACAAACATCAATGCCAACGTTGGTCAGCTGCACAATATTTTGCTCTCCAAAAAGCTTAAATGGTATATGAACACACGCATGTATCTCCAGCAGACATATAACAATGAATGGAGGACAGCAGAGCTCCTCTGTGCACTGACACTATCACATTACCGGCAAACAAACGATCCTCTCCAGTGAGTCTGATGGAACTTAAATGACAGCGTGAGCTGTATATTGTGTATATATGGTGATGGATGATGACTCAAAGTCTCCTCCCGTCCTCAGTGCCGCAGGCTGACACAGCTGTAAGGAGAGATCTGTATTCTGGGAACAGTGAGGTCAACCAATGCTCAGCCACTGCAACTTATTAAAAGGCTAGATGTACTGACTGATAGACATCGCATGCACTGTATAAGCACTTTATGTACATGCTTGTGCTGATACAAGTAGCGCATATGCATACAGACAGCATAAAAACATGCAAATTGACAAAAAAACACACACTGCAGGACTTTTCCGCCTTATCTTTTCAATTTCAATTCCCTAAACTGTGAAACGCACACATGTTCAGAGCTATTACTGTGCATTTCCATACAGTGCATCAACTTTTACTGGCCTTGGTTTGACAAAAAGCACTGTGCATAGTTTACATAAGATGGACGAATTGATGGACATGCCTTTAATTATTAAACACGGCTGACGGCAGCATTACAGAGATAATGCGAAGAGGAAGAAACCATAAAGTGAGCCAAAGGAAAGGCACAGACTGAATGAACGGATGGGTGGATGTATAGATTGATGCATGCATTAATATCTGCATTACGCAGTCCGATGCCACCATCTGATTTCAGGGCAGCGCAGGAAGAGAGAAGGGAAAAGCGCTTTATCAGGTAATCAGAACACATGACACTTGCAGGAACAACAGTACCATCTGCGGCTCTGACTGATGCAGCGTGATGTGCTTCAGATGCTCGCCAGTCGCCAAACAGATTTGAAAGACTTGCATTTGTCAAAATATTAATGCTGCATTCAGATACAGGAAAAGTCCTGCTTGATGACAGCGGGATATGCATGATTCATCTGTATTGAGCTGCGCTGGGTGAGTTTCCGTCTTTAAGGGAGTGACTAGCAGCACTGAACGTGCCAGAGGCCTGACTAAGGGAAATGCAAAGTCCCATTAGCCCTGACTTTCCATCTGATTTATGAGTATTTACATCTGTGTGTGTGTTCCCTTCAGAATTAATTCAGAAGCAGATGCGAAATATATTTTTTTAGTCTTTGGTATAGGGGAGACTGGGACTAGTTGTCATACTTCTTACTCCAGTGAATAGTGCTCAGGGTGTTTGGGTTTGTTTTTGAAAAGCAGATTTCTGTATAGACACATACTGTAGTAAGTCACAGACTGAGTTTTATCCTGATTTATATAATAAAAGATAATATTGTGTTTTTTCATTTAGAGAAAAATAGCATTTTATATATATATATATATATATAAACTATATAAACTATATATAATTAGTATATAATTAGTATATAGTGTGTGTGTGTGTGTGTGTGTATATATATATATATATATATATATATTTGGTATATAAACTATATATTAGTATATAGTGTATATATAAATATATATATATATATATATAGCATATATAAACATATATATTCATACATACACTAAATACAAATTACCAATATGTATATATATATATATATATATATAGAGAGAGAGAGAGAGAGAGAGAGAGAGAGAGAGAGATAGATAGAGAGATAGATAGATAGATAGATAGATAGATAGACAGCATGTATGTATCTATAAATAAATTACAAGTCAGTATACAAAATATAAATCAAATATATATATATATTAAAATTTATATTAATGAATAGATAAACAAACTGTAATAATAGTACAAAATAATGGTTTCTATTTTAATATACATTATACAATATAATAAATAAATAAATATACATTTATATTTTATAAATTATATAAATTATAAACTAAATATAATTATCCAGGGGATGCTACGCTGATTTTAAATATTTTAATATTTATTGATAGAATTATCTATGTTATCAACAATTGTAATGCTTAATATATTTTTAGAAAAATGTATAAAAAAGAGCATTTATTCAAAACATAAATCTTTTCAAAAGCTTTTTTAATTAATTTAAGATCCTTCCTAAATAAAAGTGATAGTTTCTGTCAAAAAAAAAAAGGGAAAATGTAAGCAAGAATAAAAATGTACAGACCCCAAACATTTAAATGGTAGTGTATATTGGTAGAAAATATTTTTATATTAAATAAATGCTGTGCTTTCTAACTTTTTATTCATAAAAATATAATATGTTCCAAAAACTATTACTGTTTCCAGCACTGATAATAAATAAGAATTTATTAAATGAGCATAAAAACATCTTTAAAAAATACATACGTACTAACTCCAAACTTTTAAATGGCAGTGTGTTTGTGTGTGTACTTTTTTTTGAATGCCCTTCTAGGAAATGGCCCCAAAGTATTTATTCTCTAAACGATCCAAGGACACAGACTTTGCACTCAAGCCAATAACTTTTTCTGACCCCAGATAACACATAACTCAGGGTCTCCATTAGGGCGGTCTGTTTTTGTGACTAAGAAATCCTCAATCAGTGCAGCAGACGGCAGAAATGAAGCTGCTGTTAATTGCGAGGCAGAGTTAGCAGCTCCATCACGGCACAGCTGGAGGATCCATGTAGACTATTTTAACATCACAAGATAAAACACCTTCGTGGCTCTCATCCTCATGTAGCCGGCCAGACCCAGCCAGGACAGGACAGGACAGGACAGAGACACGAGACACAGGAAGCCAGAGCTCAGTGCTAGTGTGTGTCTGTGCCTGAGGAGCTGCACTGGGCCCGACGCCAGCTCACCCCACCCCAGCTCCAGCCTGCAGAGAACTGCTGCAGCTCCAGAGGGCAATGCAGAGGAGGAGAGAGCAAGGGTACTCCGAGCACAAGGCGCTCCAATATCATGTTTTGAACTCTCAAGGGAAAGCAAATGTGCCTGATGTGCGTGTGTATAAAGGAAAGCGGGCGGTAGGTGGATTGAAAGCAGGAGATAGGCATCTTGTTGACGATGTAAACTTCCTATTCACATCCTTTTGTTGTCATGTTTGTTCAGCGTGTGCTGGATGACTCTGGGCTTTTTGTTACAATATAAATAAGCAGACTGAAAGCCCCACAGACCACCCTCGTTACTTCTTAATTAAATCACTTTTTTGTCACCTTGCTGCAGGAGGATTTTTGATAAGTTTGAATGAAGGACAAAGTGTCCAGCTCTGCACTGCAGGATATTCAGAGTCCTTCAACATGATTGTCACGTTCAACAAACAGTGTTCAAAACAGGGCCTGAAACACTATATTAGGGCATTTGAAGCTTATTGAAGTATGTTTTACAAGGAAATGCTATTTTATTCCTTCTAATTCATGTGTTGAATGCTTGTTTCCCACTAATTATTAAATCAATTTGGTTTGTAAACCAAATGTTTTTAGTGGGGAGAAAAAATAGTCAACCCTGTTGCCAAAATGTCTAAATAAATAATAATAATAATAATAATAATAATAATAAATAAATCTTAAACTGTTATCTGTCTACTTCCATAATTATAGAAATAACATCACAGTTTATATTTTTTCCATACAAATAACTTGAGTCACAATGTTAAATATTTGATCTTTGGAAATGCACGCAATTCTAGGATATTAAAAAAAAGAAATAAACATAGAAATAAACATATTTTCTTGTCTTGCTGTCATGCTGTAAACAGAATTTTCTTTCTGCACGTCAACATAAATGCAGACAATTTATGACAGATAAACATTAGGTTTAGCTCATTCAAATTAGTTAAGAAGTAAACATTTTTTGGAATATAATTTCAACGGATTCTAAAACATTTTGAAACTGATTTAACTGTAATAGATTTTTTTTTTTAAATAACACATTTTATGGGTTAATACAGACTTTTTAAGTTAGCTACTTTTCTGGCTTTATTTTATGTAAGATAATCGTTTATGTAACATTTCAAGAAGTTTGTGTGTCTAATACTTATAAATAAAGTAATGGGACAAAAATGTTACATGTTCAGAAAAAAGGTACAAAGCTGTCATTAGGGCAGTATTTTTTACACTTTTTATGGTGTTGTTTTCGTAATGTAATTGTACGTTTAAGTAATAAGTAATATTATTTACCTACATGTACATGGTTAGGATTAGGGTTTGGCTTAGGAATACTTTCATGCTGTTATTATAACAGTAAGTGCATGTAATGCGTAACAAAGTCACCTTTAAACAGTTACCGCAGTATTTTACCCCCATATGTGACCTTGGATCACAAAACCAGTCATAAGGGTCAATTTTGTGAAATTAAGATCTATACATCATCTGACAGCTGAATACATAGGTTTTCCATTGATGTATGATGATGATGATTGATGGTTTGTTAGTATAGAACAATACTTGGCTGAGATACAACATACATTTAAAAACCTGGAAAAAAAACTAAATATTGAGAAAATGGCCTTTAAAGATGTCCAAATAAAGCTCTTAGCAATACGTATTACTAACCAAAAATTACGTTTTAATATATTTACAGTAGCAAATTAACTAAATATCTTTATGGAACACGACCTTTACATAATATCCTAATGATTTTTGGCATAAAAAGAAAAATCTATATTTTGACCCATACAATGTATTGCTGGCTATTGCTAAAAATACATCTGTGCTACTTATGATATGATATTTAGTACTTTAAAAGTACATATTAATATCTTTTTATCTAAAGTTTTTTTTGCCCCAGTGTTTTAATGTAAGTGTACAGTATTCATATTCAAAGCTAAACAATGTACCACAGCCACAGTCTTTAAAAATCAGTACCATACACCCGACAGCTGATACTTAAAAATTTATTGATTTGGATGAATGATCAAATCATATCTGACATAAGAAACAAAAACAAACCCTTGCATAGATCACAGACCATGCCTTTGTGAATGTATGACAAAATTAAAACACAATTTAGCATGAAGAAGACAGAAACATGAACAGTTTGACCAGATGTACAGTACGTGGAACAAACATTAACATGGAGTCATCGTCTGTCTAACATAAACATGTAGCTGAGATGGTCAGTACGGAATCACTGTATGGACTCTAGTTTGGGTATCCTGCTTTCTTTTTAAATGATTCACTTCCATGACATTCTAATCCATGATCATTCAGCGTCCTGAAAGCCAACAGCAAAATCTCAAATGAAGCCAAAATAAACGAACAAACCGAATACAAATATCTGATCAGTGGAGTTTGACGGATTAAAGAATTCCTCCCAAACAAAAGGGAACGACGTTGGCGTATAAATGATGAAGATGGCTTTAGGAACAAATGACAGCAAGGGCTTAAAAAAAATGATGCAACCAGAATATAGTTGATCCTCAGTTTTGAAAGGCTAAGCTCATGCAGTCTTCCATACACCATGCAGATTTTTGCAATTGCTAGGTTGCTGTTGAGTTTTTGGTTTGGTATGGCGGTATGGAGTTAAGGTTATTACAAAAAAGTACAATGTACAGTACATTTTCGATGCTAATGTCATTTCTTTTATTTATTTCATGATATCGATAATACAAGCTATAATCTTCCTATATATTTGTAATGGCTTGTCTTATGGACTCGTTTGTGAGTCTACTGTAGTTTTATCAAGGGCATGGGTTCTTTAAAGCACAGTTAACTATAGTGCCACATGAACGCAACATGGTAATATAGCTAGACGAGGCCACGCAGGTGAAGAAAATAAATATGTCTGCAACATCCTCCAAAAGGCCACAACCTGGGAGCACAACTTTATGTTTTCTCATTTTACGACAGCTTTCATATCGGGTTACTTAGTAATCGGTATGATGGCACGTCAGTCACTTCTCTTTTTTAATTATTTTTCCACTACAGTGTATTTTATCTTTCGTTCTTTCTTGAAATAATGTTTCCGATGTGAATATATATATATATATATATATATATATATATAAATAGAAAAACAACTGAATGTGTATGTGTTACGTTATGGATTTACACAGACTCAGCTGATAAGAGACCTACCTCTCTATAAGCCATAATTAACGTAAAATGTTGCCCGTAAATGGTCCTCACCTCAGATCAGAGGTCAAATAAACTGGGAAAGGAAGCGACACTTGTTTTAAGGGGACTTTACGTGATACGTGATATTTTGTCAACTAACGCACTATCATTGGTGGAAGTCGTTTCTCTCTTGCGTTATAGCAGGGTTAAATCTCTATTCTTATCAAAAGTTTGCCACAGCCCTTGGTGAATATTAAAGAAGCATTCTGGACAGTCCACTTGTTCCCTATTGCTATGATTAATGGTGTAGTTAGTAAATATAGGATTATGCATAGCACCGTAGGGTTTGATCACTGCTCGCATGCTCAGTTGAAACAGTTTGTCCTTATTTAAATGAAATTAATTCTAAAAAGCATTTGTTTGGCTTGCCAGGCTATTGTTTTTTTCTCTGTGAAGCAATGTTATGAGATACGAACAAAAAGCAGATGGATAAAACCCTGAATAGTTCTCCCTGACACAGAGGTGACTAAACCCATGTTAGTGTTATAGGAACGGCCCGAGGTAAAATACTGCTGCCTTTGATTACAATCACACCTCATGGATCAATAAAGATCACATGATCAGGCAACTTTGTTTACGAGCTGCCCTGGCAGACTTGCTTGTGTTTGTTAAATGAAATTACCCCCAAACAGGCTAATTCGATCGCGGCTTATTTTAAAGTGTTTTTTAATTATCAATGAAAATGGGAAGGAAGGACGTAGCTGTATGCACTGGAATGGCCCGCATTAGCATGAACACAAGATTTCGCATTAACGTTTAAGTCATCAGTAAGTCACTCAATAAATCAATTAGGTCTGCGTTCAAATTTGCACTTTACAGTACCTGCAGGCTTAATATAGTCTTGATGGGCTAACTTTGAACTTTTACCGTTAAGTGGACATGTCAAAACAACGGTGGTGTACCCTGTGGTGTATGAAAGCCTGTGCTGTTTTCTCTTCCCAGATCTCTCTCTTTTTAAAAAAGGACCGTGATGATAAACAGAACCAAAGTGAACGTTGATTGTGCTTAGCAAGGGAGCGTTTCAGATCCGAGGGGGCAGGGGCGGTCGCATTGTTGCGCTTGTTGTAAGTGCTTGAAAAAAAGGCTAATTCTGGGGTACTCTAAGTGGATGATTTCTGACGTTGCATCACACTTTACAGGCTGTTATGTACTCTCGTGTTCTGCTCTGCAGTGAGCTGTGCGGCGACCTCACTGAGGTAGACTCCTTATTATGGCACGACAACGTAATCAAAACCCCAACGAAAGGCAGATCGAAAACTCTAAAAGGTCCTGTCGCGTGAAAGTCGTACGTCCAAGATTTCATATTCAAGCTCAGCTGTCATATGAAAACACAGAAAAGGTTTGCGTTTGTGCCTGACAACCGTGTGTCACGTTCAAAAGAACAAGAAGGAAAATGAAAAGCACTCTGTATACACTGTAATGACCAGCCTCAACATACATTATGACAGTTCCAGAGCAGATATTGTTCCTTTGCCCTGCCTAAAACTCCAGTTACTTAGAGGCACTTTCACCTGTCCGGTTGCTGAGAGGGTCAAAGGCACTAGCAACTAATATGAGTAATTCTGCCATGATCTCTTTTGCATCCTGCTAAGATAAATTAAGCGATTTCTGATATCATAAATCCTAAATTTGATCGCAAAATGGAAGCGTGAAGTATAATTGCCCATAGTTTTCTTTTTTTTTTTCTTTTTTTTTCCTCGAGAGAGAGAATGCCCATGCACTGCACTATTTAAGTTATATTATTATTTTTTTTTTTTAACAGGTGCGCTTAGTATGAGTATATGCATTTGATAGTATCTTGATAGTTCTTTTTCTGTGTCTTTGACTACGTTTTAGATTGAAAAGTTTGCATCCCAGCGTTGGGGCTTGCATATATATTTTGTCACATTTCAGAAAACGTCCAGGAATCGACGTCCCTAGTTTCCCTGATTGTAACAACGACACCCTTATGAGGTATCTCAATTGCAACAAGCTGTATTATACCGATGTCATGCATTAAATATACTAGGATACACAGTACCTTAGTTGATTAGGCCATAATGCAGGTTCTTTTGACATGCTATGATATCATTAAGATTCTGTTTCCCGTAAGGTTAAACATTCAGTCTTTAAATACACCTAAATGATAAGCATCTCAAATCATGACACACTAGTGCACTTTTCATGGCGGAGGTCGATGGAGAGGGGAGCTGATGGAACCGAAGGCAAAAGAAAAGCAAAACAGGAATGGATTTCCTATCGTCATGAGGTAATGTCCGACGCATGCCAATATCAAAATGAGGATAATCAAAACATGCTAACTATGAGGCTCCTCTTTCGGCATTGTGCTGTCTTATATCTAAAGGGCATGGCATTTAATCACTTGGTGATATCTAAATTACAGCATCTGCTGGAAAATAGCAGCAATGCGGATGTCCATGAGGCGATGACCTTGGCCTCCGTAGCATCCCAGCAGAAGATAAGTCTTGTTCATATAAGGTGCTTTGCTGGTCAGTTGGGAAGACCACCTACGGACGAGGCGTCCACCGAACACTGCACTTGGTCTTTTATGCACAATCCCGGATGCAGTGTGCAGCTTGCTGAAATGTAGTCTGCAGTCCATGCGTGATGTTTTAGTAATTCCATCGTTGATGCTAGGTGCTCGAGGAGGCTTTTTTCTCAATCATCCTCTTTGGAAATGTATTTAGACTAAGTAGATACCGAGTAATCGGCCTCGTTTGCTGCAGTTATGTTCTATATGTTTTGGTGTCGTATTTTTCTTTCATCTGCATTGTAGAGATGTTCGCATTGCAAGGGCTCACGAGAGAAGGTAAAGTAAGCATTCATATGTACGTGACTGAATTTTCTACTGTGTCTCTAGACATCGGTTAGCAGCTTACTTTTGTTCACACAGTTCTGATTGGGGATAGTGCAGTTGCCAGTTCTGAGGTTGGCCTCTCTGAAGTTGTCGATGCTGTTGTTTATGTCTCCGTCTATCTCCATGTACTCAGACTTGCTGACGGTCGAGGAGCTGCGACGACTGGAGTTGGAATCGGAGGCTATGTTGGGGTTGCTCACATTGAGGAGCTGGGCCTGCTCCTCTCCTTCGGTTTCTCTATGGTAGAAATAGTTGAAGTTGGACACGATGACAGGCACGGGGAGGGCGATGGTCAGCACACCGGCGATGGCACACAGGGAACCCACAATCTTGCCCCCTATAGTCACTGGCACCATGTCCCCGTAGCCTACGGTGGTCATCGACACAACCGCCCACCAGAACGCATCTGGGATGCTGCTGAAGTAGGACTCTTTTTCCTCTGCCTCTGCGAAATACACAGCACTGGAGAACAATATGACACCAATGAAGAGGAAGAAAATTAGCAATCCAAGCTCTCGCATACTGGCTTTGAGGGTCTGTCCCAAAATCTGAAGGCCTTTGGAGTGCCTGGACAGCTTAAAGATCCTGAACACCCTGACCAGACGGATCACCCTGAGGATGGCCAGTGATGTTGCCTGCTCGCCCTTTCCTTCCTTCCCTCCATCAGGATCCTCTGCTAACTCTGTGCCCAGTGTGATGAAGTAGGGGATGATGGCCACAATGTCTATGGTGTTCATCATGTTCTTAAAGAAGGCCGCTTTGCTTGGGCACGCAAAGAAGCGCACTATCAGTTCGAATGAGAACCAGATGATGCAGAGGGTCTCTATGATAAAGAAGGGATCGGCCATGATGTTTGGTTTGGTGTAGAAGGTGCTGTTGCCTATAGTCACCTCCTGGGGTTCCCCTTTCAGTTCAGGTAAAGTCTCCAAACAGAAAATGACAATGGAAATTAAAATGACCATGACAGACACAATAGCAATCCCTCTGGCCGCCCCCGAGCTTTCGGGATGCTCGAACAGAAGCCAGATTTGTCGCTGAAACTCGCGCTCCGGTAAGGGCCGTTCTTCCTCGCGAATGAAGCCCTCGTCTTCACGAAACTTCTCCATCGCCTCGACCCCAAGTTCATAGAACTTAATTTCTTCTGAGAACATATCCAATGGGACGTTGGCAGGCCTTCTCAGTCTCCCTCCGGACTGATAGTAGTAGAGGATGGCATCGAAGCTCGGCCGATTTCTGTCGAAGAAGTACTCGTTTCTCAAGGGATCAAAATACCGCATTCGTTTCTTTGGGTTACCTAACAGAGTCTCTGGAAACTGGGCGAGAGTTTTGAGCTGGGTCTCGAAGCGCAGCCCTGCTATGTTGATGACCACCCGTTCGCAGCAATCGTGATCATCGTGGTCAGGGGGGTACGTGTCCTGCGGATGCCCCGGCACGGCAGAGGTCTCGTCCATGTTATCCCCAGCCACGACTGTCATCCTGCAGGTCAAAGTTGGAGCTCCGCAGGAGTTAATTTAATTGAGTAGACATCCAACTGCCCTCCCAAAGGCGTCGCTTTCCTTCCTTTTCTCCGTTTCCAGACCCTCAAATCTATCTCAAACCCGGGGTGTAGGGTATAACTTGATCTTTCCTCAGTGTGGCCCCACTGCGGTTGTCACTGATTCGACCATCGCTCCGTTCCGCTGCATCCACTACGGCTGCCTCTGTCACCGAGACAGAGAAAAATGGATCGAACAGCGGCGATATTTGCTAGCTCAGCAAGTTCACTCTACTTATTTATTTACTTGTGATTGTATGTATAAATCAGAGAAGTGCATATAGCCTTAAGGGCGCAATTCTAAATTATTATGCTCATTGGGGTTATTGAAAAGACGTGACAGGACAGTGTCACTTTTACTCCATCGCCTCATACATACAGCATCACTAAATATTATTCAATTGCTAATAGCTAAGTATGAATAAGTAAATAAATAGAAAAAACATGAGAATGACTTTCACATCAGGCTTATTCAGACAGTTTTAGTGCTCACCTCGCTACTGAAGGAATGCGTCTTCTGCCGGCAGTCTCCTGTCAGTAATGCACCCTCGATTCCCTTTTGTTGCGAAAATGCGCTTGTAAAAGGCTCTTCACATCTTCTCACTTTCAATATGTTCGGTTGCGGTCCATAAATGTCACATCCATGACGGAAATGATGCACGACATTCGCAAGCGATGCTATAATGAAAAAAATAATATGGCTTTGAGATGTATTACAAAGCTTCACATTCAATATAAACGAGTGCTAAAAGACAAGAAGCGGAAAAAAGGCTAAAAGAAAACACGAAGCCGCAACGTCCTCCCTCCGCTCCTGCTCGTGCGGCGGCACCTTGGTGTAAATGGCTTATACTGCATGAGAAATTGTAATGCTGCAGCTCAGCTCAGGCGGGAGATACATTAAGGGGGCAAAAGCGAACCATACCATTTCCAGACATTACTGCATCAGCAAAATTTCCCTCTTACGAGTAGACAAGATGACGAGCGGTCTGTTTTATCTGGACACACTGACAGGGGGTATGGACGCGAAAGGCTTCTTAAAGGTGGGATCAATACGGGGAGAGGGAATAATTCCTTAATCATGCCCAACATATTGTTGCACTGTATTGCACATGGGAGAACGCGGAGCGGGAGAGGGGGGTAGGACAGTATGGGGGAGGGGTTCGACGCAATGCAGACCGCGCGTGGCCACAAGTGCTTGTCCACGCAATGCGCGAGAGCATTTATGTGCCAACACTGGCGCAGTATCTGATTCGCCGAGCACTAATGTGCACAGATACTTTAACTGACCACACTAACCAATAACCACAATAAAAAGACGACTTCTCTAAAGTGCTCTTCTTCGTGAAATACTGCGATTTTTTTCCACCCAAAAGAGTTACAGAGCCGCACAGCTCCATGTGTGTTGTTTGAGGCTGGATCGTGCGGGGGTTGGAATATTTATAGAATAACGTGGGTGTATGTACTCGGACGGACGGCGATTTTTGCAGCACACTCGGTTAGAGTGCTTTCCAGCATACGAGGATTCTCACCTTCCTTATACTGTAGAATTACCTAGCTTTTTCTTCCCAAACGCTTGAATGTTTAGATTTCTGTCTTGGTTGAGAAATCACTCCACATATATGAAATACATAATTCAATTGAAATTCATGACAGACAAGAGATCTCTTTAAGATGCCGACGTTCCAACTTCTAGGGTTAAATAATAATTGCTGCGTTCACATTCCACAAAAATATGATTGAATAATTCTAAAGCCATTAGGTGAACGCTATTATTTCCTTACATATAAAATATTGCTGTCATAGAGTTTTAAGCAATGGAAATTCCTATTGCGTTTGGATTGTCCTCTGATATTGCTCTCTCTAGGGTTACTTAATTTACCCATTACTGAACAAAACATAACCTAAATAGGACTTTTTACTTTGACAGACAATAATATTAAAAAAAATAATATTTTTTTTTTGTAGTATTTAAATATAATGGTAATTTCATTGTCATTTTATTATAATTTTTAGTTTTTATTTCACAATGTCATAATTGACTTTAAGCCTCCTAAAAAGTTACTACTTAAAATATGTTCAGCAGAAAAAACTTTTTAAGCTTAATGGATTTAATAAACAATCCAATATAACACTGATGATGATGTAATAGTACTTTCCTTGATTAAATAAACATTATTTTTTTAATGTTTGGGGAAAGTGATATTTCTTCCAATTCACCGGTAGGTGGCGCACAAACATAATCAAACCGACGCAAACGGCACCAGAATGATTGATCTGTGCATGACGCCCTCCCATTAGTGTCAGGAACGCGTAAAAGTTGTGGCTAAATTCAGAGAGGGAAAGCTTAAATAAAAAAAATAGGTCTACCTAAAATAAATATGAGCTATTGTATAAGATATAAATTGTTAACTATACCTACAGCAAACTTATCAAGTTGATTTGAATACTAATTTGTCTTAGACAAATCCTAAATATGTCCATCAGCCAAACAGAGTAAAAGCACTACAGTTTTCATTATGAGGCTCTGTTAGAACTGCAGCTGCAGTGAGCTTTTAACTGCTAAATATCATAAATAAGAAATGGGCAGCCCTTTCCTCTTTTCACTTTTTACCGTTCAATGACTTCCCCTCAGTATGCAGGATACTTTCAGTGAGCAGTGATTCGTTCAATCAACATAAATGCATCAGTAGTCATTAATCAGAGCTGTCTGAAGTGTCATAGATCCCACCTGCTTTACATTATTAATGGAGTAATTGTTCAGTTTTGTAAGTGTTTCATTGCTCTGTTTAAACTCACCATGACCATACTTTATCTAGATTTTTTTTTAAACATAATTATTATTTTGTAAAGTACATCCAAGCACAAATTCAGTTTAATTTCAAGTGTCTGTTGGGCTATGTTACAATGCCACAGTAGATCACACATCATCAGCATGTTAGTATTTAAAACCTCCTATCTTTTACAGGATTATACTTTTGACCATTTATTATTAGCCTGCAGTCCATAATGTAAAGGTTTACTTTAAAATCTTTCAAACCCATTTTTTCAAGAGAAATGATGCAAACAACGTTCGATTATGAATGTGACAAAATATTTATTTATAAAAATAAGTTAACAATTCATACCTCATTAACATGTAACAAAAATAGCTTGCTTGTGGTCTGCAGCTGTCATGTGGGGAGGTTAACTAGCCAAGATGTTAAGAGGAGAGTCAGACCATATTATATTTTATCCTGAGAAGTGGCAACATATGCAAAGAACAACTCTTGCATGTTTAAAGCACCCGGATTACACAAGGCCGAGATGATTGAGATATTTTAAAGAACAATATCTCACAAGGCAATGACATGAAAGCTTAAAGCTTAAAACATTTTATAAATCATATGCAAATTTGTTCTAGATTACAACTATATTACAATAACAAAAATCAGTAGCGGCTTGAGAGGATTTTTTGAGAGGCTATTTTGTAAAGTAATACTAATCAATTAACCAATATATTTTGCTTATGTACACAAATGATACATTCGATATAAAAATAGCATTGATAATAGCGTTATAATCGCAATAATAAATAAACGGGAAAATAATTGCAGCGCCATTAGGGCTGGGCGATATGGCAAAAAAAAAAATCTAGGTTTCTTCATAAAGTTTGGCCGATTCACGATTTCGATTCCGATTTTTTAAAAATGTGTACC
>JAUCNO010000585.1:4322707-4342597 GCA_032353835.1 Enteromius viviparus | reverse complement strand
AATATTTAGATTAAAAATCGCGATACCTCGATTTAAGAAAAAATTAAATCGTCTTAAAATGCAAATTCGAATTAATCTAAAAAATCTAAAAAATCGCCCAGCCCTAAGCGCCATATACAGATATGCACACATCCTATACTTCAAAAATACATAGGCTACATTTACATTTTGAATGAGTATTCATTTCTATTTATTAGATATTTTGGCTAAAGTTGTTTAAGTTCCTGTTCACCTGTTATCTGACAACAAGCAGGCCTGATGACGCAATAACACAATACTCAAATCTATTTGGTTTGAATGTTTGCAACGATTGGTTATTTGCGGAAAGAAGCGAATCCTATTATTATTAGCCTCATTTCGCATTTTGACCAGAAGTAATGTATACCCTGGTTGGTCAGTTTATGTTGTCAGCCTCCTGTAACAATAGTGCAGTGTTTAAAACTGGTACAACAATATTCACGTCATATGCATTATGGACATTAATGGGTATTTTGAAAAGTTGATTGTATCGGTTAGTCTGTTTGTTCCTTTCACCTCTTTCTCCTCTGACGGACCGCTACTGACAAAAATACACACGTATGGCATGTTAATGCAGGTAACATGAGCTTCTGTCTTCTTTTAGAGAAGAAATGTCTTCATACAGCTGCTGCTTCCTGTAATTAGAAGTAACATCAATGTGGTGACAGATAATGAGTCATGCAATTGTCATTGCATTAGTCTTTACAAAAGAGTTACTTCTAGCGTAAAGTAGCCTATTATTCGAGGAGTCTCTACAGAACTCTAATCCCGCCGCAAGGGGGCGATCGATACTCATAATATTATGTTGGTCCTATTGAGTAACAAGTAAATAAATAGTTTGATATTTACATAAAACTCTTCTCTATACCCTGTTTATTGCTATATGCCTACTAACACATTCTGTTATTCTTAGACCATTTATTAAAACCCAGTGGATTTCTGTTGAAAATAAAATACAGAGTATGATTTGTATAAGGTTATTTTGTCACCAACACTGGAGTCTGATAGTCTCTCCGTTACGTAGCCTAAGGAAAGCTGTGACTGTTGAGGGCATGAAGTGTCAAACACAGCCAAGGTCCAATCTGGAGATCCTTTTTGTAAATGTAAATTGGAGAAGGATTCTGCATGAAATGTATCCTGTAAATTCTTTAGATTTGGAATATTCTGATGAAACAGGTTTATTTTTTGTGGTGTAGCAGAAGAAACAGCTAGGCCTACTTATTTTTTTATTAAAAAAAAATTAAAACATTTTGGTCTGATTAAGTTTGAATTTTTCGGCCTTGTAGGAGTTCATTAGTTCTCCAAAGATATATATATATATATATATATATTTAAATACAAAAAAACTGAATGGTTATTTCTTCAGTATGTTACCAACTTGTATGCAAAATCTTACAAAAAGACACGGCTAATTCTTCATTGTGTCTTTCAATTTTTAATCTTAAATGAAAATTCTGAATTTCATCCCTCAGACAAATAAGAAGAATAATGCTACGATTTTATAGGTTTATTAAAATGTGTTTTCATTTGACTGTTTTGCTTTATTTCATGTAGGCTATGTTTGTATATTTGTCATTCTTTTTCTTTTGTCCCTTTTCCCTATGGAATTCCTGTAATTCCTAATGAGGTGCCCAACATCATATACCCAAATATTCTGGATTGATAGAGAACATTTAATTAAGAAGCAGTTGAGTTATGCCTGAAAGGACACAATTGACACATTTACAATCTTCAGTGGCCATGGAATTAGTATGGTTAAAAAATATTTTGTATATTTAACAGTTTTATTAATGGGACATTTTTTCTCATAGGCTAGCCTATTAAAAAGCATTGCTGTAAAATATGATTGTAAAGGTAAGCAAGTGTTGATTATATTTAATTGAAAATGTTTTGTGATTTTGTGAATGATTTTATAATTTTTTTTATATGGCATTAATAGCCTAATAAAAATCTAAAACGTTCCGGTGAGGACAATAGCAAAAAAAATGTCCAACGGTACATCACTGGGTTATTACGAAGTGCAAGTAACCTATAAAGTGGATTTTCAGCGTTAACACTACCAAATAGAATAGAATAGTGCTTAAGTTAGAGAACTGACACGTCTTGTGTGTTAGTAAACATTCTGAGATGACGTAACGCAACGTGGTTATTTGGGTGCTTACGTACTGGCCGCTTACCGTTGCCAAGCAACGTAGAAGCTAATTTAGAATTCAAGTGTGAGGTCACATATTTACAACAGCTCTGAAAAAGGTTCATCCAGCAATAATCTTGGGTAACTCTAGAAACAAGAAACCCAAAGTATTTGGACAGCAAAACTAATACTCACATAGATGCGCGCGCTTTGGCAGGCCTACAGTCTTTTTTGGTGCTCTTATACATCTGTGAGTTTGCCTGTATATTCCTCTGAAGGGTTGAAATTTAATACACTTATTGAATTCCAGTCGTCCTCATCTGAATGCTCTGATTTCAGGAGCGAGGGTTTACTGTCGCTTTTATTTGCGTCACACAGGACAGACAGCTGACGACCGCAAGTTACGTGCGTATATTCCACATGCTCCTCCTCGCTGTGCTCTCGGTGATAGAAGTAATTAAAATTCGACACGATTACTGGTACAGGCAGGGCGATTGTAAGAACTCCCGCAATGGCACACATTGAACCAACAATTTTGCCTCCTATCGTCACTGGATACATGTCACCATATCCAACAGTAGTCATGGTAACAACAGCCCACCAGAACGCGTCTGGGATACTAGTAAAAGAAGACTCCGGGTCATCCACCTCGGCGAAGTACACCGCACTGGAGAACAATATAATGCCGATAATAAGGAAAAATATTAGTAGTCCAAGTTCTCGCATACTCGCTCGTAAGGTCTGACCGAGGATTTGGAGACCCTTGGAGTGCCGCGAGAGTTTGAAAATCCTGAAGACGCGCACCAAGCGGATAACTCTCAGAATGGCGAGAGACGTGGTCTGTTGTGAGTTTGACTGGACTTCGCTGAGCTCTAAACTCAGAGTAATGAAATATGGAAGAATAGCAACAATATCTATGCTGTTCATGATGTCCCTGAAGAAAGCGGGTTTGCTCGGGCATGCAAGAAACCTTACAGAAAGTTCGAAGGAAAACCAAATGATGCAGATGGTCTCCAGCAAGAAGAATGGATCCGTTAATATACTGGATCTTTTCCCAGTAGTCGTTCCGTTCGGCGCATGGTTGTTGAACACACGATCATCCTCTCTAAATTCCGGCAAAGTTTCTAAACAGAAGATAATTATAGATATCAGGATGATCATAACAGATACTATAGCAATCATTTTGGCCGGACCAGAGCTGTCGGGGTACTCAAACAGCAGCCAGATTTGTCGTTTGAACTCACTGACCGGAACGGGACGTTCGTCTTCTTTTAACAAACCCTCGTCCTCTCGGAAACGGTCGATGACATCATCGCCAATTTCGTAAAATTTGATTTCATCCATAAAGATCTCAACCGGCACGTTGATGGGTCTTCGGAGCCTCCCGCCTGACTGATAGTAGTAGAGGATGGCATCAAAACTGGGTCGGTTCCGGTCGAAGAAGAATTCGTTCTTCAACGGATCGTAGAACCGCATCCTTTTAACTGGGTCTCCTAGTAACGTGTTGGGATATCTTGCGAGGGTTTTAAGTTGAGTTTCAAAACGCAGACCTGAAATGTTGATGGTGACTAGCTTGCAGCACTCCTGGTCAGGGGGCTCCACTTCACAGACGTCCTGGAAGGGGGCAGCGTGGTCCACGGTCTCATCGTGGTTCTCTCGGGACATCTTTGCCCCACGAGAGTGCTGTCTGTTTTGCCTCCTCGACTTTCCGCCACTCCACCAGTTTTTTGGATCCGATAGCTCCAGCCTGACGGAGTTTTTGGGTCCTATACTAACAACTAAAAGCTACTAAGCTATCGTTTAAAAGTTTTTAAAAACTTTTTAGAACTAGTTTAATGTAATGAAATAGAAGTCATTCTGACAACATGATCTGCCGAGAGCTCAAACAGATATAGTACCACACAGACTGCTTAAGACAGCAAAGGGTGGGCTGACTTTGATTGGCACACAGAAGCAATGCGCGTCGGGTGTTTTGAACTTTAGTGGCACGAGGTTAGAACCTGTAATTTGAAGAAGACTTAAGCACTATATCGGCGTTGTTTTGGGTTATTGTATTTGTCAAATGTTTTACCTGTAAATATATCCTGCCTAATTTACAAGCCAATATTTATATGTTTAAGAAACAATTGTTGCCGCTTTTTCGGGAATGACCCATTTGCTCATAATTAACTTATTAAGTAGTTTGCGCATTCATAAATGCTTCCAAACTGTTTATTTCCCACATCCAAAGACTCCCGTAAAGCGCTGCTCCAGCCTGGGCCTCTTGAATTTGAAAATGCTGGCGTGACTGACACCTGAGCACCCGCGCAGGGCGACTCCTTAAGAGTCATTAGCAGCGGTTACATTGGCCGACTTTACAACTAACACCATGAGGCCCCCAGCAGAAATGTGATGATGCCTCAGGTTCATTGGTGCAGATTGATATGGAGAAAGAGAGAGGGAGAGAATCACCACACCTCAGACACCTGTGTGCTGAAAGCTGTCTGGATCAACTTACTTGGTAATGCGTCTTCTCCTTTGTATGTTTGTTTATGTATTTAGGTCTATTTTGGACCAGTGCACTGATTTTTGTTCATTTTATTACTGCCCCCTGGCTCCTCGACATAAGGATCGATTCTTAGGCTATTAATTAACGCCACTAAATAAGACAAGTGTAGGATAAGAGCCTGTTAAGAAATAACGATTACTATAAAGTTTTCATAGGTTAATTGTTGTATTTCTATCAGAAGGCGCTACCCAATCTCATTAATGTGCAAATAAACAACACGTGAAAAAAATAAATTGTATAGATACGCAAAAATGGACTTTGGTGTATCATGTGCAAGCCAAAATATTTCGTGTCATATGTAATCGAAAACTTTCTTATATGCACGCCTAACACGTGCGTGTCATAGGCCCACGCCAAAGTCCATTTTTGCCTATACAAACCATGAGTTTTCGTTTTAATGTGGCATACTGTTTATAACAATACCGACAAATAGGAAAAATATCGTTTGAATCACTTTCAGAACGATTTTAGCTGATGAACGATAAAAACATTCACACACCAATCAGAATCCACAAGACTAGAGAGCTGGTGTCGCGCGCAGAATTGTGTGTTGGTGAGGACGCCAGCTAGTTATAGTCTTCGTCAAAGTGGAGTGAAATACATTATAAAGTAATTAATCACTGTATTTTAATTGAAAACGTAAAGTAAAGGATTACTCCTAATTGTTTAATTTAGTTGGGCTACTTTTGATGTAATACATTTTATATAGCCTACTATTATATAGCCTATGTATTTATTTTTATATTATTTATTTGAAAGTATTAAACGAGCAGTTTCATGTCTATCCTTGGTCAATGTTGATTTAGTATGTAATGTAATACATTTAGAGGATTTAGTATGTAATGTAAAACACTGTTGTTGTTTTTTTTTTTGTTGAGCAACTAACCCCTGGTCATCTGAACTTATATTTAAGGCTGATACATACTAACACCAAAAGATTTCTTAGACTTTCAACTTATGTTAACATCAAAATATACCTACAGAAAGTGTTTTTCTTTTTCCTCTCTTAACCGATTCTTAATTACTTTATTTTATGATTTAATGTAGAATTATATGTTCAGTATGCAGTTATGTGAAACATAGCCTACCGGGTACTAACTGTAACTTTTTTTTATTAATGAAGCTTACAACAGATACGTTCCGCCATTAAAAATAACTGGATATAAACAGACTGATAAATCACCAAGGCACTTCCAAGCAATCAGTAACAGCATACTTGTGTCTTGGAGATGGACCCGATAAACAGGCAAATCCCTTGAGCCAGGGCAGAAAAGGCCAGGGATTCCCACGAGGGGAAAATGCTGACAGTAAGCAATATGCCACCTTAATAATTATGGCATGCGAGGGACGGCCCAATGGGATGAGATATCATCATTCCGTTCACACCCAAACGTCAGCATGGAACTCCTGTAATGTTCAGATGGCGTCAGGATCCTGAGGAATCTGGGTTCACGTTCCACCTCGTGTGTGACGGTGTAATGGTACATGCATGGAATCTAACATGTTTTCAGATATGACAACCCCAAGGCCCTCAAATTTCAAAGACCTTAAAATGGAGCCGAGACCAGTGGCGCTGATAATCTTCAATGAAAGTTACTCTCCGCTTCTGTGTAGTTGTGTAGAGTCTTCCCCGTGGCTAAATAAAGCTCTGATGAGTTTACCCGCTAGCGTCTATCGGCTCATATTACAAACTCATGTCTAACAGACAGCTTAATACTTTCCCCATCCCCTGTGTGTGATAGTGCCTTAAAAACTCGTGTGTGTGTGTAATAGTGGGACAAATTCGTACTCATTCACGTACTAAGTATGTTTTGGCGCAGTTGATTTGCATGTGAGGTCACATTCCTGCTTAAAGGGATAGCTAAAATGATATTGTTTACTCAGTCTCGTGTCGTTTAGTGAATGTCCGGCTGTTTCTTGGACAGCCAAAGTAAATGAGAGTTGGACTATAAAGTTCCAGATATAACAAATGAAACAAAAACCATGTTAAATCTACTTCATTTCTAATGGAATATATCATAGCTTGACATTGATTATTTAAGATCTGCACAGTCGCCTAATTTACAACATCTTGTGAGTGGTTGCTGTTATTGTTTTTTATGAGGCTAATGTGAGCTAGCTAATACTTTCAACTGAAAAAAAAATCCAATGTTTATTAGATTAACCTAAGAGTATTAATAGACTTAGGCACTTGTCAAGTATCCCATGCCCAGTATGTCTGTTGAGGAACCATCAAAATAAAGAGTTAGTGCATATTTAGCAGACACACTACTAATACTCTAATGAAGACTAGTTGACATGTAGCTGAAGAGCTACTTATCAACGGCCGTCTAAAGGGTACCATCAAAATAATCATTTTCATAATCATAATTATATAGAAGTTAAAAGCAAATGTGCCATATTTCACATAAGTTTGCGAAAAAAAATAGTATTATTATTATGACTTCTAAGTGGTATTTGGACATTTAAAATTATTATTATTGATTTGTAGTAACTATAAGACTTTGCTACCAGTGAGCTAATGCGTTATAGCTCACATAGCAGTGGCCTCTGAGCCAGAGGTGACACGGGTTGATATATAGACTATGGGTGATGACAGGAGGAGGACTGCCGAGAAGTGTTCCTTTAAATCATCAAACTCTTAAACATTTTCATCCCAGGTACACGTATTCTAACGCGATCTAAACGGCCCACGAGAATTGTTTGTAGCAACATCTAATTACTACAATTAAGGTGAAAAATATCCTTGTCGAAACGAGCTAAGAAACACCTGCCACTGGAGCTGTGAGACAGTGAGACAGTGCTAAGTTGCTGCTGACTTCGACACCTTTAGCTGCCACAGATCAAGGCTTCCTCCATAGAAAGTGAATACGACTGCAAGGCACTGCGCCAGTTTTCGGGGTTTGATGGTCACCGGTTTTAGCAGGGTGTCAGTTGAGCTTGATGAGCATGTTTTTGCTGATAGGCGACCACAGCATGAAGCAAGGGGGTGAAACCTGAGAGTGGAGATCCGGAAGGTTGGAAGGTATCTCCTGCATGCTCTGTTCCTCTCCTGACTCTTTCCGGATTATGATCACAGGTCTTGATTAAGACTTGCCCTTTTTAGTCACAGACATGTCTGCAGTCGAGCTGCGGTCGGATTTGCTGGAAGGAAGCCTTTAAGCGTGTCCTGTAAAACAATAAAGCATTGGTTTTTTGGAGTGAATGAACATCAAAGACAATCTTTTTGAAAGTAATTTTAATAAGGCTTACATTCCTAACAATTCTAAGCCAAAATCTTAAGTTTGAGACTAAATTTGAAGTGTTTTTATAACGCAATTGGCCATTTTAATTTCTTTAACTGACTATGCTGTCGTATTGGGCTTATAGTGACACCTAGTGGTGTGGATGAAGCGTTATGCAAAAATGGTTAAACATGGATATATTTTACATGTAAAATTTTACAAGCAGTAAAATTTCATAAAAAAGTGATAAAATAAAAAAAAATATTAAATTGCAAATTTCTTTAGAAGCAAAACTACAAAGTAGATAAAAGAGTTTTAATATGTGACTGCTAAGAGGAAAATTCAGTGAAATTGAACAAGTAAATATCATTCCTCAAGAATTCTTAAATTGGAACGCCCATAAATCATGTAGCCTCTAATAAACTGATACTGCAGCTGGTATGTTGACATACGCTATACAAGTGAACATTGTGTGCATCATGTCTCAATCGCCTCAGTACACAGGATTGGGAGACACAGATGTTTTACCCACAGATGCAGCTGAAACTGTATCCAGCCCCACGAGTATCCCTCTGGACTGCCAGGAACTACAGCTAGTATTAATAGCCTTCCAGCACTTTCTGAAGAACTGTATGGAAAAAAACATGCCCTGGTACATGCAATTTGTCATTAGTCTGCATTAAAATCAATAGTACGTTTTAATGAAGAGGTATAAAATATTGATCTGTAAGAGGAGTGCTCCTTTGGCTGATTCATCCATTTATAACAGGCAAACAGGTGACCGCTCAGAAAAGTTCTTTGAGAGTTTGTTTAGACTGATGATAAATAGCTCAGGAGTGACTTTCCACTCAAATTGATCTGCAATCTTTTTTTCAAAAATAGTGTTAACACTGAAAAAAAATTTACAGGCAGAAACATCCAACTGTAAATATTGTTCACCCAGACATCACTTCCAAACCTGCAAAATCAGAATGAGTTGCGAAATCAACACGCATCCTATGTGCCAAATTTATGAATGCATGAATCCTTTTAGTAACAAATGGATTTAAATTGTTAACGTTAAATGTTAGCGCACGTTTAGATGCTTTTTAGTTACATCACTACAAAAAAAGTTGCATATTTGAACCAAACCATCTCACAAATGTTTCTGTTTTTGCTCATGTGTTTCTAGTAATTTTATAATATCTCTTGGAATAACTAATTAAATTAGAAGGATATACAGTAGTGAAGACCCCATGGTTACCTCTTAAAAGCTACATGTGGTGCCCTCTATTGAAACGTCACACTATGTGTGCACTCTCATATATTGTAACTGACATTTGTGTAAATTTATGCATATATATCACTGTGTAGGTATGTCTACAAGTGTGGAAAAAAACAAGCAATAAAGGTTACAAAGAACTCTGTTTATTTTTTCCCCAATGAAGACTAATCAGAGGAAAGCAGGAAAGAGTTTACCAGACATGTACATCCAGTGTAAATACAAATGTTTGATAACCAATCATCCAATCACATTCAGCACATGAGATTCACTCGGAGTAACTGGACTCCAATTTATGGTGGTTGTTCCTCTGCAAAGTTAATTAAACCCAGTTGTTGGATGGCCGTACCAAATGTGATTGTGACAACTGTGTGTTATCCAACTAAACAGATAACTGACTGAAACATAAAACGACTTGAATAGGGAAATACACTGAGTCAAATAATACAACACCACCCCTCCATGCTATAGCCAACAACTTCCAGGGAACAACAATAATTGAAATTCAAAAGCTGGATGAAATTGTGTTATAATGCAAAATAGAATAAGAAAATGGTTTAACAAGGCATTTAAAATCCATGATTTTGCAGCTTCTTAACATTCACCACAGAAAAAAAGGCTAATTTTCATGCCCCTATTGATCCAGGGATCAAAATAGCCTTTTGTGGAACACAAATGTTTGTAAACAGAACTGTTCTGTTTCTGCAGAAACTGAGCATAAGCAACAATACACATTTATTTGGCAAACGACAATCATTGGTGGTCAATTTTTTTTACTTTTAAATTCAATAATTAATGGATTGTTTTTAGAATTGAATGTCAAAAGGTGAAATTAATAAACCAAGGTGCACTGTTTATGGGTTTCACAAATACAGACTTCTGCACAGACAATATTAGCATCATATTTATTCTAACTAAATGGTTTCCACTATTTAAGTGGCTATATATTTATAAAGCCAAAAAGTGCTATTTCGTAAACTTGGTAAACAGCATCAAGAATTCTGGAGTCTAACCCCAACAGACACATACTGATTTAAAATGATACCAAAAATGGAATAAGGCAGGTGAGAAACAAGGCTTAAAATTGATAGACCAAATGAAAAAGCAAAAGTGCAATTTAACACAGCAAATTTTGAAATTGAAAAAGTAGAAAAGCAAGTGTCGGAGATCAATATGCAAAAAAAAAAAAAAAGCAAAATATTACACGACTCTCCTCTCGTAAGAAAGAAAAGCCCTGTTTTTATTCCAAAAGGGGCTATTGAAGGCTGCATAGTCAAAAGTTATTAAATAAAATGCATAAATGAGTAAAACAGTGTGTTTGGAAGCAGAACTTTTATGTAGCATGTTAATTAATGTGAATTCCTTTAGAAAAATCATACTGCATCCATTGCAGAACTTAGTCTGTGGTTCTTTTTGAGTACTTGCATCTTATTTTGGGCTACAATATTAGTAAACGAAGACATTTCTCTAAGCAACATATGAGACACATTCTCTGCCAACATATTCAAAAAGGCAATAAATACTTCAATAACCTCAGCTCAATGACGAGAATTTGGAATATAATACCAAAACCAGCTAATTCCTGTTTATTTTGAACAGTCCTTTATTTGTGCACATTTGTTTTATGGGATTAACCTGTGATGTTTTTGTGCTTTAAGTTTCAAAAGAAAAAAAAGGGCTAAATAATGACTGAATAGTCATTTAATCTTTCTAATGTTATTCCAAAAATGTAAGTTTAATTTAAGTTTTTTAAATTTAAATTGTGCATGACTTTCCTCTGCAGAATATAAACAACTTGAACCCCATTGACTTTCACTGAATTGATAAAAACAATTAAAAACATTTTCTTTTGCATCCCAAATAAGGAAGAGTGAACTGCGTAATTGTTATTTTTATGTGCGCTACTCCTTTAAAATATGAGGTTTCTTTCTAGTGAACACAAGTATCACAAATACTGAAAATTGGCGCGCCCCAAGGAACAATGTGGCCGGCAGTTACGAGCTGCTTTGCGAATATGGATTTCAGTTGACGTTAAGTCTGTTCCTTTTCCCCCTAAATCACATCTAAAAGCTCTCAGCAACACTAAGTGCAGTGTTTCTTTGTGCAAGGCCAGCGGTGATGCAATTAAGTGAAAATGGCGGTAAGTTCAGAGACGGTTATATGGTCTGACTACACACGGATCACACAAAGCCCTCCAAGAGATACAAAGGAGTACCAGCTCCTGTTCTGACACACAAGTAAGAAGCACAACGAACCCTAACCTTATAAAACAAGACCCATCCTGACAAACACTTGTGTATGATTATAGTTTGAGAGAACATTATATAAAATACTCCTCCTAATACTCGTAGAATCTAAAAGAGAATATGAAAAAACAGTTCCTTTGCAGTTTCTCCATCGGTTTGGGTTGGACGACTTCTGGAGGACATCGTCTCCGTGTAGGGGTTTAGGATAGTGCTACATTAAGGTTAGGGCTGCCTTATGGACTACCTTACGTCATATGTTGATCCAGGTGAGGCTATGTCTCTGGGTTTATCACTGTGGTAGCTGCTGTGGAACTCATGATCTTTGTGTACTGAATGTGAATGGCATCGAAGGCCTCGTCCCGATGAATCATGGCACCAAACACTAGAGGCTGTGGAAGAGACAAGTGACAAAATTCTTAACTGGTGCTTTCACGTTGGACAATGTCTGACATCAGTATTGGGGCCACCTCCCTAAAATGAAAATTTTTGTCAATCACTTGCCCTCATGTTGTTCCAAACCCGTAGAAGTTTGTTCATCTTCAGAGCACAATTTAAAATATTTTGGAAGAAAATTGGGAGGGTTGTGACTGTCCCATTGACTGCCAAGTAAAGACAAGTATGAAAGACATTGTCAAAATAGTCCATGAGCCATCAGTGGTTCGATCTAGATTTTATGTAGAGACGAGAATACCTGTTTTTTTTTAATCAAAAATATTTTTAATTGTGTTCTGAACAAGACACAAGAACAAAACTTTTAAAGGTTTGGAACAATATGGGGGTAAGTGATTAATAACAAAATGTTCATTTTAATGCAGAATGTTCCTTTAATGCAGAGTTTGTTCAGTTATTTCAGTTAGTGTGCAAGAGAAACAATTAGCCTACTTGCTGCTGCTTTAGCTACAGTGGTGAACAGCTGCTGCTAGTCCTCACTGAGGGACTAGAGCTGATGACACAAATGTACCTTGATGTGGAGCCAATAATAAAATGTGCAGAGGAACATGGCAGGAAGACGGGGTGGAATAGAACTCTGGTTCACAGCAAGTGTGAAAATGGCCTTAAATAAACCTAATATCCTAATATTAAGAGCCAGTCATGTGATAAAAGTTAGAACACAGCTAAGAAAAAGAAAAATGGGTAGCTATCTCTTTTAATGAATTAATTTGAATGTGTGCAAAGATACTCAAAGTTTTTAGTTTTTGCTAAGAAAATAGTACACTTTTAAATCGTTCCAAAAAAATCTGTTTCAAATAAATGATGCTCTTAAGAAGTGTGTATTCATCAAATGACCCTAAAAGAATTAAGAATAAGTTTTTTTAAAATTGAAAAAAAAGCAGCAGATTGAAGACTGCTGGAATGATGCTTAAAATTCAACTTTGCCACCACTTTGCCATTTTATACATTAAAATACAAGACAAAACGTAATATTTTCACATTATTATTATTTTTACTGTATTTTTAATCCAAATAATGAAGCTTAATGTATGTGTGCATGTTTATGTGCTTTATGAGGACACAAATTTGCATAATGACATGAGTATGACATAAGTATTAGAATATAAAGGTGATTTATGAGGACATTTTCAGTGTCCCCGTAATTCAAATGACTTGGGGAAAAAACAAACAAACAAACAAACATTAAAATGGTGTTTTTATGAAAATCACAGTTTCTTGTAAGGGGTAGGTTTAGGTGTAGGGCAATAGCACATGCAGTTTGTACAGCATCAAAACCATTACGCCTATGGAGAGTCCCCATAAATGTACACACATGCAGACAGATAGGCAGTACCTTTAAAGTGGATGGTGTTGTAATTGAGATCCCCATCCCAGATCCAGGCAATACTGACAACACTTTGTACTGTAAACAAGAGCGGAGAAATACAGTAAGATACTAAGCATTCAATAAAAATAAGTCAACAAACATCTAGCAAACCTTCTGAATATCTGTGATGTCTTGGAGCTTGATGACTTTATTTTTCTTCGAGGACGCCGCCCGGGAGCTGGAGCTCTCGAAGCACAGATAGCTAAAAACACAAAACACATAGTTTTTTCTTCAGGTACTATGCCGGCCTAACAAAGCCTTGTACCTTAACCACAACATTGTTAGGAGAAAACGTGATTTTTAAATATTGCTATTTAATGCAATGTTGCTGATTCTGAGAGAAAAAAAAAACAGCAACCGTCTTTCTGAACATGCATACTTTTCTGTGACGTAGAGGACACCGTTGCGGATGTAGTCGGTTGGCATTTTTCTGTCCCTGTTGATCAAACAACACCGCCATCCGTTCTCGCACACTGCGAATCAAATCACACACATTGCTTTACGGCTAAACAACAGCAAACACTTGTGAAAATGTTCATAGGTTGCCAGGCGCAGTTTCTTTTCCCACCTTGCAGGGGGCGCTCATTCTCTGACAAGTTGAAGACTTCATGAAAAGGCCCTCTTTTGGTGTTGTAGGCCCGTCCGCTTTCCTCCTCACGGCTGATCCCGCACGACATCCCGGCTGACTGATTACCTCGTGCCACCACTGGCTGGATCTGCTATGAGGAACAAGCCAAACCATTAATTTAGGAGCAGGACGTGTGTAAGTGTAGCCTAAGAGCTGCAAGGTTCCTGTGTGCCGGTGAAGGATAAATGCCATCCTTTAAAACAGATAAAGAACAGAATTGATCCTAGATCAGCACTTGAGGCCCCCAACAGCAGCACCCATGTGGGGGAAGCTGGTCAATGGTTTTTAAACCAGTGTATGTTATTGAGCCAAGCAGAGTGAAGGATGATCAGTGGCTCAGCTGCATGTGGACTCCTGCAGTCAGCTGCTGCCAGATTTAGTTCTCTGGGTTGGATGCCAAACAGTAGCGCGGGATGCCTGGAGGTTGCTGAGGACCAGTGCAAAGCTCAAAGCCGGAGTTAAACAGCCACTTATCATAGGTATTACCACTCACCAACACATCGCCAAGATATTAGATTATTTATGTGTTAGAATTTGGGGCTGAACAACACAGCAAAAGTCATCTGAGAAAGATTTATGGATATTTCTTCAACTTTGGGCACTTTTAGGTCAATTTTTCTCAATATGAACATATTGTTACATACCATAAAATAACCAATAATTCACATTTAAACTAATAATGTTACTCACATTAAAATCTAGATTTTTTTTTTTACTATATTCTTATTTGCATAAGAATAGATTTTATTGTTTTAAATAAAAAAAATAGCATTACTATTATTATATTAACCATAAAAAACAATGAAATCTTAGCATGCAATAAATAGTAAAGATTAAAAATGATTGTTGTTGGAATAGATTTAAATCAGCGCTGTCAATTAATCACCATTAATCACATCCAAAATGAAAGGTTTTGCTTACATTATATGTGTGTGTGTGTGTGTGTATTTATTATGTATATAAATACACACACATAGTATATATTTTGAAAATATGTAGGGAGGTCATACAGGCAGGTGGAGGCCACACACACCACATTTTTGACTCGTCCTCGTGTAAGGACACTACCTCAAAGTTAAATCAGCCTGTAGTGTGTGTTACCACTTCAATTTTGAGTGTGACTCGAAAGCCAGACCTGCATGGGTTCATAAATTTGATTTCCATTAATAATTTGTGTGTGTGATTTTGTTGTCAGCAAATTCAACCATGTAAAGAACAAAGTATTGATTAATAATAATAATAATAATAATAATAATATTTCATTCATTCAGATCTAAGATGTGTTATTTTAGTGTTTACTATATTTTTTTTAACAGTGTATAATATACTTAATATATAAACAATTTTGTTTCTTAAATGCATGTATATGTGTGTGTGTCTGTATTTACATATAATTATTTTGGATGTGATTATTTACAATTAAGTGTTTGACAGCATTAATTTAAATATTTTAAATACATTTTTCAAATAAAATCCTTGATACATTATTATTACTATAATTATTAGTAATAAAAAATATACATAAAGACTGCAAAAAAAAAATTTACCATCTATTTTTCACTAATACAATACTACTACTAATAATAAAATAAAGAACACAAAGCCATTTCTTACACTGATTATGTAAATATTTGATAAAATCTCCATGTCTAATCGTGCATGTCTAATTTATTGGTAGAAAAAAAAACATATAAACTACTAGTTGCTAAACATACAATTCAAGTGGCCAGAGTTAAAGAAACACCCTTATATTTGCAGAAAACTATTCTTCATCGTGCAAAGAGAAAGTATGTCTGCAAATACAACATTTGTAAAAGAAATGCTGACTAACTCTGACACAACTTGACTAAAATGCAGCTTGTTCAATGCCAGCTCTCAAACATGACAGAAACTGGATCCGACATGACTTAAATACCAACCATAGCAAAACTAAACGTCCGCACATACCATTGAATTTCTTAGATAATTAATCTGATCTCTACTTAAGCAACTAGCTTAATTAAAAATGACACTGTGGCAACACCAGAAGAGCCAAGCTTTTCAGAGTTTCTAGCCACCTACTCAAGATATTTATACAATCATGTAAAAAAAAAACCAAAGTTATATATGAATGCAGAGATGATTGTTTCCTTTTATTTCTCAACAAATGTCTCCATGAAGTTGCTAAAATAGGTATGTGAAAGCTTGACTTCTCTGATGTAGTCACTGCTTGAAAACACTATACTATACTACAGCAGAGAAACTTTCAGATATAAACCCTGCATGTCACACACACACACGCACACACAGTTTATGTACACTATCTGTCTGATGACGATGGATCAAAAACATCTTGGTTTTTTGGTTACATTCTCATTGACTTTTTGGACAATTTAATGAGAAGATGTATTATTTTATCAATCATTTTTGATCCAATCGCCACAGATGTTTTCATTGTCATATTGCATATTCCTGAAACACACACATACACATATATATATATATATATATAAACACACATTCGCAGGACCAGCCATTGGTGGCAAACACAGGCACTGTTATCAAACCAAAGGCCACACTAGATCCCTACCTTTTCAAACCCAGACAGCTGAGAGAGGAAAAATAACAGAATAAACATGTGACAGACCATCACACAAACCAAAATCCTACCATTAATTAACTTTATGCATCCCCTGTTGCCTGTTTTTGGTTAAATAATCATGCAGACATCTTTATGTCTTGATCTGTGGTTTATTTATTATAATTTTTTATTAGATTATTTATTTTAAAATCTCATTGAGCATTATATTTAACTAATCTGAGATGGAAGTTAAAACTCTTAATCTATATAAACCTTAATATTATGTAATGCGTTACTACATCATCTTGGCCAAGTCGTTCTTGTACAGGAGCTGTATCTTAGTTAATGAAGGCTACTAACTATAAGAGGAAGTCATTGCTCATTTTCAGTCTTAACTGACGGGTTCCTTCTCACAAAGAGACAAAGAGGAACCAGGATTAATATTTTACACGCTTTTCGAATGGGAACAATGAGATGGCGCACACACACAGTTTCACTCACCCGTCTGCTCAGAGTGGCATTGTTACGCTCTTTGAGTTGTGGGTCTGTGGGTAAATTGGTCCATACAATGTAGGGTGTGTCATACTTGTCCCTCAGTTTGGGACAGCTTTTGAAGATGAAGTCGATGATGAAGAATTTGATGCCGGCGTAGATCCCTAAAAATTGTTTGCATATAACAACAGGTGAAAATTTGAGATTTAAGAACCAAAGAACAAACAAAACTGAAGATGTTGTCATGCATCAGACTGAATGTCTCACCAATCATGAAGCCCAAGAGTTTATATGGCAATAAACAGGAAGTGATGAAGGCCACCCACAAACCAACATATAGTTTCTGTGTGATTTCAGGCTGCACCCACATGAACAGGCTGCAGTGAAACCCAAACGTATGCAACAGTCATAAACAATGCATATGCATGTAAAAATGTAATTAAACATACACACACACACATATATACATTACATATTTTACGTAAGCAAAAACTTTGTATGCAAAAATACTTTGAATGCAATTAATGCCGATTAATAGTTTGACAGCACTAAAACAAATACTGTTCATAAAGAAGTTCATAAACAACGAGAATAGACTATTCTTTGTATGCAGGTTTAAAAAGCAGCTAGATAAAAATTGAAAAGCAGAAGCGAATGACGTCTCACTCTCAACCGTTACACAGTCATATCACCTGTTCCCACAACTCAATATCTAACATACTCACTTTTTAATCTTCTCCAATACGTCTGCCATCTTTCCAAATAGATTCTGTGAAAACACATTCCTTGTGCATCAACAGCTTTATGTGTGAAGCAAAGCAAAAGGTGTCTGTATAGCACTATTATCACAGCCAGAACAAGGCTACAAATCTCTTACCTGTGCTTTCTGTGCAACATCCAACACTAACTGAAACTTCTCTGAGACTGTCAGATCTTCCTTCGGAGGTTCCTAATAAAAAATAATTAAGTTTTTTTTTTTTCATCTGTTACAATGAATATTAATGAATCAACAAATGAGGCATATATTTACCACTGGTTCGGAGACCTCAGGCACAATGCTCCACTGTATCCTCCACCCTCTAAAAATACAGAACAGTTTTTAATATGTATATTGTGTCAGCAAAAATAAATAAATAAATACATTGGATAAAAAAACAAAACAAAACCTGAAGCCCATTTTTACACTATAGAATTTAGATGTAACATTTTTTAAAATCAATAACAATACATATAAATACATACACACTTACATATATACATACACATACATGCATATATACATATAAATATATATACATATACACATACATAATTTTTTTACATCTCTTTTTAAATGATATGTTAGCTGCTTTTTAGGCAAAATAATAATTAAAGGGATATACAATTATAATGCCATTCAACCAGCACATGGATTTGTGAACTAGTTGTGAATTGAACCAGTGATAGATTATGTTGGACGTACTTTGCTATGAGGTAATTCAAGGACAACCGCAGAATGGCTAAAAATAGAAACATGGGTATAACCCAGCCATGCCAGGCAGCATTCATATAGATCTGTGGAAAAGATGAGAGGAAAGAAGACATTAAAATGAAGGATGGCATGTCGAGGACATGTTAAATCCATGTTGGCCATCATACAGAAAAAAAGGGTCTCATTAGTCATTTACACTTTTGTGTTTTAAGATAACTTTTATCCCACTGACCTACTAAACATGAAACAGTGTAACTGGTCACGTTAATGTATTAGTTTAGCCTGAGGCGGGGCTTTTCCGTGTCTGATGATATACAGATAACAATGAGCTGGCGACATGTTTTATTTGTTTTCATTGTGGTAGTAAAACAGACACTTTGGACCGGGTGGCTACATAAATATGATCATCAGTGATGAATAGTGTTTGAGGGGATTGTGTGGGTTGTGCTCACAATAAAGGCGATAGCTGACGTGTAGACAGAGTGCCAGCTGGATAAGGCAGAAAGGTTCCTCATGAAGTTAGTTACAGGCTTAGCACCCCGTTCTGAAAACATACACACACACACACACACACACAGAGAGACCAGAGCACAGTTTCATGAGGAAATGGAAATTAAAACAGAGGCTAATTGGGAATTAAATTGGTCTGTAATCGGTTAAAATATCTAGTGCTATGGCTTGGAGGGGTTTTTCTGGGATGTGGAATGAAAATACTCACTGAGTCGTCTCATATTTTCAGTTAATCTGCAAAGAGGAGAAAAGAAAATTAATTATTTAATGAGATCCGTTGGGAGGGTGAATTATAAAGCCAGAAATAGCATGAAAATTGAGAGTCTAAACTGGGCTGACGACAGTAGAAACTGAAAATCCTACACATCTCAATGCTTCACTTAAATGTACAAAATGAAAATATTTCAAAATATAAAAAAAGAAAAATATATTTTAGCACCCTAGCTTTAAAATAGCTGCTGAGTCCTTGCTATCTGATTATATTGGACAAAATATGTTAGCTGTCATTTTGTTTTCTTTTCATAAAAATCAAAATTAACTGAATTATAAATAATTTAATTCTGAAATATACTACTAAAATTTTATAAATAAAAAGGTTTCAAACTAACTTGCTTTATTTATTTTAATGAATTCTTTTTTGTCAATGTTTTAAGGAGTCTGAATACTTTCCGTACCCACTGTATATTTAAGAAAAAATGTATATAAATATTTTGAATATAATTGTATATACATACAAATATTTGTTTATATATGTATACATACAACAGGCACAAAATCATTTATTTTGGATGTGATTAATCTTTTGACTAGTTTTTTAAATGTTTCACTCTTTGTTATATTGCAGCCATTTGCTAAAATCATTTAATTTAATTTCCCCCCCTTATTAATGTACACACAGCACCCCGTATTGACAGAAAAACACAGAATTGTTGACATTTTTGCAGATTTATTAAAAAAGAAAAACTGAAATATCACATGGTCC
>JAUCNO010000585.1:4267516-4301751 GCA_032353835.1 Enteromius viviparus | reverse complement strand
GGAATAAATCCAACTGGTCAAGGCCTGAAGCCAACTATTCAGTCAACATCAGTCATATAACTTAAAAAATGCTGTGGAAACCTGGTGGAAAAAAAAAGATTTTTGACAGACCGAATACCATCCAAATATCAAGTTTCTACTGCTATTAAAGTGGTTGCACGTCTCTATTACAGTTTTCATCAGGTGCAGGAGAAAAACATGACAAAAAGAAAACTGATTCAAGATCAGAATGCTAACGATCTTTAAGAGGTCACTGCAGCTCAACCCTCTGCCACTCTTAATAAAGATCCAGTTCCATCGTAACGCCACGATGATCCCACAATCTCTCTTTTCTCGAAAATCAACTCAATGACAAGCTCAATGCCCTCAGGAACACACATGCTCACAAATCCTGACAACAGCTATTAACCTCCAACCTTGTAACTCATCAGCCTCTTTGTTTAAGTTTAAAACAATAGTTAATAGATCCTGGAGCCTACATGCAAGGATTTTTTCCCCTTTCCAAATGTATTATCATAAGCCAGAAAATGTATGTTCTGTTCGAGGTAAGTGAAACTCGAAAGACAGTATTAGCTTAACATGCTTTACTGTTCTTTAATATAAGACATTCTCAATTATATGAGAACTATAAACATATTTCGATATCCTGCTTCGTACATGATAAATTAATATTAACATTTTCTAAATGTAATCTCAGATACCCCTATACAGTATTTATTTAGGAAATATTTCCATGTATTTATATTAATATCATTTATATTATACATAAACAGATTTAATATACAAAATACAATCTATACATGCATGTGTATGTGTTTATATATATATATATATATATATATACACAGTACACATACATACATTATGTAAATAAAAATTAATTTTGGATGCGATTATTTAAAATGTAATAATATTTCAAAATATTACTGTTTTTAACTGTATTATTCATCATTTAAATGATGTCTTAGTGAACAGAAAAAACTTCAAAACTGGTAAAAAAAAAAAAAAGAAAACAAAAAAGGTTAAAATAAATTACTGGTAATTTAAACGTACATCATCAGGGCCTCTGTGACATCAAACATAAAAACAGTCATATTCAACAAACCATTAAGTAAAAAAAAATGCTAAACTGTGAATAAACTCAATGTTTTTTTTAATCATCAAAGGATAATTTATAAAAATCGCAGTAGGTCACCACTACTGGGACTACTGGGATACTTTGACAAAATAAATCAAAGATCAATGGGGTCAAACAAAAGTGATGTACATAGTTTTTAAATCACCATTTCACAATCTCTTAGCTATTGAATCTTGTTATAAACTTTTGAATGTTCAAATAGAGATATATCTTAATAGAAGATGAGAGATGGGTTTCCATACTTTACCACAACCTTACCATATGGACGAGGCCCCAGATGGAGCAAAACTTCATGAAATAAAAAAGCATATTCTGGAGATTTACAATAATAGGCTGGGGCGTTTTTATGTTTAAGTGCAACAGAAAAAAACGTGTGCCATCTGGTGCTTTTAGAAACTCAGAGCGTGTTATTGTAGTCCCGGATTAACTCAACAGGGGATCAGCTATTGTCTGCATTCCCCATCAGACTATATTGAACTTGGACTCGGTTAAGGGGGAGCTACGGCCACAATAGAGCAAACACGACATACGCATGGGGAAAAGCAGCATTGAATTTCAACAGACAGCTTTAGGGTCTGATTTTTTCATAAGTGTTTACAAACATAAACGGTGCTCCAATCCAATAAAACAGATGCTTATGTACATGCTACATTATATAAGATATATTCGAATATCGGTATTTTGTTTTATACTTTTTAAGCCAGTGTAGAAGTTTAAAAAAAGTAATTATGGACCCACAGCATACTTACTGTTCCCTCAGGGAAAAACATTTCTTTCTGAACAGACTTCAGTAAGATTCTCTTCAGCTTCACTATGATTTAATTCAGGAATACTGTGACAGACTCAGCTATGCTCTTCATTAACAAAGACTGTTTTAAAGTTAGGCAGCATGGAAATAAGGTTACTAAAAGGTCACTAAGGAACCTAAGTAGGGCTGATGAGAGCTTAATGTATTCAAGCAGAATTAATTGCTCGTGTAACTCCAATATGGTGAGGTATTTTGCCATTAAGCAACAACAAACAACAAAACACTCGAGAACTATTTGCTTCCAAACACGAAGAACAAGAATTTAATACCTTATTAAATAATACTAGCACTATAGGTTACAAAATACTCTTAAAAACGAGAAGCAGTGTAATGAGATGCCTGGGTAACATAATAAACGCGCCTAGCTTTTGGCCATGAAACATGAAACATGACGTATTACACACGCAGAAAAACTTCATAAATGCTGCATCTCAGCAGCTGAAATATGAGGGTCTGAAAACTCAACGGGATCAAAGAAGCAGAAATACAAGCTGTTTCTTTTGACTGCCGATCTGTGAACTTTGATACAGCTAGAGATGCCGCTGATATCACGTGTCTTCGTTCATGAAATATGGACACACTGATCTCAAAGAAGACATTCCACTTGTGAGGTTCTGACTTTCTAGAGGACTATTAAATTGACTGAAGTGCAAACAAAACGATAATAGACTTAACTGGTGATTAAAGCACACGTTTCTAAAATTTCTAATAGTCTACCTGATTATTTTGTTAACATATCTTAATGTAAATTGCATTACAATAACCTTAATAAAACCAAATTAAGCATTCATGACAGATAGAATAAACAAGTGCAAATTATTTGTAAAACCATTCTTACAGAATAAGTTGCATTAAACAATGCATTTAAAATGTACACAAATTTCATGATTTTATGAATGAGCCCCATTGGTTTTCCTTCACTGACCTTCCCACCAGCCTCGGTTCTTATTGTGTTCGGTACAAATGACTTACCTTGTTGTAGTACTG
Organism: Enteromius viviparus; assembly: GCA_032353835.1. Taxonomy (NCBI): domain Eukaryota; kingdom Metazoa; phylum Chordata; class Actinopteri; order Cypriniformes; family Cyprinidae; genus Enteromius; species Enteromius viviparus. The sequence goes on along the minus strand of JAUCNO010000585.1, from coordinate 4,298,818 downwards.
TAGATGTACTCTGTGCCATTGTCCATCACTAACCCCACCAGCTACAAATGGAGTCACCTTGGTTTTAGTTTCTCCTAAAAAGAAATAACAAGAAAGAAACCAGTTTTGCTGAAATTCAAGAAAGAATACTTCTCCTAGTGAAAATCCAATAAGGATTTTTTTAACATGAATAATATATATTTTCATTACAACAATATGAATAAATTAATACACAATAATTATATAAATATGAAATAAGTTATAAATACTGCATATATACATATATATATATAGCTTAACTCTTAACACAATATACATTACAAGCAAAAATTCCAAACTAATTAAATGGCTCCAAAGCACCTTGAGGATTTAATTAATGTGGCATTTTTCCAGTCTAGTGGACAAAATAAGTAAATCATTACCGAGGAGATAATAGTGTGTCAGGACCTCCCAGGACAGCACTTTCCCTCAGTGCATACAATGTCAAATATCTTAGTTGTTTGTTTCTCTCTCTTACTCAATTATGTTGAGTGAAGGCTAGTAAGCTGGGACGAAACTTTGACCTATGAGGGTTCATAATTTACCAGAATCGCTGTGTTGTTTGATGTTTTACATTCCAGGACAGTAGAGGAAATGCCTTTCACTGTCTTTATTCTCGGCTCATGTGGACGGGTGACCCTCTGTGTTGTAGTAAGACGCAACAAGCATCTGTTTATACTGAGACGCTCTGGGGATGAATTCCACTGTCATATTTCCTATGGAAATAATTCTGACCCGAGACGGGACGTGGTATTTCACGCTCACTAACTGGACAGTAAGTCTTGTTGATGTGTGAGGTTTGACAAAACAAAGGAACAGGTAGACAAAGGAAGTGTGTTTTAATGCTCTTTGGCCACCTGTTTCCTTTGGCACAGCTCTGGATATATTCATACGCACTTATGTTTGAGATATGACACTCAAAAAAGGAGCTTTGTTCAGAATCAAATTTGACTAAAACCCATTTAGTTTTTAGCAGTTTGAGCAGATACAAAAAAACAAACAAACAAAAAAACACAAAACGACACAAAATGAAATGACAAAATGCATCTAAATGACACAAAACAAAGTGACATAATTATTATTATTATTATTATTAATATATATATTTTTTTTTACAAATATACAATATCTGTAATATTATTTTAACAAGAAAGAATGAAAATTAATAAAATAAAATAAATAAGTAATTTTCTTGATTTTTTTTTATTAAGCAAAACACTGGGTACTGTTCTTAAAATGTTAAGTATTGTTTATATTTTTATATATTTACATTTTATTTCAAAACTAAAATGAAATGGTACTTACCAGCAGAGAAGGTCAGCTGGATTTGCTCTTCAATAATTTCAATCGCAATGAAATCATGCCTTTCATTAAACCTGCCATTATATAGGAGCAGGGCGTTTCTCTCTCTTGTAGCAAACCTATGAATGAAAAAAATCAGAAAACCTTAAAGATGAGCATGACTACAGTAGCATAATAATTAGCCTTTTCAATTCAAAGTGTAAACTAGGATCTAGGATTTTAGTTTTAAAATAAATTGGTTAGTATATATTAGTTTTAATCTTGTTTTCCACTGGATCTATCATATTTCAATCAGACATTCCATTGGAATGAATATTCATTTCTGATCCACAGATCAAGAGAAGGAAATAAAGCTCAGGAACGTCCTAAGATCACACACAACACAAACATGCAGGCTTGACAGAAGAATAAAAAAAGATAGGGAGTGGAGGAAAAGGAAGTGATAAAACCTGCCAAGAGACACAGCTAGAGGTAATGAACGGGGGAAACTGATACTCTGATGTTTGCCAACCTCTGCTATCTGAGTTGGCCCTGTGGTGCGGGCACCTGGGATTTTTGGAGGGAGAGGTGTCAGATAGCACATGGCAAAGGGGCAGACTCACAGGAAGTTTGAACAAAGATGCCTAACCACACGTGGCATCCTGTTTTCATGTTTGCCATCAGAAGAACTTGTGTGGTTGATATGTGACAGTGTTTACATATAATCGACATTATAAAAAATCTATTTTATATATATACTGTATATGTATATGTATATATGTATATATATTTCTGAAATATGTGCATGCATGTGTTTTTTATATATACATAATACATATACACAAATATACAGTATTATCTAAACAAAAAGTTTTATTTTGGATGTAATTATTTTTATTAATACAATAAATTATTTTATTATTATTATAGCTCATATATATATAAAATCAACACTTATTTGTAATTTTCTTTTTTACTTATAAGGTATTTTGTTTAAAAATTATTAAAACAAATACTATTATATGAATAATATGAATAATAATATAATTATTAATTATATTGTTATTTGTATATTTTATATTATTTGAAAATGCTAAATAATAACCCTTAGAAAATAGGCATTGTTGACAGGAGTGTTACGTACATGGATGGATGGATGGGTGGATGGGTGTATAAACTGATGGATGGAGTAACTCTAGATGGTTTACTTACGTAAAGGAGAGTGTGAAGTGGAATCTCTGCCTCAGGCCTCTGAAGGTGATGAAGGACTGCCCCGGGAAGCTGCGTGTGGTCATCTCGCAGTATGGCTTCTCATACTCGCCGTCAGGACACTGGCACAGAAAACCTCCCACCAGCAGGTCCACACACCTGCCTCCGTTCTTACACACACCAGAAACACACCGGCCTGAACGTGCATTCACCTCACAGCGCTCTCCTGAAAAGAATATATATGATTTTTAATAATTTGAAAAACCTTTCCCATTATACATTTCCTTATTGGAAATGTTAAATGTCCTTAATGGAAGCATCAATGCCACAATCTGTATTTTCAAGAATATAAAAACTCATTCCAGCCAGGCAAAATGAGGTAATAAACCCACATTTTATGCATCCACTAACACGGTGCAATTCAGCCGTGGAACTCAATTTCAGGTAATAATCGGAAACTTGTTCTCTTAACCCAACCTTCTAACCCAATCACTTGAGTGAGCTTAGTTTTAGTCCCGGCAGGACAATGGCTTCCAGTTCTGTCTAAACGAGAAGGCTTCAGAGAGACCATTGAGCACCATGCTTAGTGATTCCAGGCGGGCCGCTGTGCTCACTGACCCAGACTGACCTTTGTTCATATTCTAAAGAAACAGGACCACTGCCAAGCAATGGAAGAACAATGAATGAGCCCTGGTGGTCTGTAAGACACCTGTTATGCTCTGCTAGGCTCTTGTAATGTGACATGAGATGTGTGGTGAACCGATGACGACTCGCTATTGGAAGATGCTGCTAGCAAAAGTGACATCATTCACATTGTTACAGGTAGATGTCTGCCGGAGGCCTCCTTTGATATTTAGCACTACATACAATTCTAAGGGCATTTGATCAAATTAAGATATGATTCATAAAAAACACATTGCTGAAATTAAGACTGCTTTGCTTTATATTGCAAGAAATTTAACTTAAGCTAAAAAAGTCTTGTTTCCTGAGTTATTTTTGTTTTTATTTTTGTGTCTGTGTATGTGTACAGGGTCCAAAAATCTATGCCTGATGACAGCAGATGAAATAAAAACATCAATAAATAATATTAACAGTTATTAATAATAATAACAATAATAATAAAACACATAAATGCAATGTTTTGTTTTTTATCAGAATCATTTTTAACAAAACAAGAAAAGTTTATCAAGATATATATAATAATGTCGGTGCCTGTAGCCTCGTAGGAAGTGCGCTGACATATAGTGCCGCTGCACTTCGGGCGTTGCAACTTAGCATCCTGGCTCGCAGACCTTCCCTCTCTCTCCCAATTCACTTCCTGTCAAAATTGATCTGTCCTGTAATAAAGGCAAAAATGCCAAAAATAAATCTTTTTTTTTTTTTTAGATATATGATAACAAAAGTAAATTATATACATATAATAATATATTGTTTATTTAAAAAATAAATACTAACAATGTTATTTAATAATTTGACTGTTACAGTTTTTCTCAGTCGCTTCGGTGCATTTCTCACAGCATAACTAACATTTGCACAACACTTAATGTATTTCTCAAAACTATTAGTCATGTGTGCACATCATAGTAGCAGTTTCTCATTCCTTCCAACAATTGCAAATTCTTTTGGACATGCATCAATTGCTTTCATACAATTCTCTGCTGTTTTATAACATTATCATCTGCTTATGTCATGTCAGTCAAAATTAACTAAACTTGTGAATGCTGAATATTCATTCCATATAAAACTAATAGTCCTTATTTCATTGCTTGAGTCATTACATACAAAAATGTTGAACTTAAATTTGTAAAAACAGTTTCCTGAAAATGTCTTCTAAATTGAATCGTTTGCACAACTCTTTGAATACAGTACATTAGAGCACATGCAGTAAAAATGTGAAACATACATATTCAGTGTCTTGTACTCAGATACCTCACTACAAGGTGAGTGTGATTTCACCAAGTACAAGATGTTTCTGGATCAACATCCTTGTATACATTTTGGGTAGGTTTAAGGGTAAGGATTGGGATATGTTTATATTTTTGGACAGTAATGTTGATCCAGGATCGTGTCCTACTTGACAAAATCACGGCGACCCTCACTACATACAGTAATGTCTAACTCTACTGTAGTTTTCAAATGGCTGTGCAAATAGTATATAGTGCAGTCTTGAGCATTTTCAGGAAGTGTCACCAAAATCCGACATTTTCGCATTGGAAAACATTTACAGAGTAAACTGCCATTATGAAAACATGACAAAGTCATTTAACTATCCTGTTCATAAACAATGGGATGCACCAAAGCGACTAAGAAAAACTGTAATATAATATATGTATTTATACACACACACAAATAAATAAATATACAAATATAAATATTGTTAGTTTTAAAAAATTAAATATTACTATTACAATTACTTATTTAAACATTTTTACCATTTTTATGAGCTTCATACATTACATTAGTTAAGACATTCTGATATTGTTCTACATTTTTATATTTTAGCAGTTTATTTTCAGTTATTTTCAACGTCCTAAAAAAACAGAACAGGACAAATTTTCCACTGATGTAAAAGCTGTTAGAATTAGACAGTTCATATTTTTGATCATATACTCCCCTTCATATACCCAATTCTTTATTTTACTCTCCACAACCAATTTTTATCTATATTTGTCACTTCCTATGTGTTATTTTGGACCCTGTGTGTGTGTGTATCAAGATGTGTGTGTTTTCCTTTCACCTGAGATTGACATATCCACACAGGACACACAAACATGCCGATAACAATCTCCCCGAAAATCCTTCACCATGCTGACAAATGCAGTTGCCTCAGAACAAACATCTGAGGTTTGCTTGGAGGACTTAACCTTGTTGCGCTTGTAATCCTGTATCTCTGGTTCCCGGCCAGCTCGGTGTGCACACCATTGTGTACCTGCCATTACCTTGACAAGATCTGGGCCCAGAGGAACTATGTCGACTGGGACACACAAAAGAGGTTCCAAAGAGGTAATGATCCAAATGTCGGTCAGATAATCCCTCATTTCAGAGGAATTACAGGGATACATTACTCTGTAATGAGAGAAACCCATGAGAGGAACTACAGAGGCCACTGTCAACACCTCTAGTTATGACCACATACTACCTGAGGGCTTGAGAGGGCAGAGGTTCACTACTTTTTACTGTAGTCCAGAAACCTAAGCTGAGAAACAGACAGATACTGTCAAAGTGAATGATCCAGTGCAGGAACTCTGAACCTTGGGACTGAGGGTCTGGATGCCATTCCTGCTGTCAAACTTACACAGGATAATTCTTCCCCCCAAGAGCGGATCTCCATTCAAGTTATGACAGAAGCTAAACTAATGACGCTCTTAAGAGTCTGAGCAACTTAGAAGGGGACAATTTGCAACCAATTGCAACAATCAGCTATCCATACAAAACACACACAAAGTGTATTAGCTCACTATTGCTTGGAACTAGGTTAGGGATGTGAAGAAACCATCATCTGTCAGCGTGCAACCTATTTGACATAACACATGAAGTCATGCAATTTTAGAAAAAGTGTACTTTTCTTGCAATTTTTAATTGGCTGATAATGACCTGAATTGAGAATGCTGTTAAAATCTCCATTCACTTCCGTAACTTCGAATAACAGGTGGACAGGCAGACAGACTGATTCATAGAAAGGTACATTGAGAGACAGTAAGATAGACGGATGGACAAAAGGACAGACAGACAGACAGACAGACAGACAGAGAGATAGATAGATAGATGGATAGATGGATAGATGGATAGATAGATAGATAGATAGATAGATGGATAGATGGATAGATGGATAGATAGATAGATAGATAGATAGATAGATAGATAGATAGATAGATGCACAGACAGAAGGATGTACAAAGAGATGGACGGATGGACAGACACATGGACAAACAGAGAGACAGACAAACAGATATACAGATGGATGGACAGACAAATAGTTTACCAGATACTGACCTGTAAAATCCTTTGGGCACTCACAGGTGTATCCTCCCTCTCGACTGCGGCACTTCCCGTTGTTCTGACATGGACCTGAGTAACAAAGATCCACTTCCGTCTCACAGTAATCTCCAGTGAAACCATCAGGACATCGACAGCGTAACCCATTCACGGGGTGTATGGGCCTGAAGAGAACCGTGTTGGACGCCACGAAGGGAGCCGTACTGTCAAACTTCAGAACAGCTACGCACTTCATGTAGTTCTCACAGGGCTCCCGCAAACAGATGTTATCATCAAAGGGCAGGACTCGCTGAGTCGAGATCAGCCTCAACAACGTACGGTTTAGGTACAGCTGCTCCTGAAGCTCCTCTGACGGGAAATAACGTCCCGGAGCTCCACCCGGGAGCAGGGCCGAGAAAGTGACGTTGAGAATGCTGCCGCTAACATCCGTATCATTTTGGACATTGAACACGAAGACACCGTCAGAACTGGTGGACAAGACTGCTGCTACACCTTCAGTGAAGAGAGACAGCAGAGGGGAGAGGAAACGCTCTTGAGACATGTTCTCCAGACGAACCGTGATGCTGTTCGTCAACATGTCATCCGTTATTATGGTCACACGGAGGGTGCAGAGTGCCGAGACCTGGTGGAGTCCATCTGTGAGGACACAAAGGGATATTGAGAGACTCAGTTAATGTTTAAACTCAGATGAATGGCATGGCAGTGGCTGGCAAGTGGTAAGTTTACATTCTTGTGAGCGAGATGAACTCTGAGAACATGCTGGAACTTGGAGCTTAATTCTGTGATTGTTCACCAAGCATTACGACCTTCACAGTTGTGATCTTTTATTCACACTGTTTGAACAGCCATACAACCAGCTTCCTGTCAAGCAATACATCACTGTGAACACAAGAATAAATATATGTTTGAAAAGTGTGGTGTGGAGAGGTGCTGAATATCTGCTGCATTTTTTTTTATCAGGGAAAATATGAATATATTATTCATATAGTTATTTAGATTTAAGAATGCATTTTTAATTTATCTGATATTATAAAAAATACTGCAAAAAAGGTTATTACTATTAATAACATTATCAATAATAATAAACAAATAAATAACGTTTACCATTAGCATTGTTTAAAATATTATAATTTAATTTCCCCCTGTAAAAATACAAATAGATAATTCTGATACTTATTTGAGTACAAGTATATTTTTATATTCCTAAAACATATAAAAAAAATCATTATAAATCTATTATTATTATGATTACTACTAATAATAAAAATTAAAAAAAATTATTATGATGGCGTATTATTATTATAATTAGTATTATTATTTAAATAAAAGTGTATTATTATTACTACTACTAATTATAAAATATAATTATGAAAATGCATGAAAGGTAAGCATTTATGCTAAAACTAATAATAATAATAATAATAACAATAAATAAATGTATTTTTAAATGTGAAAACATTTTATAAAAATATACTGTTACGTCCTTGGACGTATTTGTTTTCTATCTCTCTCTCTGTTTCACCTCTCTACTCACAAGTGGAAAAAATGACTACCACCTGACATCAATGATTGGCTGTGCCCACTGATTGGAGGATGAAAGAGAGCAGTTGAATTTAAACAGCATTGCTAACACTGCCCAGTGTGGCTGTGTGTGTGAGAGAGCCTGCTGTAAGGATCCTTACCCACCTTTTGATCCTAAGGGTTTTGATTGTTTTTGGTGATTTGTATCTTTATTAAGTTGGATCTTTTTGAGTAGAGTTGTGTTAACTTTTGTGTTACATTTATTTTTATAGTTAAGAAACCCAGTATTAACAGTAAAGGTTATCTTTGTTTGAGATGAGGCCTTATGTTTTTCTGTAACTGTTAATTTAGTTTAGGGTTTAGTAGAGAGGGGGTGCTATTTCTGTTTTGAATCTTTTTTTTCCCTGTTTATGTTAGTTAAGGAGATGGGGGTACTTTTGTTTCTTTTTCTTTCGGCAGGTTAGTTACATTCAGTTACCAGTTATATGTTTTGTTTATTTTGGCCTGAGCCCCCTCTTGAAGTTTTTAAACCCTCTTAATAGCCTCTTCACAATAAACATGTTAATTTTCCCTCTCATTTATGTTTTAATGTGGATTTATTTTGTTCTTTAACCTATGAAGGTTGCTGATTGGTCAGTAGTGCTATCACACACACACGACTTTCGCTTTTTGTTGCGTGCCATTTCGCCCTATGCGATGTAATGATGTAATAATCTGGCAAGTAACAGTACAAAAATCATTAACAAATATTATCATTATCATTAGTGATTATTAGTTATTATTTTAAAAGTATCATTACTCTGATACATTACAAATGAATGAAAATGAAACAAAGAAATAAATGAATAGACCAATAAAATTAAACAAATAAATACTCTTGTTATTATTATTATAACTTCTGTTATTAATTCATTTTTATAAGTAAGCAAGTTAGTGGTGGAGCCATTGGAAATGTTGGCAGAGCAAAAACAAATAAATATCAATTTCATTCCTCCCCACTTTATCATTACCAAATGGTTAAGAGCAAAAGCATCTAAGTCTGGCCACTGTGTCACATTTTCTCCGTCCTTTAGATTGACAGGTATTGTTCAGTATCTCTTGTAGCAATTGCGAGCTCCTGGTGTAAAGGGCCCCTCTGTCATGTGAACGTAGAGAGCTATAATTGCAGAACAATGAGGACATGTTTCCACACTGTTACACTGTCCTTTCACATACTGTCAGCCAAGCCAGACACGCAGTTGCAGACACAACAAGGAATTCCTCTCTTGTACGCACACACATTTACACACGCATTCAAAATATCATGCATACGCATTCAATTAAATGTGTTGCACTTTGTTCGTAATTTAAATTATTTCACTGCTGTGTTAAACAATTCATTTTTTCTTATTAGAACTAATAATTGAGAAAATTATATATATAAAAATGCACATAAAAAATAATAAAACATGACTTTATGTGCTATTGGAGGCGTTTTTCATTCACAGCCTAAAAATAACTTAAAAAAAAAATTATTCTGGCAAATAATTATTAATATTGCAGTCAAATCACACATTTGTCACATACTAATCCTAATTCTGCCTAACAACAGGTCACTTTCTTTTCCATTGTGTTCATAATATTCAATAATCCCATAAACTACTAAACTATGTTTCTTTTAAATATGCTTAATAAACTTGCTAAATCATGGCAGAAAACTGATCTTTATACTGACAAGAAGCAAGTAATGTATATGCTAAGTGCTTTATTGCTTTTTGTCTTTCCTAATGAGGTCTGCAATAAAACCCCACGTTTTCTATATTGCAGCCACTCTGAAATGCATTAAGTCTCTCTCTTACCAGTAAGTGCTTCTAAAGCATAACAAACACTCTGGCATATGATAATATATTACAGAGACACTTTACAATAAGGTACTGATGAAAACTGATCCAGGCACTTGAAATCTCCCCTAAACAGAATTTGTAGAAAGCACTGCTGCTGTAAATCTCCCATAGTTCATTTATCCAGACATAACAACGCTATTATGATAACCAATATATGTACAGTATCATATAAAAGTCATGATAAAACTGCATTGACAAATATGCCAAGCCTAGTTTTTCCCACCAGAAAATGTGTTCAACAAACACATCATTCTCACAGTTGTCCCGTATATGATAAATGGGCCTACAGGTGTGATCTTGGATGGCTTACAGAAAACAGCTTGTACAAAAGAATGATAAACTCCAAAATCTGTCTATACGATCAAATAGGAATCGCTGTGTTAACACGAATATTATACACAAGTGTGGGTGGTCCAGAGGAGATACACTACAGACTAATTCCAGAGTTTGCTGAACAAGAAAACAAAGCGAAACATTGTATGTTTCAATGAAATAGCGGCCTAGATACCACTGCACCACAGGAAAGCCCGGGCTTCGTCGAATCCCTCATAAGCGATGGCGGAGATTATGACACCAGCAAAGTAAACTAGGTTAAAATGTTTACAGTTTCACTTGCCAACACACTCCTTTGCAGGACCACTGAGCTGTGACAGTGTTTACAGCCTCTGCATAGAGCAAGTGTCATGTTCGGTTTTCTTTTGGAACTATCTGAGAACGAAGGCAAACACACGGGAAAGCTTCTCGAGATGGTGTTTTCCGAGGGAAGAAACCAAACAATCTGTGCAAAGATAAACGTTCAGTGTAGTTTACACGCTCACGGGAGCTGGCCTGCAAACGAACACACAGTGGGAGATTTAGAGGTTATCATCTAAGTGTTAAACTGTCCTATAGATGATGCCAATCTCGGTTTCCTGGTTACCAACTGGTGACCAACCATGAAGTTAGCATGAATCACAGATTTGAGTCTGAAGGCCTCTTTAAACACACTGTCTGCACAAAATCATGAGATTATGTAACTTAGCCTATACGAAAAATACAACATACGACTTTTTTGTTTTTTTCCATTCTTTTTTGTTCAATGGAAGAAAGAAAGCCATAAGGGTTTGGATCAGCATGAGGGTGCATTAATTATGAAAAAAAATCATTTATAGATGATCTAATGCTTTAACTTTGAAGTATCGCAGGGTGAGAATACAAAGTCCAGAATACAAACACACCAGACTTATTATTCCCTTTTTCAGTCATCTATACTTAAACACTCCTCAAGAAGCATGTGGGAACATATACTTGGACAGCTGATTGGCAGTTGGCTGGTGCAACAGTAGCAGAGACTGACAAAAACCTCCTGCCAAAGCATCAGTTATCCAACGCCAAGACACATGTCCTGCTTCACCAGCAGTGACCACAGCAACATCACGGCTGATGGCTGACCTAAATATGTGCGATGCTGAGCCAACTGGTGCCCGGTACACAATAGGCACAGCTGAGAGAGACGGGCTACTGGGTGCGCAAGGCATTGAGGGCAGGGATGTGCCCCTCTGAAAATTATAAATCCCATTTCTATCACATAAGAAAATAAACCAAGTCAGATTTATGAGGTAAAAAGTTAAATGTATGACATTCTAAATATAAATTGCACTATAAATGAAATTTATATAAAAAAGTAGAAACTGAGATTGCATAAAAAGTCACAATATTACAACTGTAAATGATAAGATAAAAAAGTAAAAAATTACGACATATCAAGTATGAATTATAATATTAAAAGCTGAAATTTATACAGTTAAAAAACATAATTATTAAATAATTTTAAGTCATAGGTTTGAGATAAAAAGACACATTTTTTTACATAAAAAGTTTAAAATGCTATAATGAGAAAACAAATCTAAATTAGATATTTCAATTATGATATAGGCCTATAAAAAGTAAAAATTCTGAAAAATATAAGATTATGATATAAAAAATTATATATTTAATCATAATTATGAGATTAAAATGTCAAGATATACATATATATATCATACATACGATAACATGTTATGAATTCTAACAGAAACGCTGAAATTATATGTCTAAATTGAGATAAAGCCTATAAAATCTACTATAAACTATAATCTAATTATTTGACACAAGTCAAATTTATGACAAATCGAATTAGAAATACATAAAAATTTTAAAATATGATACAAAAAGTTTCAAGTATGATATAAAATCATACTTGTGAGATTAAAGTTGAAATTATTAAATGGTTAGTCATAATTATGAGATTTACAAAAGACAAAATAACTACATACTAAATTTGAATTATAAATAAAATTAGTTAGAATTAGCATTAAAAAGTCAAAATTGCGATAAAGGCATAACTACAACAGAAAGTAAAAATATTTGCTGAAAAGATATTTTCGGAAAGATGCCACACTAACATTGTTGCTAAAATAGTTTCAGTTGTTTATTTGTTTGTTTCTTGCTTGTTTTATGCATCTTTCCTCCATTCAAGTCCTACATTCCTTTTTAAGGCCTATTAAAAGCTTTCACCCTGGCATGGCTTGTGTGGAATGTGGTAAGTTGCACTGAGAAGTTAATGAGCAAAGCTTCTTTCCACAGAGTGCACCGACTAAGTGCCTGATAATGGAGACCACACCTCGGCCGGCCTCCCTCATGAATCTGTTGTGATTCTTGTTAACATCATCGGTGGCAGGTCTGCTTTGATCCCTCCAAGCACATACATAAAACAGAGGGGAGCTCAGTCAAATGAAACCCAGCAAGGTGTGGATTTTATGGGGAGCTCTGTTAATGCTGCCCCAGGCCAAGAGACATGTGAAGGTGCTTCTCCTCTGTCTTAGTATCAAGGATTAAAGCACTTATATAAAATATTAATACATTATAGACCTTATTTAAAAATGCAGTAAAATGCAGATGCCACCAAATAGCCTGGAAGCTTCCGGCTTTATTACTCTGCATTAGATGAGCTCTTTCAAAATGAGATTGCTTGAGTTAGACTTAAAATCAAAACTTAGATAAACAGTTCACCTAAAATGAAAGTTCTCATTATTTAGTTACTTGCATGTCATTTCAGAACCTAATTGGGGAACACAAAGTAGCTTCTTAGGTTAAACATTTGGAATAATGAAAGTTTTGGGCCAGATGTTTTAATGTTTTTAAAAGACGTCTGTTATAGTCATGAGGCTGCAGTCATGCAGTAAAAATAGTATTAATATTTTTGTGGAAACTGTGATTTTTTTCAGGAATCTTTAAAAGCTCAAAAGATCAGCATTTATTTTGAAATAGTTTTTGACATTTTTTGTTGAAAATTAAAAAATAAAAATAAAAAATTAGTAGGAAAGCAATAATCTTTACTGTCACTTTAAATCAATGTAACATCCTATAACTACTCTGAAACTTTGAAATAGTAGCACAAGTCATATAGACCACACTTATAATATATTTCAAACTTTTTAGAGTTTAACAGCCAGAGGCTTGTTTTGTATGTAAAAGAGCAGTGTGAACATTCTGCTGAATTTCTCCTTTTCTTCTCCTCAATAGAAAGACAAGAAAAGAAAAGCCATATAGATTTGGAACAACATGAGCACGGGCAAATGATGACAGGCATTTTATTTTCAGGTCAGCAGCTTTAAAACACTGGATTGGCTGGGCTGTAATAATTGTATAAGATTCTTAAGATGAAACAAAGAATTGGCCTAGATTGCATCATCATTTAATTTCATTGTTAAGGAAAGAATTCAGGAGCAAAGCCTTAGCATTAGAGAAGATAATGCCCAGTTTGCCCTTTGTACTCGTGCAGTCCAAAGAAAAACCTCCATACACCATTCCTGACTCTTTGTTAAATAGTCATCGGTGTCCAATAGCAACCGGTTGCGTCTAGGAAATAAGAACAGATACTGCAAAGCTCTATTTATGAGTAACTCGACTCTGCAATTGTTACCACAAGTTGTCTTTTGAAATAAAAAATCTGCTTCAAGCAAGTGATGGAGAATGGATGTTTTACTGTCACGCAAGAACACCAGTCACAACACACTGTGCACGAGTGACAAGTTTTGTGCGGTTGTTGTTCTGATCCACGTCTGATCTCTGCTCTTTCACCAGACAGACACCAAGTGAGCGCAAAAAACTCTCTTCTTTCAGCAATGTTCTTCCTTTAAGGTCTCAGACACACAAACAGCTTTGTCTTCACTGACAGAAATCTGCATGTGGACAATGCCTCCCTCCTCCTCGAATTTAAGAAGCCCCCCCACATTTCACCCCCTACCCTGCTTCTCACCCCACTTCACAAAAGGGGCCCGTGCTTCAACCCCCAGCTTGGCGCAAAATGCTTAAGACCTCCACAATGCTCCCCCCTTCTCCATGGCAACAACAACGGAGAGCCAGAGCTTTTCAAAACTCTTTTTCCCAGACTTCCTTCAGAGGATGGCCATGAAGAAACCCAATAGGACGCTTCGGTTCCATTACCAGAGGATTTAGAAGGCGGTCAGCTTGCTTAATTCAAGTTAGCCAGTTGAAAGGACAGGCATATGTTGTGATTTGGTTGCTGTCCTTCACTAGGCTTCTTAACTAGCAGGATTTTCTTGGATCTTCTGGTCTAGTGTTCACCAAACCAGCAAGGAATTAAAGGGCTACTCTACCCCAAAATGACAATTTTGTAATTTGTCCCTTACCCCCATGTCGTTCCAAACCTGCACACATATTATGCTATTTTAGATAAAAATATGGAGGATTTGGACAAGTAATGAGCACTTTCAAGATCCAGAAAAGTAGGAACATTGTCAGAATACTATTATATGGTTACCTATTTATACGCATGATAATGAGATCGGATAGGGCAGCTTGATCTCTGCTTTTCTCTAAAAGGTTCACAGATTCCCTGCATGGTTTAGATGCTTTGAAATGCTGATACGAGATAAAGATTCCATACATGATGATTTAGAATGTGCCTCAATGCGGATAAAGACATATGCGCTGCCATTAACTGGAGAAATGTGTGCGCCACACGCTTTGCATCAGCCGCTGAGTAAGATTCCACTTAGAAAAAGAGTGGAGGGATGAAATACATCAAAGGTTCAAAAGATAAAGATGAAAAGATCAAAGATTATGAGAGGTGCCCTACCTTTAAAATAAAACTGTAGATCAAAAGTACGGCCGAAGAATTAACCACAGATGGTCTCTTCCTGGCAGCTCACTCTCTCAAATTAGATATCGAATTATCACTCAAAATCCAGAAGCGCTCTATAGATAAGGCTAAAGAAGTTATCTTGACAAACTGTTATGAATGGAATGCATCCCTGGGGTTCAGTCAAGTTTATTAAGTGAACGTAAAATTATGCAAAATTAGTAGAACTAGAGACGAGGCTTTATGTTAGGAATGAAGAAGCACTGAGTCAACTTGAATGTAGATGTTGCAATGCTTCATACAGTATACTGTAAATGTAATAACTTAGAGCGTGCTTACAAAACTGCATTTATATTAATGCTGTGAAAAATGTACATATATATATATATATATATTTCTAATAAAACATAACTGACTTAATCTAATATGTTTATATTAAAACATTATTTATATGAAATTGACATTTATTAAATGCAAATGAAAAATTAAAAATGTTTTAAATTGTATAGGCTAAAAAAGAAAAATGGTAAGTTAAAAAAAGGATACATTTAAAATACATTTATTTCATAGACAGTACAGTTCAAATCTATTAATGTATTTACTGACATGTCGGTCGAGACTTACTGATATAAAATGATAATTAAACTTTATTTGAAGCACTACTTGTGTGCAAGACATTTCTTCACTGTTGATTTAAATGCAAGATATTTAATGTGTACCTAAAGTATAATTATAATAGCTCTATTTTAGCACAATCAGTATATGTTTTTTTGCACCTTAGCACAATTTCCACATAATTTAAACACGTTAAGTACTAAATTAGCTCCAATTTAGCAGACTTTAAGTATACCAGTTTAGTATACCAAAAGCACAATTGCAGGATGTTTTTAATTAAGTACATAAATTATGTAAATTATGTATTTGTACAGTACTTAGCATGACATTTCAAATACATTTATTTTTCACTAGGGTATACACAGAAATGGTATTAATCATAAGCTGCTTTGAGAAAAGCTTGTGTTCTCCCTCTATTGTCACTGTGTACTAGGAAGTTATGTGTCAGCCCACTAAGCAGCAACACATGGCATTTCTGAGAATCTAATTAAGTCACAGTGTGTCACTGGAACCACATGATAAAGGGGCATCTTTGCTATCTGGCTGATCCTGATCCTCTGTAAGCTGTGACAACCATTAAACAAAAGTAATCAAAACAACACAAAACAAACTCTAGTTGTACCCAGCCTACGTAGGAGTTTTAAAGGCTCTTCAATTAATCCCCTGCATTTTCTTGTCAAATGTGACATCTTATACAAGACAAACAAGTTTTATCACTGTGAATCTATGAAAAGCTATCACTCCGTGGACATCAGTTCTAATCCTGATCACGTGATATCTTGTTGTGACATGTAACATGGCTTTCAACTTATGTATGGATTTCAGTTATTTTAGTTTTTTTCAATTTTTACTTAAATTAACCAAGAGACATGTTACAGCTTGGGGATGCCAAATGTGAATAAAGACAAATCATAAGTCAAGTCAAAACCTCTTTTGACACATGATCAGTCACTGTCTAATTGGCAGGACGGTCTGTAAGCTTTGGCTCCTGGGAAAATATACATGAAACGAACAGACCTGACAGGTAAGAACGACATTTGATTTCTCAGAGTTTGAAAGAGAGAAGGGCTGACTAAATTTTATTCATGTTTGTGCATGATAGTTCTTAGTGGGAATATGTTTAAGGATGTAAGGATCTGAGGAATGTGGGGAAGATCAACAACAATTAATATGAAAATGGCTGGAGAAAAGTAATTTAGACAAAATGACATCTTACTATCTAACAGTTACTATACTGGGTTAGAAGAGACTATGAAAGAGTCAAATTTCCTTCACCCATGAGGTCACATAATGTAATAAAAGTCACAATTGGGTGAAAAAAAGATGTAAAAAAATGATTATGAGATATTGTGGCAATTAGTTTTCTGAGGTGCAAACAGGCTTTAACATCTCATATTCACTGAATCACATATTACCGTCAATAATGTATAAATTGAAGGCCACTTCAGAATTGCTGCAAATAAATAAGCATAAGCATGATCATTGTTGCCGTGGATGTGCTCACTGGGGAGTACCAACAATTGTTAAGTATGAACAGAGTAAAGATATAGAATTAATTCAGGGATTCAGGGACTGAGAACCCGCCTGAAGAGAAAAGCATACCAGGCAGTACACGAGGAAGCAGATCACTATCACTAAGAGCATCAAAGAAACCCAATTAACGCAGTGTGAAAAGAATAAAGCTTGCATAAATCCACTTCTACTATAGCAAGGCAATCTGCAAAGCAGATTTTGGAAATTACTCAATCTTTGGCCAAATAATGGACCGCTTTTTAAAAGAGAAACTGTGCATAAATAATGTGGTATCATGTGAGTCTCACCTGAAACCGTCACTCTCATTGTAGCCTCAAGCGGCCTATTGTTATCCAAGTCCTTGCTCAGCTTTAGCTCCCCAGTGTCTTGACTGAGAATCAGCAGGTTGAGCTCATTTCCCTCAACAAACGTGTAGAGGAGCTTGTCAGACACATCTGGATCCCGAGCAGGCACCTTCCCGATGACTCCTGTGGGAAAGCTGCTGGATTTATTGGTGATGTAGTTGTTGAAAAGGATCTCAAAATCCTGTAGAACTGGGACGTTGTCATTGACATCTACTAGGAGGACGTGTACAGTGGCCCGGCTGACAAGTGGGGCCGAAGTGGCCTGGACCACTATTACATACTCCATCTTGGTCTCAAAGTCTAGGTCCGTAAGGGCGATTAGATCTCCGCTAAAGATATCGAGCTGGAAGACTTCAGGAATATTGCCCTCTACAATCTGGTACATGATCTGGGCGTTGGTACCTTCATCTGGGTCTGTGGCACTTACGCGGGCCAGAGTGGATCCTACTGCACTGTTTTCCTCCACGTAAAAGTATAATTCGTCTTTCTCAAACACAGGGGCATTGTCATTAATGTCCAGCACGGACACATGAATGTCCACAGCTGCTTTGAGAGGGGGAACTCCTTTGTCCACTGCAAACGCCTTGAGGCTATACAACGCAACGTTTTCCCTGTCCAGCTTGCGGGCCGTTCTGATGATCCCAGAGTAAGGCTCGATAAAAAAGTCCCCTTCCCCATCATCCCCTCCCTGAAAGGTGTAGCTGAGTCGTCCATTAGATCCAGAGTCTCTGTCTGAAGCGGATATCTGGAGTACACTTGTGTATACCGGTGCATCCTCAAACACTGTTCCCTGGTAGATGTCCCGAAGGAATTGAGGTGCGTTGTCATTGGCATCAAGAACGATTATCTCTACATAGGTTGTGTCCGATTTCTGGGGGATGCCGTTATCTCTGGCAATGATGGCTAGCGTGTAGGAGGCCTGATCTTCGTAGTCGATCTCAATTTGTGTAGTGATGGCACCAGTGTCAGGGTCAATTTTGAACTGTGGCACATTGTCCTCCATTACGTATGTGATGCGGGCGTTTTCGCCAGTGTCTTCGTCGGTGGCACTGATGACCACCACAGTAGAGCCTACAGGACGGTCCTCGCTCACTAAAACCTGGTAGTTGGCACTTTGAAATACTGGCCGGTGGGTGTTGGCGTCAGTCACATTAATGAAGACTTGAGCTGTGTCGTGGCGAGTACCATCCGAGGCAGTGATTGTTAGAAGATACTGCCGTTCTTGCTTGTAGTCAAGAGGTAGCGCTAAAGTAATAAGTCCCCCTCCACTCTGGCTGGTGATGGCAAACCTGTTCCGAGTGTTGCCACTCGATATTTGATACGTGACCACACTGTTTACGTCCCTGTCTACAGCGGTGACTGTAAGCACACTGGTGCCTACAAGCGCATCCTCATTGACTTTTAGGTTATACAAGTGCTGCGTAAAGGTTGGGACATTGTCATTTACATCTAGTATAGTGACACTTACACTAGCTGAAGATGACATTGTAGGAACCCCGCAGTCTCTGGCCTCAACACCAAAATTGTAAAACTCTGTAGTCTCCCTGTCCAGCTCAGAACTAACAGTAATCCATCCCGTGTTGTTATTGATAATAAACGGAAAGCTAGGTGACGTATCGGTCAGCTTGTATTCCAAATGAGCATTGTCACCTGAATCAGCATCGATAGCTTGGATGTGTAACACAGAGTAACCTACAGGAACATTTTCTAACACTGAGGCTTGAAAAGGTGTGCTGACAAACATGGGTGCGTTATCGTTAACATCTAACACTTGAATTACAACTATACCTGTGTTGTTAATAAGAGGCGGCCGTCCTCCATCTTGAGCTTTCACTCGGAGTGTGTACTCTCTTATCATCTCATAATCTAGAGGGCTTATAACATCAATGACCCCCGTGGGGGAGTGTATGTAAAACTGTCCCTTTATATTCCCATTGATGATGCTGTAATGCACTTTCGCATTATTTCCAGCATCTTTATCCGTAGCCTTCACCACAGCCACTTGAGAGTTCACAACTATGTTTTCAGAAACTTGAACTACATATCGCTTCTCACTGAACTGAGGGTAGTTATCGTTCTCATCCTCTATAAAAATGTGAACCGTGGCTGTGGCTGTACGTGGCCCGGGCTCTCTGCCCTGATCGTTAGCTTCAACAAGAAGCCTATACTGGGATTTGGCTTCTCTGTCTGGTCTGACTCTGGTTTTAACCAACCCATTCCTTGGATCAATTTCAAAGTAAGTGTTCACCTCATCATCATTCATAATCTTATAGATCATATTGGCATTAGAAGGTGCATCTCCGTCTGTAGCCCTAATAGTCATCACCTCAAAGCCTACTTCAACATTTTCTCGGATGCTAACCCTATACTCATTCTGTTCAAAAACCGGCGAGTGGTCGTTAGTATCACTGACTGTAATAGTAAGGTACGAGATAGCTGATCTTTTAGGGGTTCCTCTGTCAGTGGCAGTAACTTTAAACACATGAGTGTCTTTAACTTCCCTATCTAGGGGTTGCAGAGTGGTTATACCCCCAGTCTCAGGGTTAATTTGAAATAAATTATTAGAGCGGCTGTCAAAAAGAGCTTCCATATCGTATTCGAGAACACCGGCGTCTCCGTCATCGGCGTCAAACGCTTTGAGGGTTATGACTCGCGTTCCTGAGGGCTCGTTCTCTGGCACTGACACCTGGTAGTTTGGGAGCTGAAACTGAGGAGCGGAGTTCACGTTTCTTTTTTGACGTTTAGCCCATGGGTCTAACTCCCTGCCTGTGTGTTCTCTGCTTAAATGTAACTTAACATCTACAAACAAAGAGCTATTTAGCGAGTTAGGCATTAAACAAAGCAAATTTGCCTTATCTCGCTGCTTGTGAGGTAAACAGAGGTTCGCGCCTGTGAGGGAAACAACGCGCCGCTGGTCTTTCTCTACGCACCTACCGCGAAACATTTGGGAATCCCGCATGGATACAGGCAAACGTTCGTAAATGTTTATGGGTAAGGAGTCCAAGGAAAAACAGGTCTCATACCCAGTCAACAGATGCATGTAGGCATCTGGATTAAGATTTTTTCTTTTGTATTTGATGAAGCAGTTCTGTCCATGCACGAATGTGTTGAAATGCAGCAGTATGAAGTTTTCCGAAAGCAGGGACTTGATCCGCAAATATAGCGGCACAGGATTTCTCGGTAAACGAGTGCAGTCAACTTTGCGCGCGACCGATAGCAGCCCATCATTTCTCCCGAGCTTCACAAAGTGTCGTAAAGACTTATCTGTCAGACTTCTGTCGATTCTGTACGTCCAGTCTGGTCCGACTGATACATTTGCCAGTGTTGCACCAGGCAGGAGGGATACCGATAGATGTAAATCCACGCATCCAAACGGTGGGAGATGAAGAAGTAATCCAAAGCACATCCATATCACTGGTAATTCCATGGCTCACGCGCATCTCATTGGGAATATTATTCCAAACGACCCAGAACGTCTGCAGTCCGCAAAATTCCAACCATTCCTGTAATGTGAAAGTGCACATTGGGTCAATGCATTTTTCTGTGTGCTGAGCAGCAGAGACCAGAGAGCTGCACTGATAAGTTTTAATGAGTAAGACGGCTCTTCTCCCTCCCCTCCCACAACTATTTGCATGGACCTACTGATGCATTGTGATTTTGAAATAGGCTATCCAATGAGCTTAACCGAAAAGCTTTCATTCTTGGCCATCAATGACCAGTGTTTTAAATTTAAAGGTAAACCATTAAACATGTCCACCTTTTCCTGTTGTAAATTCTTTTTTAAAATCCCTGCTAATTTAAAAGGATTGTAATGTATTTGAAAAAAAATAAAAAAAATAAAAAAAATAACACTTGCTATGTAGGCTACACACTATAGTTTTTAAAATTTCCATAATCATATACAGTGGCGTAGGCAGAAATTGTATTTTGGGCGGGCCATTGAAAAAGTGAGCGGGCCTATATTTTTTCCTAGAAAAAATATTACTTAAATAAATATACTCATATAAACCTGATTTTATTCGGCAATGAATAAATAAATCAGGTTTATATTAATATATATATTTTTTAATACATTTGAATAATAAAAATAAACTAAAAATGTATTTTGATCAAACTTGCCTGGGTGGGCCAGGGAGTAATGTGGGCGGGCCAGTGCCGCCCTGGCCCATTACTGGCTACGCCCCTGATCATATAGCCTAAATATTTTAAGGTCTACTTTGCAACTTACTGTTTTGTACAACAATGTGCACAATATTTTTAAAATCATATTATTGTATAATACGTAAAAAAAACATTTTAGTGGTTATACTTTTTTCATTGATATGTATTACTGATTTACTGAAGAGTTTATCCCGAGAAAATAGATTTCATGTTTCATTCTTCTTTCTCACACACGACATGAAATGGAATTTAGTTTACATTTACCCACATAAGACATAACAGTGTTTGGTATAATAATAGCAGTGATCTAGTCTTGGTTGAGTACTGTATGCCCCCTTGTGGATACTTCTGTTATTTAGTAATTCTTGTAAAATAAAGTAAAATAGCACAATAGATCACACTAAGAAAATATTGCACGGTTTTTCTATAAAACATATATAGACTTGCTGTCTTAACAAAAACTAGGACAAATAGCGGAAGATGTCTAATATGATGAGACATCCTGTGGTTACTCTGCTAGTCAGTACTTGAGAAGAACAAACTTGCTACCAAAGGACTGGTCCCAAAGTAATTGGGGTGAAATGCTAAATCAGTTAAAATAATTTCTGAGCAAAAGCTCAACAATAATTTATTTGACATTGTATTGATCTGTTGCTGTAGTGTCTAACTTTGTGGAGGAAATAAGGAGAGGAAAAATGGCAAAGTAGTCTGGAAATCACATTTTTTTTTAAATAATAAGGATGGGGGGGGGGGGCACACAAACCATTACAAAAGTGATTTTCTCTGAGAACAACCAATAAAAAAGGGCACTAAACTAAATATTCTCATACTGTATTTGAATGAAAATTGACTTGAGCCTGGAGTAGCCTACACTACACAACTTTTAAAAGCATATTTCTAAAATGACATTATACATAGAATTAATTAGGATCACATGTTGATAGACTTCAGATCATTCTGAACACATGCAGAAACATGAATCTTATCAGGAGATGCATGACTCATGAAAAAAAAATGTGTACTAGAAATGGCTCAAATTAATGTTTGGTATCAAATCAAAGTTTGAAACGAATTAAAAAAAAAAAAAAAAAAAAAAAGATTCTGCAACCATCATACACCACATGCTTTTCTGTGAAATCTGTTGACTCGTCTAGACTGTAAAAGTGATGTAATGTATTCCAGCCTTTATAAACCCAAATTATAATTATAATAATGCACAATAAAAGGGACAGTTCACCAAAAAAAGAAGAAAGAAATAAAGAGAACTCTGCCCAAATACCTCCTGAATATTACTTTAACTAGCTTCAAACTTTGTGCCCAAATGTAATGAATATAAAACCAAAAATCTAAACAGAATTCAAATTTTATTTATTGCAGTTGTTGGATACAACATTATGAAAATGTTTCAAACTAAACTGTTAAATTTTTCAAACCACAAAAAGTTTTTTTTCCCCACTCAACAATTCAATATTCAATAGAACCTCCCTGAATGAGGGATGTTAGTACAGAAATGCCAGCAATGGGGATCATCATAGTTCAAGTTCTCAGTGAAGACAACTTAGCAACAAGGCAGCTTAGTGTTGTTTCACACTAGATATGGTTATCCATCTATGCCTGATAGAACTGACAAAGCCAGGATGCTATTGGTAATATGGTCTATATCGTGACTGGTCGGGGTGGTGAGGGCCTGGCATCTGTCCCTGTGGTGGTGGCCCCTGCATACGAGGTGGATGGGGGCCACGGGAATTAGGCCACATCCCCGGGCTCATGGTGCCTGGTTGGGTGAAAGGTGGGCTAAGAGTGCCTTGGTCCTGTGGCATTGAGTTTGGGTTGTAGTGGTGCGCACTGACCGGGGGAATGGGTCCAGGTGGAGGGTGGTTCATGTAGGGTGGTAACTGGCTGATGATGTGTCCGGGTGGAGGTTGCGTCGGCATGGGAGGTGCTTGGTTGTAAACCATGTGAGGTGTAGCTGAGCCCTGTGATGGGTGCTGCATTGGGATGCTGAGAGGGGGTGGTGGGGGCGGCGGAGGCCCGTAATGTGTTTGTTGTGGTGGAGGCATGATATGATGCGGGTGGGACACCACTGGTTGGCTGGAGTAGTCTCCAGGGTGATGGTGTGGTGGCAGGCCGGGAGGGGTCTGTGGGTGTGGCTCATGGCGGGAGTGGCCAGAGCTCCCCGAGTCATCATGAATGGGCACCGTGATGAGGTTGCTATGCTTACGTGTAGTCACTGTGGCGATTCGGAAGGTCTCCGGGGGGAGGGGTCGTGGGGAGGGGCACAGATCAGAGGGTGAGGCTGGATGTGGATGGTTGTAGGTATCGTGGCCTTGTAGTGAGGGAGGAATGAGAGGGTGTGTTTTGGCCAGGTGAGGGGGCGGTGGAAACCGGAAGCGTTCTGGTGGATCTGAGGCTGGAGTCGGGTGTGGTGGATCCAGGCGAGAGGTTCCAGTCTTGCTGGCTCTCATGTGGCGATGATTGATGTGGGCCTGCAGGTCTCGCTGTGAGAGGTAGGTGCGTTTGCAGCCTTGCACGATGCTGCACATGAAGAGGGAGCCGCGCTGGCACTGCTCAATGCGCTGGACCGGGTCTGAGCAGCTGTAGAGGGACAAACTGTACTTAAGATTTAGTATGGGAAGTGGACTTACAAACACATCTTACTTATAATATTTCAAATTTAGTTCTGTTCAATTTAGATATTTATATCAAGCATGAAGAAAAACCTGCACATTGCCCTCTAAAAGATTAGAAATACCCTAGGCATAGTTTTTGGACAATATCAACCTAAGGGTCAATTTTTCTAAATTAAGATATATACACCATGTGAAGCTGAATAAATATGCTTTTCATTGATGTATGGTTTGTTAGCATTCTAACAAATGATGATTTATGATATTATGATAATAAAGATGTTCTACTTAAAAATTACTGAATGAGTATTGTTGTCATATCAAAATTAACATCTGTCCATTCTATATATACAACTCCCACAACAACCCTGGATATTTAAGGAAAGCATGTGCATTTGAACCACATCCTCTTATTTTAACACCTACAGACGTTACCAAGGAAATGGAACATACAAAAATTTTCAGATTTGCCTGCATCCCAGAGACAACATTTGGAGAAATTTACAAAACACTACCCTCAAACTTTAAAGTACATGTCTGGGATGGACACCTATACCTCAAACAACAAAACAAGACAAATTATTGTAGGAGAAACTCACCCAGGGCACATCTTATCACATTTCTTCTCGTAGTGCACTGCACAGTCATAGCAGAAAACGTGCTTACAAGGAATCTGAAGGAAACAAAAAAAAAAAAAAAGTTTTTTTTTTTTTATTACTGAAAGATCTTCAGCAGTATAAAGAATGTTTCTTACCATTCGCCCATAGATCTTAATGGGCAGACCACACTTGTCACAAAAATGAACTGGAGTATCATCTTTACATCCGATCAAGTTGAGCTGAAAAAAAGAGCAAATATCACTCATTTTAAATATGCTATTAATTATTAAAATGTTTTATTTTTAAATGTCATATTAAATATATTATCTCTATTTTAATATAATATTTCTAATATTAGTTATATTAATATAATATTAATATTTCTATATTAGTAAAATATACTTTAAAATATGAATTTGTTGTAGTTAATTGATGATAAATGTGTAACCTTATAATCCCAGAAGATTGGCTGAGGGAATCTTCGTTGGTTTCCATAAGCGTCTCCAGATTTACACTCAAATCTTTCCTCCTGGTTATAACTGAACAGCTCTGAAGATCGTAAAAAAAGTTCAGAAATAAAGAAAAACAAATCATATACGTCAAAAAGCATTTTTTTTATTCAGACAGAGCAGAAATGTGTTTTTTTTGGCACATCTGACTCAAATCCACGGTCCAAATAAACATGGATGCGCTGATATGAAATTCTGGCTGATGCTATGAACTGATCATTATTTTGATGTAATTGCTAATAACAAGTGACCAATATTCAAATTCTATACTACAGGGTGGGCCATTTATATGGATACACCTTAATAAATAAATAATAAAATGGCCACCATGGTCCCCACCCATCTTGAAAAGTTTTATAAAAATACATTTATAAAACAAAACACTAAAACCTAAAATCAATAATTTCAACTGCTAAAGTTTAATTTATTAGTGTTAAATTATAGGCGTTTTTAAGATTGTAAGCAATGCAGTGAGCATTAAATGACAGTAAATTGAATCTGTATGTAAAATAAGAAAAAAAACATGCACAAAATCACTGTGTATCATCACACTGAATCTGACAGGCAATCCCAAAAATCAGACTCCTGTGTAGCGTTAACAGGATGAAAACACATTTTTTGCACACCAACCTTCTTCACTTTTTGAGGGCAGTCCGGGGTTGGGACGCTGAGGTCGGGCGAATAGCTTGCCTCTTTCTGTCTGTTTTGACAGTAACTTGATTGGGATCTGTCTGCGAACATCAAGACCTCCAAGGGATCCCGAACCATCAGTTCCTTGAAGATCATTGTCTGGAAAAGCATACAGATAACATCATTAATAACCACTCTATATTAACAAGCACAGCATTAAGTTACTGGCACAATACAAATACACATTTCAGTACTTTATTACACAAAAATCTGACAGATAAAAGCCTAAAATTAAACGGGCAATAAATTAGTGGTATAGAAATTAGCATTAAGCATTTCATAATCTAAGTGAGGCGTAAAGTGCAAACATTGCTAAACTAAGAGTAACTTCCTACAGGGAGGCAGTTGTAGTCTTAACCAAAACGCATATGCACAGTACCTTGCATAGTTACCAAAGAGTAATGCGGTGCTTTAATAGATTTTTGGGGTTCTAATGTAAATGTTTTCTGTGTGTATTTGAATCTGGCACTTGCTGGACACGCGCTCCTACTGTATATCGTTACTTGATCAGCGGCTAGCAGGATGCAGCCAATAAATGCGTTTACTGCCAGCAAACACAAATGTATAAATGACAACAAGGGCTTGCGGCTTCACTGGTTTAACGGCCAGCTGGTTGCCTTTCACTTGGAAACATTTGGGAATTTAATACGCAAGGCTACAGTGAAATACTTCGTTACATTAGCTTGTAGCTCACCATTTTGGTCCATGACTTGACGCTGTGCATCCTGCGATGAACTGATGGGAGTGGCTTCGTGTTGTTTGGAGTTCAGTGTCGCGCACAATTTACGCATATGACGTCTTCCGTCACGTTTGTTTTGTAATGAGTCTAGCTTTTAATTACACTTCTTTTTAAATTTAACGTTTTTTTAAACCTATGTAATAACCAAAAGTCATGGTTTTAACAAAAATATTACAAAAAATAATACAAACCAAAACACCGCAACATATAGGCTATTTAATGTAATAAATAAAACATAAATATAAAAAAAAATACTGTTAATCATATTTTTTCAACTTACAACGACATTTTAAAAACACGTAGACAAAAAAGACAGCAAAAAGAAACATTTACTATATCAAAATTAAAATGATTTTTAATGAAAGTCCAGAATAACCTCTATTGTAAGAGGTTTCAGCTGAAACAGTGACATGGTCTCCAGGGGTGTTGTAGTTGGGGGAAAAGTGGGACTAAATTATGTCCACTGCTTGTGCATAGGTCCCCGAATTTCTGATGGTCTCATAAATATTTACAGAACTGTATGTCCACAACAGTAGACAAATATCCTATTAATTCCACTGTATTAGGACAGTCTGGTGTATCATGAAACATGTCATTGTTGTATTATTGTAGATGCAAAATCATCTTCGGATGGCAATATGGGGCAGTGGAAATTGTGCTATAGGAAAAATCAGTCTATTCGAGGTATGCAACCTTCTATCTCAATCATTTCTGGCCAACTTTCGTACTTATTGGTTTCCCTGTCATTCTTTATGTGCTGTAAAGACAGAAAAGAGAATCAAATTAATGGATCTGACAAGGTTTTCACTGCCTAAAAATAAGCACATAAATGGTTGAATTTAGGAATGGCATTACCTGCTCAAAGGTGACTTGTGTTAGGGTTTTCTTCCCTCCCACAAAGAGCCAGTTATCTCTGAATTTTAACTGGGAAATATATGAACTGCCAAGCTCTTCAATAAGTGTCCTTGCTTCATCATTAAGTCTATCATGTAGGAAGCATATAAATTACGACATGATGACAATACCATGATAAGATGCATATACACGATGACACCAGAGACAGAAATTCTACTCTACTTTGTGGCTGGATCATCAAAAGTGGCGAAAAACACAAGAGATCCATCCTTGATTGACTTCAGAAATTGTATCAGCTCCTCAACCTCTGTCAACAACATAAGATTTATTACATGCATGTGAAATGAGAATGCAAATCAGTATTTATAATGCAAGATTTTCATGGCGTAGAGAAGTAAACACTTACTTCCATTCCACATATTAAAGCTGGCAGTCTTGACATGTTCACCTGTATCTTCTGAATTGTGTATGAATAATTAAACATTACAAATTTGCATTTATACATACAATAAACTTTAAATGTTTCAAAATATTCTAAAAATATTATATGATATATATAAATATATTATGAGACAAAAATTAAACATTTTAAATTAGTTATCCAAAAAAAAAAAAAAAAAAAACTAAAATAAAATAATATATATATATATATATATATATATATATATATATAATACAACTAATTAAAAATACCAAGTAATAATAATAATAATAATGAAGCTTAACGCAAACATTAATACATTTTTAAAGAAAAATTACAAAGTATACTACCATTGATAACAACAATATTTATTCCTTGTCTGTTTCCTCGTCTGTCTCCCTCTATTATCCTAAAACAAAATGGCAGAACTTGTTTAAAGTCTGTTAAATAGCACTTTTCAACATTATTATAATTATTCATTAAAAGTACAGACAATATGACAACTTCAAGCCTTTACATTTTTCCCTCAAAACATATTCGAGGTCCAATGATGTTTGTTGCACCGCTGTACATCTTAAATGTAAAATCATCTCTGGGACATGGTTTTGGAAGGCCACATTTGCCTTTAGGACCTGATAAAAAAAGCATACATTAAATGCACTCCCTTTTTTTACACTGTACCAGACCAGATTATTTAATAGTAGCTTACCATCATATTTGTGATTACTGGCTTTCTGTTCAAAAGAAGCTGCTCCCCCCATTGACCTTTCTGTGTTTTACAAACACATAAAACATGCTTTTTATATATTTCAGAAGGAACTATAAAAAAACTAATATATGCATAAAAAAAAATCAGTTAAGTTTTACAGTATATACATAAATAAAAGTAACTCACCTACTAAGTCAGATAACGTTAAATCAGGATTCATCTGCAGGAGTCTGAGGACAAGGCTTATAGATATTATGAGGGCAGCCACCATGAAAACGAATTTAAATTTTTCTGTGAAAACAATTAATGTGTGATTATATATAATTTTCATTATATAGTAATATTCATCTTTGACTGTAGAATTCATGTCCACATATTATCTTGCTCCTAATATGGTGAGAAAAAAAAGACAATTACAGAAGACAACATATTACAGGTTTTTAAACCATGTTGGTAATTTTTGGCCTCCGATCAACTTGGTTAATTAAGATGTTAGATCACCTCAGACCAGTAACAAAACATAAGCTACCATTTCACAAAACCAGTTTGACCAGTTTAAGCAGACAAAATGTCATGTTTTTATCAGCAGGAACTTATAATACAATAAAAAAATTAATAATTTTGGTCATCATCTAAGATTGCTTTATTTTTTTATATTTATATTTAAGTAGTCTCTGCATCACAAACAACTTTAAAAGCTGAAAATACATCACTTTTATCTTCTGTCAACTATGCAAAGGTAACATTTGCATTAAAAGTCCCTTTCCAGTTTTAATGACCCAACACTGTGATACAAAACAACGTAACCAGGAAAGTAAACACTACACTGTGCTTCTGAATGCATCTAGGTCCTCAAAAACTTAACTTACTTTTGTCTCTCTGTCTCTTGTGTAGCACAAGGGGACCAACTAGAAATAAAAACGCCGACATAAACATAAAATAGAGAGGGGAAAGAGACAGAAAGAAATAAGGAAGAGAAGAAAAACCAACCTCTCCGAATGTATATCATGACTAAATTATGCTCTGCTCTCCTCACGCCAACAGTATTCCACTTGAAGTCAAGGCGAAGTAATTCAAGTAAAACAAAACATCACGTTAATTACTACTTTTTTTTCTTAAAAAGACAAAAAGTTGTCTTTGCTGATCTAATTGATCAAACTGCTCTAGACTTTAGACTCGTTGGGATGACTAATGACAGTACAAAGGTAGTGCATTGTATTTAAACCCTATTCTGTCCAACTTGATTAACTCGTTCTTTAGGATTCCGGTTAAAACACAGCTAGTTTGTCAGCCTGCATGCGAACAAGTATGTTTGCTCTTGTTTCTATCTCTAAATACAACATTGACAAAAGAAGCACATGTGGACTAGCAATTAGACTAAACGAGGTATAAAGCAGTATATCCTACTCATTTAGAAGAACGACTCCCTTCGTATATCCGCGAAGTATTTACAAGCAATTTTTACGATGAAGGAGACTATTGTCTATTTGTGGATGCCGTAGCCAGGGTTGCCAGGTCTCAGAAATATTTCCAGCCCAATGACAACTCAAAAATCCGCCCAAATGGCATGGAAAACTAGCCCAATTTTTCAGTTAACAAAGTTAGTTAACATTAAATAAGTGTTCCCTATTCTAAAGTATTATCAAAATGTGACAAGCAACATGGCTATGGGCAGCCAGCTTCAACTCTGCCTCTTTCACAGGAGCATTATAAGGAACTCCATGTGTCAAATAATGTTCTGGCATTTGAGATTTAAAAAAAATGTTTTTTAGTCGCAGCATGAGCTACCAGATCCCCGTGGTGAGCTCTTCACATTTGCAATATTTGCAGAACGCTTTCCATCATCATTTGGAACACTTCGAATCCACTCCTTTAATCATTTCTCCCATTCTTTGCGATACTTCTTTCCATACTACTTTCCCCATTTACCTGACATTTTAGAATGCTGCTTGTTCATCCACAGACAACCGAACCGACGCTTCTGACTACAACTCTCTCATGGAGTGACATGATGATGAGGCTTGATTTGTGATGTCAAAAGCACATGTGGCGCGCGCGCCTACTCGCGTCTCGCGAGCAGCAGCTTTTGTTGCCACGTATTAATTCCCAGGGATCAACACCCTCTAATAAAAGGTTCCCTTTTATCTTTGTCCACAATTATTTTATTTTGTTCATTTTTTTCCAGGCCGCAGTACATTATAAATGTAGCCTAAAAAACCGCAAGCCGCAACTCCGTATTTTCGCAACTCCTTTTCTAAAATAGCCCAATTGTGCGGAAAACCGCTACCCTGGCAACCATGGCCGTAGCCCCGCGGCTGTTTGCGTTTGTAGTTCTGTCGTTCAGCTGCCGAGCCGCTAGATGGCGGTGTCGATTACAGGAGCACAGCCTCCAAGTACTCCAGAGTGCAGTCTGGACGATGGGGCGGGGCGACACATTGGGGCGGGGCGACACGTGTCGCTCCGCCTC
>JAUCNO010000585.1:4251355-4267416 GCA_032353835.1 Enteromius viviparus | reverse complement strand
CCCCCAATAAAGGAGTGGTTCTGCAGGTGGTGACCACAGACCACATCTCAGTTCCTATGCTTTCTGGCTGATGTTTTGGTCAATTTTGAATGCTGGCGGTGCTTTCACTCTAGTGGTAGCATGAGACAGAGTCTACGACCCACACAAGTGGCTCAGGTAATGCAGCTCATCCAGGATGGCACATTAATGCGAGCTGTGGCAAGATGGTTTGCTGTGTGTCTCAGCATAGTGTCCAGAGCATGGAGGCTTCACCAGGAGACAGGCCAGTACATCAGAAGCTGTGGAGGAGGCCGTAGGAGGGCAATAACCCAGCAGCAGGCTTGCTACCTCCGCCTTTGTGTAAGGAGGAACAGGAGGAGCACTGCCAGAGACCTGCAAAATGACCTCCAGCAGGACACAAATGTGCATGTGTCTGCTCAAAGGTCAGAATCAGACTCCATGAGGGTGGTATGAGGGCCCGACATCCACAGGTGGGGGTTGTGCTTACAGCCCAAAACCGTCCAGGACATCTGGCATTTGGCAAATTCGCCATTGGTGCCCTGTGCTCTTCAGAGATAAAAGCAAGTTCACACTGAGCACATGTGACACGCATGCCAGAGACTGGAGATGCCGTGGAGAATGCACTGCTGCCTGCAACATCCTCCAGCATGATTGATTTGGCAGTGGTTAAGTAATGGTGTGGGGTGGCATTTCTTTGGAGGCCCACACAGCCTTCCATGTGCTTGCCAGAGGTAGAATGACTGCCATTAAGTACCGAGATGAGATCTTCAAACCCCATGTGAGACCATATGCCGGTGCAGATGGCCTTGGGTTCTTCCTGAAACAATGCTAGACCTCATGTGGCTGGAGTGTGTCTGCAGTTCTTGCAAGACGAAAACATTGATGCTATGGACTAGCCGCCCGTTCCCCAGACCTGAATCCAATTGAGCAGATCTAGGACATCATGTCTCGCTCCATCCACCAACACTACGTTGCACCAAAGACTGTCCAGGAGTTGGCGAATGCTTTAGTCCACACATTAAACTTTGTTGAAGAAAATTTGGAAAAGAGACATTGCATTACTTTTTTAGTAATCAGATTAGAGGGTGACAGAGCAGAAGTTGAACTTTGTGTTTGGCAACATGATGCTTTATATTTTGCAGACAATTTCAAGTAGCTACTGAGAGTGGATTATATGTTAATGTTGGATGTTGACGTCCCCGCTTTAAACAGCAATTGTAGGAGTACTGACTCCTGAATGATAGTGGGTTCAACGAATGACACAAGCATTGCACTGGTTCTGAAATATCTCCCATGCAGTATTATACATTGCATACATTGTGCTGGGACTGTTGCATTTCAGAGTATGTCTGACTTCTGGGGTAAATGAACTCAGCCTAGTATAACACACAACCATAACTGGGGAAAACTCCAAAGAAGGGTGCCATACCTGCTCTTTGGGATAATATTAGTCTATGGAGGAATCTTCAGTAGCATACCTCATATTAGTGACAGGAGGATGTTGAAGCCATGATCATGACGGCCACTGCAGAGCTACCAGGAGAATTCATGCTTCTCTCTCTGGGCTGCGTTCCACATTGGATTCAAACACACACTTACATAATTCCTTAAGCACTTTTCCTCAGGAAGATCTTTGCTGCCATCTTAAAACGCACTCCACTTCTTGGAAAAATGAAATATAGATGGACAAACCCTCAGTTCCTCGATTTTGACCGAGGGAGTGGGTCTACTTAGTATGTACACTTCAGACTGCTACACTATCTTTCTGGGCCTCTGAACATTTCACCAAATAACCCTTACTTATTTAAAGTAATTATTAAAATGAATATTGTGACATTTAATTTTGTATTTCTTAATATTAGTAGTGCTTATTATAGTTTGAAACAATTCTTTGTACTCTGTAAGTTATTTAACCAATATGGGGACTTTTATTTTGAAAGGCGGCTGGACGGAAATGCACGGAGTGCACGTTGCTGTAAATTTGGTTGTTTGATTTGCTTATATGGATGTAAATTCATTGCAGATTCCAATTTTGTTTATTTATCTGTTGTTCTAGCTCTTACGTTGTTGTGTAGTCAAGGCGGACAATAAACCCCAACAAAGACAGTGCAACATCAGTGCATGAGATAAATGCTTAAATCTATTTATTCAACGGGGAAACATATTTTACGAGGTGGCTAATTCATTTGAATTGGTATGACCTCACTCGTACAAATTCATACGATTTATGAATTGGCATTTTACGGGATGCCAATTCATATGAATTTGTACAATGACCTAATCTTAACCCCGCCCCTAAACCTACCCATCATGTGGTTTTAGACAAAGTGTACAAAATCGTACGAGTGAGGTCGTGCAAATAGTACGAATTGGCACCAATTTGACAAATACACCTCGTACGAATATTATCAGATCTCAAGCACCACCTTGGCAGTCAGAAGATGCAAAACATAACTAGGTAATATTAGAAAGCGAAAAATTGCACTGCAAAAAATGCTTTCTAAGACAATACTTTTTGTCTTATTTTCAGCCAAAATATCTAGAAATTTTGCTGATAGGGTAAGCAAAATATTCTTATTTGAGACAGAAAACAATATTATTTTGCTTACCCCATTGGCAGATTATTTTGCTTGTTTCAAGTAAAAACTCACTTTCTGAAAACAAGACAGTAATTGTTTCTTGTCTAGAAAATCTTTTGTAAATTTGTAGATATTTTGGCTGGAAATAAGACAAAAAAATATTGTCTTAGAAAGCATTTTTTGGAAACAAAGAAACAAGCATAGCAATTGGAAGCATACATTCTAACCTTCAAGTACATGGTTTTCAAGTAATGATGGATCCAAAAATTCAATTTTTTTATCGTTATAAGACAGAACAGCTTTCCAGCGCACTCCACCTTCTACCTTCTTCAACCTCAGCTCTAGTGGACATCTTGTGACAATTCCTATAGCAAACATAGTTCAGTTAAACAATTAGTGGAACACTTATGATCAAATGTGACAATTGCTTTATATTCAAAAACAGCAGGGCAGGTGCTGACTAAAAATGTTAAAGATGTTGTTATTGTGTGTGGTTGTTGTATTACTGTTGTGTATAATAAAGTATAACTCTAAATCTCCAGATTAAAGAAAGTATTGTGTAGTATATCAGTATATCAGTGAGCCAGCCCTCACCACTGCCTCTTGGTAATGGAACTCCAGACAGTGCTTCCAACACAGAGCTTTTCCCAGAACTCTGGTCTCCGATTACAATGATAGTCGGTAGTGCCAAGTCCTTATGAATCCCAGCTGACCGCAGAGTGTCGATTAGATCAATGTAAGGACGAACACTCTCCTCTAACACTGCTCTCATTTCCTCCCTATAAAAATAATGTACATTTTCTTGTAAAACTGTACAGTATTAATGTATTTTGTTTGAATTATGTTCTTCTATACTTTTTCTTTGTTTCAAATTAATCTCTATATTACGTTTTTTGTAATTCTTATAACGTTTCTTAGATAATTGTGAAATATTGTATTCGTCACTGTATTATGCAACAAAAAGTAAAGCACATGTGAAATGTTCTAAATTAATTAACTTGATTTTTTTTTTTTAATCTAGAACACAAATATCAAGACTATGAAACTAGGCCTATTAAAGTATCTAAAATATGTGTCAATATTAATTAACCAAATCAATGAACATTTGTGATAAGTAATAATAGCCTTTTGTTTTGAGAACTGTAATGTTCTATGATTTACATTAAAAGATGAAAATAGAAAAAATTCCTTGCCTTGATGTGGTCATTTTCTTGGGTGTACCTTTCTTGTCTGTAGCTAGTGATGCTGAAGACTAATCAGAAGAGGGTGCTTTCTCAGACTGCATTGCAGTGGATCACGCCCGTAAAATGAAAGTGAAAGCACACAGGTTTCTGTTCATGAGGTGTCGCCCCTGACTCACACTATCCAGCCACCTCACACAAGATGAGTGAGAAAATAGATTTGAATTATGAAAAATATTGAGCCAAATAGACACAGAAAATCATCCCATAGGCTCTGCACAAAGCTTTACTTTGCCTGAAAATGTACAATCAAAAGTTCTTTAAAAGCACCTGGAATGCAATTAAGTCATTTTAAAGCATTTGTTACATGGATTTAAAAAATACATTTTAAGGTATAGAACAGAGCAATATCAGAAAATATACACAGCTATTCAATTATAGGACAAAAGTTTTACATATGCCATTATAATTTGTGTTCTATTTGTAATTGTGTATATATATACTTTTATAAAAAATAAAAAAAAACGGGTAAAAATAATCGGGTCTTTTAAGGCTTTGCCTTATTTTTATAGTTGATTTTTATATTTAAATGACTCGCCATCTCCTCATTGGACGTACTGTGCCTTTAGAGATGCATCTTTATAGTGAAAGAGTTTCTGCTTTTGATTTGTATTATTTCGTTTTAAAATAGTAATTTAAAGCTTTCTAAAGATGCAATGATCATATCTGTCCATTCGCGAATACACACAAACTGAATAATGTTTTTTATGTATTAAAAGCATTTTTTAAAAACATATAAATAGCAGTGTACAGCGTTTATTATGATGGTGTAGAAAACACAGCAGTACTCACTACCCAATACTCACTTTTTACCCAATAAGTACTTTTAAATAGGTTACTTATTTACTCTTACTCAATTAGTTGTTTGGACAAGTACTTTTACTCTAGTCACACTACATTTTTTCTAAGGTAATGGTACTTTTTTCACTAATTGCTATTCATGATGGCAGTATTTCTCAGCCTCACACAGCATGCTACTGACTGGCTGCCCTAAAAAAAGAACATATTTATTTGGCTCCAGTAAAGTTGGACTAGCACAATGAAGTTTAAAGTATCATTATTTTTTGTATCAACTAATAATACAACATTATAAAATATTGAATATAAGCACAGAATATAAGAAAAAATATGACTGTGTCAGTTGCTAAACCCACTTGGTTTATCCAAAAAGCTTACTCTTTAATGCATATACAACTACTTACATTGGAACGAACATGAATCGCTTCAGTCCACATTAAAAAAAAAAACTACTAACATACAGCAAAACAATAACATTAATTTAAAGTAATAAAACCTAAGTTTATATGTGTAAAGAAAAAACAAAACAAAACGAATTTGTGAATTATAGCTTTGTTTTATTAAAATGTGTACTCTGTAGTCGGTGGAGAAGACACTGTAACAAGCTGAAACATTTTGATGCTAAGACAAACAGATACAGACAGACTATTACTGATGCTTTGTCATTTTACAAAAAACACTAACTTCACAATGATATTAGATTTTTTTATTTCAATATTTATTCATGAGTAAACCGAACCTTAACTTTAAACCCAAAAATCAATATGATTCCTAAAGCCTCAAACTACACTTTTATTCTTTATTTTGATATTTCTTTGGCTACAGACTTGTGTGATCAAGCATCAAGCAGACAAAAAATAGTCTGTCTGTCTTAGAGGTAAATACTAATGCGTTCTTGTGCCAGACGCAGTCTGTCCATGCGTTGGTGTAAGTCTGCTCTCTTCCGTCCAGCTTCTGTGTCCTCCGAGAGCAGCTTCCCGACATCAGCTCCATCCCGCAGGTCCATAGCATGAGCCCGCAGCATCACGGCAGCTTCCTTCAGCATGAGCAGCAGGATGACCATGGGAACGTAGTCAGCCAGACGCTGATACACTATCTGATGGATTGAGAGAGGGAGCTTTCAATGCATCCAATACAAAAAAAACAGAAACAGTTAACATTAAAATCAAGAACTGATTTAAACCTCGTAGTAGATGATCAGTTTATCAGGTGTCAAGCTCCTGGTGTCAAAAACAGCACAGTTGTGTGGTGAGGTTGCGTTCTCTCCCATATCCAAACTAATGGATTCATACTCCTGTCGCTTTTCCACAAACTTGAAGTCTACAATTTTCTGGTTAAAAATGGGATCCTGTGTGTACACAAGTTTCTCCATGTTAATGTACTCATAGATCCTCTTCTCCACCTTGCCTTCTTGCTTTGATTGAATGTCGTCAATATGGTTCTAAAGGAATGTACACCAGAAATAATCCAATGTTATATAAAATGTCTTTTATTGTCTATTGAATGTAATAAGCAATTGCCAATTTAACCTACAAGTATTATGTGTCTCAGATGAGGGTAGTTTGGGAAACACAGCTCACACATGAGCCTGAACTCCTTCTGCACAATACCTAAGATGTTAAATGAGAACTAATCATGCCATATGCAATCCACATATATTTAAATGCAAGTTAAAGTTCAAATAGAAACCTCGGATGAGCTTCAAAGTATCCAAAGCTGGTTGTTTAAGGTCTCCAACATGCTTCTTCACCATTGATTCATACACGCAGTAGTCACTGAAGGTCACCAGTTCTCTCCCTCGATGGGCCTCATCATATTTTTCTGTCATCTGTTTTACAGACTCTCTGACTAAAATCAAACAATCTTACAATAGTTATCTCAAAATATAGGTTAAAGGCCAATTCACACCATAAGTGAATAATGACTGATTTTTATGGAAAAAATACCCCACTTGTCATTCCAGAAAAAACTGTATGTCTTCGTTTTTAGTTAAGGAGAATTTCTAGTCACTTTTTTTGCAGGTACAAGATTACTCCAATAGGTGGCGACAAGTCTATGAGTGAATCGACTCTAATTCTGGAACAAATATTTGTTGAATTGTACATTGTGCCCAATAATACCAAGACTATAGATATCTAAATGACGTACATGATGCTTTGGAGCTACTCAGGTGACATTCCCATTGCTTGAACACTGGTCGAAGGTACGAATAGAGGTTCCCGTTGTCTGATTCTCCCGTTCTACACAACTCACTTATCTGGTCACTGAACTCCAAGATTTTCTACACATACAACAAAAGTAAGTTCAAGTGTGTGCAGTCAGTCAAATTTGTGATATTGGACAATACAAGTAATAAAGTCTGCCCTTACGGTACCTTGCTGAGGTAAGGCCCCATTCGCTCAGGTTCTAAAGGAGGACCGTCAGAATAATTTTTAAGCTCAACTCTTACTGCAGACAAATGGACATGAATTTGATCGTTCAGAGATGGAAGTGAAGACTGTAAAATAAGAAATAACTTATGAGTTTAGGGTTTAGAGTAAGTTTCAGAATATATCAACTAGGGCCGGGACTTTAACGCGTTAATTTAGATTAATTAATTGCATAAAAATAACGCGTAATTTTTTATCGCATTTTAATCGCATTTATTTTTACACCGCGGAACGTTTCTCACTGGATGAGTTTCGGCGGACCAATTATACTGGAGCACCAACGTGTCTAATGTTTTGAATGTTCTTGAAAGTAGTGATGCACCGATCCAGATCGGTCGATATGTTTGCGCGTCCGTCATGTAATCAGCGGTAAATGCCATCAGGTGCGTGATTTCACATTGAACCGTAATATACTACACTCGACCGTTGTTCATTGACGAGCTGCGCAAATCCACGCTGATATTGAACATGTCCTGCGCAGCTCGTCACTGAACGGCTGTGTGTAGTATATACGGCTCAATGTGAAATCATGCACGGCACTATATTGGTCTGTTGGACTTGGTTGAACAAAAATAAACAATAATTTGTTGCTTAAGCTTATGTATTCAGTCACTATTCAATGGTATTCTAAAAATCCATACGAAAAAACCTTACTTCTCACTGTTCTCAGGTCAAATATTTATATGCGATTAAAATGCGATTAATTTCGATTAATTAATTACAAAGCCTCTAATTAATTAGATTAATTTTTTTAATCGAGTCCCGGCCCTAATATCAACATGTTTACACTTGCCTTGATATGTTGGACCAGCTCTTTAGTGAGTCTGGTGGAAAGGCAGGGTATTGTGGCCCTCTGCTCCTCAAGAAGATAACTGGTGGAGACCGGAGCTCTCTTAAATATCTTTGAACATTACATAAACTAGCATGTAACTGAATGTGTAGAATTAGTAGTAATTCGATACCTGAATTGTGCGTGCTTGGAGAAGAACTCTTTTTCCTGTCTTGTGGCTTCAACCAGAGAAACATTTTCATTGATGTCACTCTGACCTCTGCATCGGACGATGGTGTAGCCCTTCTTGAGAGGAACCACTTTACCCTGCAGCACTTGTAAGACGTCGGCCTCTGCTCCTTTATCTATCAGGTCTGGCTTTGTCAATATCGCTAAAGCAATAGAAAGTTTTTCAAAAAATATGAATAAAAAATCGCTCAGCTCTCTCTAACGTAAATATTAATCTGTAACTCAGATGAAAAGTCACACCTAAAGTCCTTAAGCCATCAGCATCGACCCCCTGAGCCATTCTAAGTGCTTCCGTAGTCGCAATGTCGACATTGCAGGGAACAACCACTAAATTTATGGTTTCTTTTTTGGAAATGAATTTCAATATCAGGCGTCGAATCTGTAATTAATCAAAGGCATTGATAACATTATTATGCATGTGACATCACACATATTACACTTTATTAATCCTTAATCTTAAATGTTATTTGCATTACTATTTAGCATTTTTAATTCAGTTTTGTGTAAATGATTTATTTTGCTTTTGCAGAATTTGCACAGAAGGAACTAATAGCAAATAAATATAGGATTGTTAACAGTTACCACTTATTCAGTATTTTCTTCTCACCTGGTCTCCAATGTCTTCCGGTTGGCCTTTCACAGGTACTCTTGTTATTCCAGGCAGATCGATCAACGTGAGGTCGCACACATCAGGCGATGTGATCTCCAAACTGATCAGATCGTCACAGATTCCTACTCCATCTCCAGCAAGCATATCCTGTGCTGTAAAAGACACACACTACATACTTACTCAATCTTCATTTATCATGTAAGTAATATTTTAAATAATTAGAACTGATTGAACGGTCATTGTATATCCTTTTATGTATTATCATTATTAGTAAGGAGATTTAGATTTATACACAGCCTCACCCCTTCTGACGTAACTTTCAACTTGTGCTGGTTCATGAAATGTCTCACGCACTTCATTGTAAGAGATTACAGCAGTCCAGCCGCTCCCATTATTCGTTTTTCTGAGTTTAAGCTCCAGTGGACACCGGGTGACAATACCTGAATGGAACATATTAGAGAAAAAATAAATAAATAAATTTATATATATATATATATATATATATATATATAGATAGATAGATAGATGCATTGTAGCTGTACAACGTACCGCTCCCACGAGGTAAAGCGACTCCTGATAGCGCCTCTAAAACAGAGCTTTTCCCTGAGCTCTGGTCTCCCACCACTGCAATAGCTGGCAGTGCAAGTTCCTTCTCAATCCCGATCCGCCTCATGAAGTCGATCATCTCAATATAGGGCCGAACCTGTGCCTCCCACTGCTGCAGAAATATTCCATTGCTCTCGGGACTTAAAAAACACACACATTCAACAGTTAAGAATGCATTTCTACAAAATGAGAAATTTTATCGTAATTTGACAGTTTTTATGCAGCATTATAATTTTTTTTAGATGAATACAAAGTTTTCATTACCCATTTTCATCTGAAGAATCAAAATCCAGTATTTCTGGTGAGCTGTCCATGACTGGGATGATCTCAGAGAATGATCCAAAATTTGTTATTATAAAATAATTAATATATTTAAAGTGCTTTCTTTTAGAATGTTCAGATGAAATCAAACATATGCTGGAATCAATTAAGGCTTGCTCTGATATTCTTAGACGACAGAACTCTTGGCAAATAAGTATCAAATGCAAACGGTAACCCTTTTATAGGTTCATATTCCTGTGGGGGGTTGTCAGACAATTTCAACATAAGCAGAAATTAGCTTTACGAAAAGGAAACAGTCAGCACTTGGACTGACACCGAGTTCAAAAAAACAAGGGAAGAACAGAATGCAAATATACTGTGATTTTGGCAGAATTTTTATGGGAAGTAGCTGATTTGTATGCCTACTATATATATATATATATATATATATATATGCGTGTTTTGTTCAGTTTGTTCAGTTGTTGTTGTTTTTTTTACACTTAATCACACATGGAAAATTATTATTCTCTTAAAGTCCATTTTTAACAATTTAACAAAACCTGATATCACCATGAGTAAATTAATTAAATACAATCACTGTGCTGTATATTTAATCTACGATATTTTAGAGACCGGAACGAGGAAGCGGTGACCCCAAAGCTGACTTGCAAAGTCTTAAAAAAGATATTAGCATTTGATGCTTAGTAGAAACCTGCAATGCAGTTTCGGTAAATCATTTGCATAAAGAAAAAAAGAGGGTTAATGGGTTGCAGCATAAGTTAGTGTACATTATAAATAGTATAAATGTATAATTGATTATAAAAAATACTGTAGATCTAAAACCTC
Organism: Enteromius viviparus; assembly: GCA_032353835.1. NCBI lineage: Eukaryota > Metazoa > Chordata > Actinopteri > Cypriniformes > Cyprinidae > Enteromius > Enteromius viviparus. The sequence continues at coordinate 4,257,028 of JAUCNO010000585.1, read as the reverse complement.
AACATAGTATTTAAGAAGTTTTTCCCCCATTGTATGACTACCGTCGTATAAAAAACATGCACGACAAAGACGTTTTTCTACATTAATAGTGTAGAAGTACATAAAGCACAGACATCACTTTCAATCCAAGCAGCTTTGAGTTGGTTCAGTGCTCTGGATCTGCAAAATAAACTTCAAATCTTTCTCAATCGTGTGGATTCCTACTAAAATGGCTGTTTTTTAATGAGCCTTTCAGATTTACAGTTAACTCATTTCATAGTTCCCATGTATTAATTTGAAATCATTAAATATGTTAACAATAATATAATATTGTGGTAAGCAGACTACAACAGAAGACAAAAGACTGAAACAATAACTTTAATCTCATTGCATCCAAGGACCTGAAATTAAGGGGGAATAAACTTAACATGAATTATCCATTATGTATTGTACTGAACTACAATAAACTACAGCTCTGAACACATTTCCTCTTCTCAGAAATGAGTCTAAAGAGGGGCAACGTAACCTTGAAACATTTTAATTTAAGTATGTTCTTATTTTAAATACCCTCAGAACAAGCAACCCTGACAGTTTTTAGTGATTTCAAAATCTCTCGATGAGTTTTTCGAACAGAAATATTAATCTTTTTCTGTCCTCGGCGTACGGGGAGTCTGGTTCAGTGTGTCCTGTGCCGTTTGTCCCAAGAGCCAAGGCTGTGAAAGTCTCTCTGTCTCTTTCAAGTGCCGCTCTGTCCCGCTCCAGCCGTGCTCTGTCCTGTTCCAGCGAGGCTCTTTCCCGGTCAATCGCAGCTCGGTCCTTCTCCAGCTGCGCTCTGTCTCTCTCCAGTGCTGATTTCTCTCTTTCTGCGACAGCTTTCTCGCGCTCCAGCAGCACTCGCTCTCGGTCCAGGTCTGCATGCTCCTTCTCCAGGAGCTGGCGCTCTCGTTTGATTTTGGCTCTTTCGAAGTGCAGCTCGTCTTGAGTTTCTGGAGGGCTTTTTTCCACGGGGCTCTCTCTCACGCTTTCTGCTGTGTCCAATGAGGGTCCTCCATCAGCTACTGTGGTTTGAGTATTGACCTCGATTACTGAATGTGTCAGTAATTCCAGAATATCACTCCCCATTTCTACTTGATACATCTTCTTGCTGGGCTGGGCTGCACATTCGGACTCATCGGCCAGGTTGGTCAGTAAGGTTGGTTTAGGAGGGTCGGCATCAGTGGGATCCCCATCTACGGCCTTCTCCATGAGTCTGAACCACCGCCAGGATTCTGGTTTAACCGTTTCAACGTCCTTCGCGAGAGCTTTTAAAACCTACGGGTGTACATCAGGAGAATTGCATGTATAAATGTTGAATTTCTAAGTAGATTTTTATATTTTCCAAAGAACTTAAAGCATGGCGTGCAGCTAAATAAGTAAATAGTAATAATTGAAAATAAAGGAAGAGTCTATGTGTCCATCTTACCTTGTATTTGCATTTTAAATTCTCCCACTTTCGTTTTGCTCTTTGAGAAGTAATATTTCCATCCAGGATGGATTTTGTCTCTTGTATGAATAGCCTACAAAAACACACACACTTTGTTATTTTCTCTTTAAAAAGAAGACAAACTTTGGTTTTTTTAAAATTAATGACCCCTTGGGTGCTACATAAAGTTTGGGGGGACACACATGTAAGTGAAAATTATTATTTTATTTTGCCTGTTTATTTATTTTACAATTTTTTTTTTAAAGATTTAAATTAAAATTTTTTTTTATTTTTTTTACTTTTTTTATATTATCAAGTTAATCATTTTATTTGTTTATGAAATCAAAACATTAATTTAAAACTACATGGAAATCATGAATTCATTCTACAATTATTTGTCTATTTCAACTGAGTTTCTTCTGAAGCAAAATATTCTCTTTACATCTGTTTTGTAACTATATTTAGTGTAGTGTAAAAAACATATAACACAGATGCATACACATGTATATATATAAAACCCAATTAATTTAATTATTTATTATTAATTATATAAATATATTTATTTATTTAAGTTTTAACTGTAAATATTTTTAAGGGGCAAAAAAATACAAAATTACATATATGTAAATATTATACAAACATATATTTTTTATATAATAATAAATTACAATAAAGTCAATAATTAAAATAAAATGATGATTGGATACCAACATTTATATTGCTAATTTTACATAGTATAAATGAATTAACATATATGACTCATTGTATATTAGAAAGTGGTGCACTATATACGGGGGTCCATATTAAATAGTCCCTTTCTTTGTGAATTCTATATTGTAAAACAATAGCAACAACAAACAATTGCGCATATATAATTGCATACAAACAAAATGCACTGCAGATGTAAAATGAATCACAATGGGTACATACTCCCAGCCATTTCTGCATGTGTTCCGCCAGCCTGAGAATAAATAGCCATGGGCCATGCGCCACCTGATCAGTGTCTCAGTGTCCTTGTGAGACCCTGAAACAGAACAGCGATGCAGACGGACAGTCCGGCATGAATTCACTGTAGCTTGGTGCTGCTGTAACATGTGATTTTATATATACAAGACAAACCGCCCAGCCAAGCCGCACCATAAACACTGACATCTGTCAGTATGCAATAACAGAAATAGGTCCTTATTTATTCACCTAAAGCAGCTGCTCATATCAAGTGCATTAACCCAGTTTTAAATCCACCGTGAATTATAAATAAACTCATTAAAGAGAGTTACGGTAATGTGCGAAAGTTTTGCATGCGCGCACACAGTGCAGCTTTACACAATGACACTCACACTGTTGAGATGGTTGCGCCATTTCTTAACGGGAAAGAGGCGGCCAAACTCCTCTTATGGGATATACAGTAATACCATGAATATTATTGCTATCTTTTAATTCTTCAACAACCGTTTGCGTTTCTATTGCAGACAGCACTTCTTCACAGCTTTTCCATTTTTCTAACATACGGGTCAACGATAATAGATTATTGCCCTCTAGCGGTCAGGAGAAAAATAACTCTCGGCATATATACTGCATATAAACAGCTCACTAAAATAAATCGCTTTCCATTCTAATCATTTTTATTTTAAAACGATATATCTTTAAGATGCAAAAGAAATTGAATCATCAAACATGCTTAATCCTCTAATCAACAGCAGGGTTATTATTGTCATCTAAAACAAAGAAAATAATTTTGAAATAAACCTATGAAACCTAAATGAAAATAAAATAGTATTTTTTCTTTTTTGTTTAAATCAAAGATCACACAAAAACAAGTAAAAAAAACGTACAAAAAATTAAACTAAAATACAAAATATTCATAAAAAACAATATAGCATATAAATACTAAAATAACAATACATTTTTTTTTAATTTCACCCATTTAAAAATAGATTTTATTACAAATTTGTATCTGCAATATTTACAATTATCATATATATGCTAATACTATACATTGTTTTATTTTATTTGTTTTGTAAACAAAAATGAGGTGGTTTCTCTGGTGTTTTCCAGCGTGAAAGCCACAAACATAACCCATAACACTTTGACAGAGGAGCAAGATTAATGACTACACTAATGATATAAGTTGTCTCTAAAATAGAACCTGTGATTAAACAGCATTCTACTTTTCAGCAAAGATTTAAGCTTCTCAATAACAAAAAGGAGGACCATCTTGTTTTGACATTTATTGTGTGGCACAAATGGTATAGTTTACTTACAGACACAGTTATTGTATAACATTTCAGAAATACTCTGTCATGTTTCTTTCAACATTTACAAACCAAGTGAACAAAAATATTGGCATGTGAAATTCATTAGCGACTGTGTGCATTCGACAAATGCATTTCATTTTGGATTGAAAAAAAGTCATCATTTTAATATTGGCAGAATTTTGCCATTTAATTAAATTAAATATCTTCAGACAACAATCCAAGGCTTGTTCAGACAATCCCATACACTGAGGTTTGCCCTCTTCTCAGACCAGCTTCAAATTTTTTCAATCACTTTTTCTAGTAAGAATATTAATCGTTCTCTGTTTTTTTCGTGTGGACAGTCCAGTCCGTTGCATCCTGAGCTAGTTTTCACATGATTGGTGATACGCGCCGACCTTTTGTCTCTTTCAAGGGCCACTCGGTCCCTCGCCAGAGCTTCTCTGTCTTTCTGCAGTCGGGCTCTGTCCTGTTCCAAAGACGCTTTGTCTCTGTTAACCGCAGCTTTGTCCTTCTCTACTCGAGCTCTATCCCGTTGGAGCGCCGCTCTTTCCCGATCAGCAAGGGCTCTTTCTCGCTCTAGAAGGGCCTTTTCTCTGTCCAGGCCTCCGAGCTCCTTTTCTAGAAGCTGTCTTTCTTTTTGAAGTTTGGTTCTCATTATGTCCAACGAGTGATTTTCTGTCGTCTCCTTACCTTTCGGTCTTGCCCGCTTAGCTAGATGCGGTTTGGATGCCGGAGGCACATTCAACGAAGTTCCTTCCTCTTCCAGGAATTCCAAAATTTCCCCTCCGACTTTTATCTGGCGTAGCTTCTTACTAGGATGAGGTGCATTTTCATTGTTAGCTTCTGATGTGATCACTTGCTGGCTGATCTTTTCATCAAACTCTTCACCAAGAGCATCGTCCATTAGATTAAACCATTTCCAGCAGGTGGGGTTCTTCTCCACACCCGTGGGAGGATATTTTGCATCCTTGAAATGAAAGTGTGAGATGCATTAAACTGTTGAATGTTGTCTGTGAAAGTTGGCATTTGCCAAACACAATTAGCAGCGAGACCAACCTTGTATCTTGCCTTCAGGTTTTCCCACTTTTTGGCAATCTGCTCAGTTGTCATCTTTTCTTCAAGCCCCATTTCTCTGAGTATTGCACTGAAAAAAATCAGCACAATAATAATCTGAACACAGGTTGTGAGGAATCAAGGCAAATTTTAAGATTACCAATCTTACCTCCAGGCTGTTTTAGACGAATTTTTTCTCCCGTCAAAAAGCGCTGAGTTGCTCGACCGCAGCTGTATCAGTTTTGTGATATCCTCAGTAGACACTAGTGCACATAAAACAGACAGTTAGTTAGCTTAACGCTGCCATTACTAATTAGTTTCGCGCAAAACGAACGACTTACTTTTATAGATGAGTTTAGAGCTGGTCGAGGCCGAATCCATATTTTATATCACTTCGTAAAACAGATTTCTAGGGCCCTTAATAGTGCACGTTGGCAGTGTGATTCTGTTATCATACCCTCCCAGGCAAAATGGCGCCGCGCGAGCACAGCCTGGATAGGCTGCCTACTAAGTGCCCTTATTTTGAAGGAGTAAAATCCATATTCAAATATTTCTTGAAATGCAAATATATTTAGATTTAAATAGAATTATTACGTGTAATTTGAACATTAAACCCAAACGCGTCAACGAGATCTTTTTAAGGCTACTGACCAGGCTAAAAGTCCAAACCAAAGACCAAAGAAAGGTGATCAGCATTAAATGGGGGCGTGGTTTATCAGCCAGAAGGGTGTCTCTTATAAGTGCAAAAACAGTTATTGATCTTCTATTAAAGTCTCTGAGTATCGTTATTATCGTTATTAAGTAATGTCCATATTTAGATTGAAGAATCGTAGTATTCAAAAACAGTTTTAATTGGTCTATCCTGAACAGCGCTGAGTAAAATGACAGGCTCCGCGAGCCAATGTGATCACGTGGCAGCTGTTA
>JAUCNO010000585.1:4239639-4251255 GCA_032353835.1 Enteromius viviparus | reverse complement strand
ATAGAACGTACTGTTTTAACGGTCGAGTAGTATGTTCAATTTTAAATGTAGTACCTACTTAAGCAGTATGCGATTTCAGATGCTGCACAAGTAAACTCTAAAAAAAAAACAACATAATGCACCTGGCTGCTAGCGCTGACTGCCTGATCATTACAGTATTCTAAATTGATTCTCAGTTATTGAAATGACTAGACTATTCATTATGTTTCATGTTTTATACCTCATTTTTAAATTCTACTGCAAATATGTATTGGTGTTGTATTGTTGATTATAAAGGATTATTTTATTAAAAAAACACCGACACACAAACACACTGTTCCTAAACCATGATAAGCGGTGTGTGTTGAAAATTACTAATCACAAAAGCGATCTGTCGTTTAATCCCAGCCTTTAAATTCTTAAAAAATTTTAAAAAGTTAAAACATTTTTTTAAAAAGACCCTGGGCAACTGCCCTGTTCACCCATGCCTAAAACCGCCACTGATGTTAGACTATAATTTCTTCAAAATTCTAAATGGTAGAATGCTACTGACCTCTGGATTTGGTTTTGGTGCTTTTCTTCAGATCCGTGTGGTTAATGCTTTCCGGGAATCCATGTCTCCTTATGACGGCCTGGAGACGCCAGAGTCTCGCAGCTCCATTCACAATTTCATGAGCCACCCAGAGTTTCGTATTGAGGATTCAGAACCAGCCATCCCTCTCATCGATGACACAGATCCTGAGGAGGACGCACCTACTAAACGAAACAAGACTCCTTCCCCATTGCCTCCAATTTTATCCCCTAATCAGAACAACAATGCATCTGACAACAGGGGCTTCCATCAGCACAAAGATATAGCCAAAACTATCCTTTCTCCTGCTCCTGGAAGCCCAATGCACAGTCTGGAAACCTCTCTATAATCCACTCCCACACAAATGTCAAATCGCATCAACAACCGAGAACACATTAAGTACAAAGTCAGGGCTTCTGGTGCTCTCTGGAAAAGGAACAAAACTTGTTTTATTTCTTTTTTTTTCGTGGCGGTTTGTTTTATTCTTTTCACATTTGGCCTGCACACCTTGAAAGTGTATGGTTTCGGAATGAATGGTGTTGCTCAAATGTTCAAATTCATTGCTATTAAATTTTGTTTATTCAAATATTTTGATAAAAGGTATTTTGGCAGTTCATATAGATAAAAGTTTTTGGACAAATTATTATTTTGGATGAAAAGGATTACATGTAGTTGCTGCTCTGTTTAATTGTGAGCAAACACTTTTTGAAGGTGCACTATTTGCCTCTAAGTCAATTTTGATTTTGATGTTTTAGAAAGCTAGGAATCCTTAGATGATGTAAGTAAAATGGGAAAATATATAATGCATCAAGATTTTGTAAAGCGGTATGGCTGGACAGTAAAAGTCATTGATTATGGGCCTATTATTTAATGAAAAGTAGCTTAGCTGCACTTACAAAAATGACACATTCAATGTGTATTAAGGGAATTAAATATTAACTAGTTTACAGTGGTACATTGTGCTAATTTCTGTCTCTCTCTTTTTTTTTTTTAATCAACCAATGATGAAGTCTATGCTAAAATGTAACAGTGTATTTTCTGTTCAGAGTGTTTTATCAGTTTTGATCCATTCCACCTCCTTAAACCACAGACAAGGACTCAAACACACCACTCAAGTCCACCCTGAGTTTGTCAAGATGCTGTTTTATGAATTATTGTGATGGTAATATGAAGTATTTTTATTATTTACTGCAGATATTGTTCATTGTGGGGACACGTTAATGGTTTTAAGAAAATGTTATAGGATTTGTTACATAAATTTACACAGTAAACTACAAGATTAGAAAATGCAATTAGGAAAGCAACAGAGAGAAATTGTGGGTAAATTGTATTTCAATGTAGTTTCATTCCCATTTTAGGAATGAATATCGTTTCCATCTATTTTTTTAAAGATTTGTTTGTGGCGTTTTTGCCTTTATGACAATAGGACAGTGAGTAGACAGGAAGCAGAGTGGGGGACGGGATAGATGTTTATGGAAAATTATTTTGTAAATATAAATGGTTATTGTGGTTTAATTTACATTTGGAAGTCTTTAAGTTATGTGTATGGTTTTTGACAATAAAATATTAATGTTTAGCTTAACATAATCATTTGTTTCTATTTGAATCTTATCGTGTATATTTTTTACAATATTAGTACATTATAAAATAGCATTCTTAACAATTCATGTGCATTAAAATAATCAGAAATGCTCTTTTTATTTTGTATGGTTATTTTTTCCCTGCGCGACGTCAACACGACGACAGCTGCGTTCCGTATTCTCCACCAATCCCCTCGCAGCATCAGTGTCACGTGATCTTCGAAATCAGGCTGGCCACGAAATTTGAAATGTGGAAACAGACCACAAGTGCCAGTTATTTATTGTGAACAGTCAACACTACGATTAAATATAACCCGAGAACTCGATACAACAAACAGTAAGTGCTTTTGTTCGAAGTCTGTTTAAAGTCTGTTTTAATGTCACATTTGAATATGATCGCTGTACGTGAACTCCGTGACTTGTATTGTGTAACTTACGTGTTGGTTATTAGACTAACGTAAAATCCTCTTTTTGTTGAGTATCGTTAGCTTTATTCCGAGTATTTTGAGTTGGTTTTAAAGTACTTGCTGATGTTTCAAACGTACAATGAAAAAACGGAACCACATTAACTGTAAACTGATGTTAGCAGGACTTTGGCCTCCGTTTGTACTCCTGGCTGAAGATGGCATCTCTCACTCATCGTGGTAATCATCTTTTTATTTAATAACAGTATCTCTACACTACCCTTACAAAAAGTACTTAAGTGGTACAGTGATACTAGCAGATGGTAATGCAATGTTTAACCATGGTAAAAACATGGTACACAGTATTTGTACTGTAACAAACCGCAGAGAATAATCACTGATTTTGCATATGTAAACATACTTTTAAATACCATTTTATCAGTGATTTTCTTTGCATTTATTAGTGTGTGTTTTACTTGTAGATTTTGTTTCACTGGCTGAGGAGAAATTTGACTTTGACGTTTCATTGTCACCTGCAAGGTTTGTTTTCAATGTTCAAGTCAGTGAACTTATTAATTTAAAACTATTTAAAAAATGTTTGTTGAAAAATTAAGCGTGAAACACAACAATCAAGCTAAATGGAACATAAAAATGCAATACTGAAAATGACAAAAAGGCATAAAATTACTGATAGGATTACAGATATAATTTAGTTAGATGGTTTGGAGTGACATGAATAAGTACGTAATAAAACAATTATAATTTTTCTCTGATTATTTCTTTTAACGTTTGCTATACAATAAGTATTTTATGATGATATACATCGTTTTCTAATAGCTCTAAAGGAGATTACGATGTCGAGGACGAGGTTTTCATGGGCCCTGTCAGTCATATAGAGAAATGCATTTCTCATGGGGTGGAGATTCACGTGACGGACAGTGTAAGCAGCGGCCCGTCTCAGGGAGAAGAGCCCAGCTGGAGTCCGCTTACAGGAGAGAAGTTTGATGAAATCTCTAAAGAAGCTCAGCTGCTCGCCAGCCACCTCGAGCAAACCATCACAGATTCTGTAGCCGAGATCAGCGCTGTTTCCTCAAGCCAAGCTGAGGAGGCAGAGGCCTTTGAGGAGGACTCGTCAACCAAATTGAACTTGTTTATCAAACCAGCTGGTGTTCTGAGTCCCATCAAAAGAGAGACCTTTCTTGTGCAGGACAGCCCGATGAAGCAGCTTCCACCTGCCATTCAGAAACGCATGCTGAAGGCTAACGGGACGGCCGGGTTTGGCAAGCCACGTCTCAGTACATCCAGTCCAGTCAGGCCTGCTGTGACACAGCCTAAGATGGCTACTAGAGGTAAAGCCCTTGTGGCTAGTTGTGGGGTGTTACCCAGCAAACCCACAGCACAAGGAAACTCACGACTTTCCTCCAGTACGAAACTGCCACCGGCTACTAAAACTAGGCTTCCTCCTCCCAGCAAAGTATGAGCACTTCCTTCTATTAATTTAGTGATTGTTGTTAGTGTTTAACTTACTTTAAGTGAGTGTATCAATGTTTTTCAGGGTAGTTTTGGGCTAAAGCGCAGCCCCAACAGAATAAACACAAGTAGAGCTGGATCTTCTGAAGACCTTCTGTCTGATAACACCAGTGTTGCTTCTGATGTCAGTGATTCTTCCTTTAATACTAGTTTTTCAGGAAGAAGCAGCATTCCGGCCCGGAACAAGGTAAAAGGAGTGTTGCAGCTTATTATCTTCAAGAACTTTTGATTTTACTAACATAACTGTTGATTATATACTTTTATATAGCTTATAACTGTTGATAAAACAGAAATGTAGTAAAAACAGCAATATTGTGAAATTTTACAATTGGGAAAAAAAACATTACAAAATGTGTTTTATCCCCAGTGGTGCAAAGCTGAATTTTCAGCAGTCATTATTCCACTTTTCATGGTCACATGATCCTTCAGAATTGATTTTAAAAATGCTGATTTGGTGCAAAAAAAAAAAATTTAATTAACAAAAATAAAAAATTTATTTGAAATTAATTCTTGTTGAATTTTTATTTCTTAATCTTTTTTTATTACTGACCACAACCTATAGTGTTGGTTATTTAAATGTACGTAAGGCTTGTTTTGTCATTTAGTGTAAATTACTACTAAAATACGAGGTTGCACAGTATTGTTAATTGATTGGTATTACCTTAAAAACTATATTTAAACGTTTTTCTGTATCATGCAGACAGAATTGCGAGCTCCGTCTGCTCTTAAAGCTCCTTCATTTCCAAATTCAAGAGTTGTAGACAAGAGGAGAAACACGTCATCCTCTTCCTCATCTGTGTCCAGCATTAACTCTAGTCTAACTATCTCTCCAGGAAGTAAAGGTAAGCTTTCATAGCTTTGTCATCGTAATATGTCACTTATAGTTAATATTTAATAACGGTAATATTTTAATAGCCTTAAAATTTTAATCTTTAACAAATTTCAAAAACAATATAATTTTTCATTTTGTACCTTTAATGTTGTAACGCATGAATCCACATTTCTAAGGGTTTGTTTTGTGTGTGTGTGTGTTTATTTTTTTTAATAATATCACTTATAAGCTGTTTGTGACACTATAAATATTAAATGAAACGATGTTGATATAAATGTCATTGACTTTAAAATGCATGTGATATATCTAAAAGATTCTTGAGTATCTACTGCCTTCTGCTGGTTATGGTAACATATATCAACTCTTCCTCTCACCAGTTAAACTCAGTTCCTCCCTGAACTCCAGCACTAACAGCATCGGCGCTCGTTCACACAGCAGCGTGAGCAGGTTACCGAGTTCTAGTCGCAAATCCTCTGTCTTCACCAGAAACCCAGATCCCCCCGTCAGCAGACGGACCTCCATCTCTACACAGGCGAGGAGGGCGTCTGAACTCCTTCCCAGGCCTGTTAAAGCTACACCCCTTAAGAAAACAGAAGCTTTACCGCCCACACAGCTTCAGACCCCAGCAAAAAATACAGGTGAAAAGACCACCACATCCAGCATCTCTGCATCTGCTTCTAAGATGGGAAGTGCTCTCAGAGGAAACCCTAAACTCAAGATCCCCGTAGTGCCAACACCCACAAACTCCCTGAAGAGGGTTCACAAATCAGAGGGTGAGGGAAAACAGTCATGCTAATGAATGGGAACCATTAGGATGAGGGTCTCTAAACCTTTCAAGAAAAAAGAAAGACTTTTTTGCGTAATACAGTATTTAAAATAAATGTTTAATATACTTACTATTACAATTGTACTTGTTATATATATATATATATATATATATAACATATCACATATAACTCTGTTTTTTTTTTTTACATAATACATATAAAATAATTTATGGAACGTTAATTTAAATATTGTACACTTTATATTCTGATTTGAATGACTTAAAATAATGACAAATTGCAAAAAAATATATTATTATATATTAAAATAAAAATTATCTAAATGGTTCTATTAAGAGGAATAACTTTTTAAAGCTGAATTCAATGCACTTGTTTTTTTATTTTACCAGGATATTGCTGCATTAAATCATATTTACTTTTATCGATTTTATAGTTTCATCCTCGCCTGACGTCCCTCATATAATGAAGCCAAAGAGGTTATTGACTGCATGCAGTGTGGACAGGTAATACTCTTGACATTTTCTCATCATTTTTCATTTACTTTGAAGGACTCTCTTAATATTGACATGTCTTTGCAGTGTTTCTGATCATGTAGTCGGTCCTCCATTGGGCCTCCTGACGCCCTCAGCAATGGGCAGTAAACTGCGGAGACCATCTGCTCTTCCCACCCCAGTCAATCGCCGTATCTCTGGCATCCCTGCACTCACACCCAAGAGTGTGTCACGTCTGAGTAAACCTTCCCAGGTCACTGAGCGCTCATCGACCTCCAGCCAAACGGCCACTCAGCCAATATGGTACTTTAAACTGCATCTAAATCTAAATCTGTAATACCATCACAATCTCTTTACATGTATAAAGTCAAACTTTACTTGTTCAGCCCTGAAAACACTAAGGAAAGTGAGAGTCAGGAAAAAAAGGAAACTTCAGTGTTCAATGAGGAGACCTGCCCTCCAGCTGACCTCCAGCCCTGCTCCCTGGTCTTTAATGTGGAGTATGAGCCCGAGGAACCTCCTGTCTGTGACCCAGCAGTTGTGGAGAATCCCTCTGAGCCGCCTTCATGTGATCCAGAGCCTTCTCAAAGCGACATCAATCCCCCAGCACTTTCAAGCTCAGTGGACACCCAGAAACACCAGCAGAACTCAGAGAAAAAGGAAGTTAAAGAGGTGAAATTAACTCTATTTGAAGTGATTTTCAATTGATGCGTGTAAGAAGAAACGCCAACAGATCTGAAAATGTTACTATTGTAGGTTTTGCTTGTGGATGCACCTGCACCAGCACTTCAACCATTAGAAAAGCTGCTAATTGATCTCTCCAATACCCCAGACCTGATCAAAACATCCTCTGGAAAGCCTTGGGGAGGACCGGTGAGAAAAAAAGATTTTCTATATAATACATATAAGCACTACCAAAATAATGTAAATATAATAATATTGTAAAATATTGCATTTTAAAATGTTTCTATTTTAACTTAATTTTAAAATTGTATTCAGTCGTTATCTTTAAAGTCACACAATCCTTCAGAAATCATTCTAAAATGCTTATTTAATGCTCTAGAAACATTAGTTATCAGTATTGGAACAGCTGATTTATATTTTTTGGAAACCATGATGCATGTTTTTTCAGGATCTATAAATAAAAAGGAAGTTTTAAAAATCTGATGTGTCTGTAGTGAATAAAGATAATAATGTGCAATTTTATATTTCATATTTCAGGGACTTGGAGTGTTCATTTAAATTAATAATTTGTAATTAATTATTGACTTCTTTTCTTCTAGTTAATTGACCTCAGCTCACCTCTTATAAAGTGGAGTCCAGAGGACAAGAAAGAAAACGCTGAGAATGCGGCTCCCCTGATCGACTTGTCTTTTTAGAGGACCTTCAACGTTTTACTGTGAACTGTGCCATGAAAAAAAATAAATAACTGGAGCATTTCATACTGTTAATTATTTTCAAGAGGGAGCATGGATGCTGCTGTGCTTTATAGTCTTTGCTTTTATCTTTGTCTATGATTGTATGTAATTATGGTGATCTGCAGTATTTTAAGAAACCAAAGTTGTTGTATTTCCCCCGAAAGGTACAAATAAATGTTCAATTCACAAAATCTGACATTGCTTTTGTTTTTTGGGAAATCTACATGTATTTCACGCAAACGTCCTCTCATACGATAGGGGGCGGTATAGATGTACATGTTTTTAGACTTTCTAGTATCTGAAGCGCTGAAGAAGAGGCCCATAGAGCGGCATGTTCATTCACTAAATTCAATGTTTACTTTGAACTCTATATTAAAAATGCACTTCGCTTGATAATATACTTTAATATATTTGTACATCTTAACTTGTGATGTAAAGATGTCAACGCTCGTCTTGGACAATGGTGCGTATTTCGCTAAAATCGGGTACAGCAATGAGAAAGTCAGGTACGGTGTATTATTCCTTCCTTATTGTTTAAAACGTACTCTATTGTGTGATTTACGGCCGTTATATTGAGCTAAATGCAGAATATTGTTTACATTAGTGTTATCCCAAATTGCCAATTCCGTTCGAAGACCTCCAGACTAAAAACATTCACTGCTAATCAGCTGGATGAAATCAAAGACCCGTCTGGACTCTTCTACATCCTTCCGTTTCAAAAGGTATGGCAAGATATGAATTACAAACCTCTCTGCAAGCTATATAAAGCGAATTGTGGCTTGGGTCACATCTTTTCTGCATCTATAACAGGGGTATCTTGTAAACTGGGATGTGCAGCGCAAAGTCTGGGATCATCTGTTTGGAAAAGAGATGTTCAAGGTACGTTTTCTGTTTTCTGTTTCATAAATGAGCTGTATGAAAGATTGAACCCGTGTACAATATGTTTGCAGGTGGACTTTCCAGATACCAACATCGTGATAACAGAACCGTACTTCAACTTCAGCTCGATTCAAGAATCCATGAATGAGATTTTATTTGAAGAATATCAGTTCCAGTCAGCACTCAGAATCAATGGTGAGTTTGTTTTCTATTTTATTTGGGAACGCTATCAGATGATTTTATTAATCTGATGACATTTCGTTATTTCAGCTGGATCTTTGAGTGCTCATCGATATTTCCATGAGAATAACTCTGAGCTGTGTTGCGTTGTGGTGGACAGCGGCTTCTCCTTCACACACATTGTTCCTTACTGCAGAGGAAGAAAAATGAAAGAGGGCATTTGCAGGTGAGTGCTAACGTTAATAAGCCTAATACTGTATGATTCTATATGCACAGATCTTTTTATGAATCTCTTTGGATTTCCTAGGGTAAATGTAGGAGGGAAGCTGCTCACCAATCATTTGAAGGAGATCATTTCATACAGGTTAATTTTTTGTCAGTTTTTCTTTATGGCAGATTGCTTCTTGAGCTTGTGACAATTGTTCTTGTATTAAAGGCAGCTGCATGTGATGGATGAGACTTACGTGATCAATCAGGTCAAGGAAGATGTGTGTTATGTGTCACAGGATTTCTACAAGGATATGGAGATTGCACAGTAAGTGTGGATAAACTGGATTGTTGTGCATATATACTGTACAAAAACATGCATACATATAAACACAAACATAATACTTTTATTCAGCAGAGATGTGTTGAAAACTGATCAAAAGTGACAAATCATAATTTTACAAAACATTTTTATATCAAATAAATGCTTTGTATAAGTCATAGAGCTCTGTAAATATGCAAAACGATTTCCAGTAAAATATTAAGCAGCACAATTGTTTTCATCAGATATCTGTAGGATCATGTGACACAGAAAACTGGAGTAATGACTGCTAAAAAAAAAATCACCTTTGCCATCACAGTATAATATATATTTAAATAAAAACACAAATTTTAAGTTGTAATATTTCAGAATATTATTTTTTTACTATATAGTATAATTTTGTATAATAAATATAATTAATTTTGTTGATTTCACAGATTGAAAGGAGAAGATAATACAGTTATGAGAGACTATGTGCTGCCGGATTTCAGCTCTATCAAAAAGGGCTTTTGCAAGGTAATCCGTTTGTCAATTTACCCTATTCTTATGACTCTCAGAATAATGTCATGGTGTGAAGGCGGCATAATATTAAAAATTAAAATGCAGTACTTGCTTTTGTACTTATTTAGCGATTTTTTTTCTTTTTCTTTATGTGCTGTAGCCTAGAGAGGAGATGAATTTTACTGGCAAATATAAAACTGGGGAGCAGATTTTGCGACTCACCAATGAGAGGTTTGCGGTGCCAGAGATGCTCTTTCACCCGTCTGACATTGGAATTCAGGAAATGGGCATACCTGAGGCTTTGGTAAACTCCATTAACAACATGCCAGAAGGTAGGTCGCATCTCATATGATAAATGTGAGGTTTAAAATATTACAGCATTAAAAGTACTTAATATAAGAGCTCTTTTTTTATGTCCAGAGATGCAGCCCCACTTCTACAACAACATTGTTCTTACTGGTGGAAACACCTTGTTCCCTGGATACAGAGATCGGGTTTACAAAGAAGTCCGAGCACTCGCTCCTGTCGAATATGACGTTTCTGTTGTTCAGCCACAGAAGTATGTTTTGCAGAGTTCTGAAACAATCATTGACATTAATGTTTTTAACAATTTTAGACTAAATATTTGTCTTTTGTTTTCAGTCCTATTTGTTACTCATGGGAAGGAGGAAAGTTATTGGCCGAAAACCCTGACTTTGAAGAGATGGTTGTCACACGAGAGGATTATGAGGAAAATGGACACTATGTTTGCGAGGAGAAGTTTGATGTCTGACCTCCACATGAATTGATAGTCATTTTGTACAGGAAATTTGAATGCTGTATGTGTGTGTTGTATGAAAACTAAGCTTCACATTGGCATACTGTACATTACACTCAATATTACACTCAAGTCAACATGCCTTTTGACTGTAAATGTCCTAATTTTGTTGTTTTCCCCATTTTGTAAAATAACTTTTTGTATATATTATATTAATGTGAACTGGAGAATAAACTGTTTTTACTCTTGCTTATTTGTTTAGAATCCAATGAATTATATCATAAATAAATTAAGTTAAAGACTTGACAAGCCTAGTATTTAATATTATGGTCAATAATATGCAGCACGTGACCTGCGCGCAGCGATTCTTCCTCTCGCGCTCAAAATTAAAAACGGCGGGAATTAAACCGCTGCGGAGACGCGCGAGTTTAAGCCGTCGTCAAACATTTAGTTTTTGCTCCTAAATAAATTACAGTGTTTTATAATTACTCTAAATAGTTGCAAAGTAATAACATACAGTAGTGAAAGTAACGTTAGTCAATACATTTCAAACTGTTGTGACTGGTTATATAGAGATCACACTCACGAACACTGTCCTCAGGTAAGTTAAGTTATAAATGATTCTGCCGAGAACATAACCTTACAAGATTGAAGGATATACGTTTATTTAAGTAACGTTATATTTTATTTTTCGCTTTTGTGTGTGTATGAAACCCGTTTTATATAACATGTTACGTTATTAGGTTTTAATCATTTTCACCTAGTGTTTTAATTAACGTTTACTTTGTTTAAAAATCTGACGGATACAATCTGAGTTTGTATTTTGTAGCTGCTTATATTTAAATATACCAGATTACAGTGAAATACTCTTCATACAGCGAGACTATGGCAGCTTCCGCGAGGAAACAGGTCAAGAAGACCAAACACAATGACGTCTCCACAGATCTGAAGGCGTTTGATTTCGATACTCTGGTGGAAAAGAAAGAAAACTTGTCTGACGATGATACCAGAGATGGTCGGTCTGTGTATTTTATCATGCTCATTACAAAATCACATTTGGTGGTACCATAGTAAAGTCATGGCATGGTATTCATAGGTAATTATAGGGCTGGGCGATTTTTTAGATTTTTTAGATTAATTCGAATTTGCATTTTAAGACGATTTAATTTTTTCTTAAATC
>JAUCNO010000585.1:4228598-4239539 GCA_032353835.1 Enteromius viviparus | reverse complement strand
CGGAATCGAAATCGTGAATCGGCCAAACTTTATGAAGAAACCTAGATTTTTTTTTTTTGCCATATCGCCCAGCCCTAGGTAATTATAAATATTAATTTATTATAAGGGTAATAAAAGAGAGGGAATAATATCTTGGAGTATATTGGAATTACACAAGTATGTATAATTTGCAAATGAATTAATTATTTACTAATCAATATGTGCGTATAACTGTGAAGCTTTTCTGTATTTTGTACCCATTTCGTCACATTACATTAGAAACTCCAATCATTGACAAGCTTACTAAGAAAAGATCTGCAGATACGTTTGAAGACGATGATCTCAGTGCAGGGTAAGTACTGAAATATATAGACCTGGCTGTATTAATGAAACCCTTTCTCTGATAAGAAAAATGATTCGTACTTTATCTTAGGAATGAGGTTCAGACTATGCTGGAAAGATTTGGTGGTAAGTTGACCGCTGAAGCTTCAATGACAATATTAGCATATAGTTCTGCATAAGCAAAAAATGTTTGCTGAATGAATATAACCGGCTTTGAAATGACTGAATGGCCATTTAGCGGACATCAGCAAGGCCATGCAGAGCAAAAGGAAACGCTTGGAGGTTCTCACCAAAAACTCCTTAAAGGGCAGCACCCAGAAACTGGAGCAAATGTGGAAAACTCAGCAGAATCAGAGGTAAATGAATCACTGTATGAAAAAATTCATTTTTTTCTTTTTACATTTTTTAATTCAAATGTATATGTTTTGTATTCCTTGCAGACAGAAGCTGACACAAGATTATTCTCAGCAAGTTGTCTCTGTGCTTCAGCAGTGGGAGACCGACGTTCAGAAATCTGAGGAGCAGGAGGAGAAGCTGAATGTGTGTGGCGGATGTAGTCAAGAAGTTGTAAAAGTTGAAACGTCATTTTGGGGCACAGGAAATATTATAAGGATTAAGGGTCTCGTGAAAAAATATAATCCAGCTTTTCAGAATATCTAGCAGCCATGTAGAGATATTTGATGTAAATGTCTCACACTTTGCCTTTGAACTTCCTAATTTCTGTTTTCACAGAATTTGTTTCGCCAGCAGCAGAAGCTCTTCCAGCAGGCTAGGGTTGTGCAAAACCAAAAAATGAAAACCATCAAAGACCTGTATGAGCAGTTTGTCAAGGTCCCAGATGCCATCATCACTTTAATGATTTCAAATTTAACCGAGACCTCTCTTTCATCGTTTGGCTGACCGAGTGAGGTCTTTAATTTGTGTGCAGAACATGGAGGATATGGAGAAAAGCCATGAAGCCTTCCTGCAGGGCACCCAGATGGAGCTGAGAAAGGAGATGGCCCTGCTGCAGAAGAAGATAATGATGGACACGGTGAGTGCTTCAACAAAAAGATTTATCACAGTTTAGACTTTAAATAACCCTTCAGTGTGAAATGTGACGTATGCTACATTTTCAAGACAGGTTTGGGTTAGTTAGGAAAGGAAAGGATGTATGGTTTCCCATACTAGGAATTTGTTCTCTGCATGCACCCATCCAAGTGCACACACACACACACACACACATCAGTGAGACGTGAACAACCCCGCACACACACACCAGTGGGCAGTCATTGCTGCGGCGCCCAGGGAGCAGTTGGGAGAACGGTGCCTTGCCCAAGGGTCTCACCTCAGTTGTGCTATTGAAGGTGGTGAGAGTGCTTGTGATTCACTCCCCCCACCTACAATTCCTGCCGGACATGCAACCTTTGGGTTACAAGTCCAGCTCCCTTTCCATTAGGCCCCCAGTTACTGGAGTCCATGTATGAAAAACTGTTGAAAAGTTCTGTAAATAGTTCATAAAACCATTTTGCACAGATATATTCAGATCAATGTATGAATTAATGTAAGAATGGATTTATGATAATTGCATGTTTTATTTTTACAGCAACAACAGGAGATGGCCACTGTGCGGAAGTCCCTCCAGTCCATGCTGTTCTGAAAACATCTTTCTGTCCTCAAGTCAGGACTGTAGACTTAACCTTGTGTTCTAAAAGGAAGTTTTATTTGATTAAAAATCAGTTTTTCCATCAGTTTGTTTTTTTAACCTATTATTGAATTTTAATAATGTGTAAATAGTTGTATTCCTTTGTCAAGATTAAAGATCCCACAAATTAAGTTTTCTTTGTGTGTGTGTGTAACGGCATGTTGTTGAATGTTAAGCTGGTTGTTGTTATTATTATGTATGCATTAATTTGGTTTTTATTTACTTTTGATTGCTAGTTAATAGCAGGTGGCATTAGAGAGTGTGATATTCTTAATACAGAGAGCATTTGTTTGGACAAAAAGCTATCGTGCAAGATGGGTCAGCAATATTTGTAATTACCTCTCCCAGAAAACCCCCCACTGTATTTAAAAGGGAGGGGGAAAAGCCTATAAGTCTGAGTATTTTTTATAAGGTGTTAGTCTTTTTTCTTTAATGGTAAATAAAAGGTTATTATTTGTATACATTTAAGGTAAACAAGACTATTTCTTCACATGAGAAAAGGTAAAAATCTGAAATCTCAGCGTCCTTTAAACATAGACATATATATGTATCTATGCCTTTAAATGCAGACGGAATGATCCATGTGCCGGAAGTGGCGTAACCGGAAGACAAACCGAAAGTTCTATGGCGGTGTTTTCCATTGTGACTTCGCTATTCGCTGATGCGGGATCTAAGCCAAGATTTTTGCTTTTCGTAGTGGTATGTTTCGTAAAGATGGTGAGTAAAGTTATCTTATTTCAATTCCGCGAAAAAAACACGAAATCTTTGTAAACTACCGCCAGTTAGGCGATCTTAATATGAGGCTTGCTAACCGTTTACCAGCGGCTTCGATTAACCGGCCAATCCTGCCGATCACCTCAGTGCTCTTATAAACAATGCCTGTCAGCGAACATCATTAGCAATGGTTTATCAACAAAAATATGTGCGTTTCAACATAAGATATGATGTTTAATATATTTACATTTAACGGGAGCGTGATTATGCAGCTTTAATGTGTTATAATAAGAGTCTGTATTATGTAACGTTATTTTCCTGTGTTGTTCTCCTTTCACCAGACTCATCTGCACACAGCCTAAGTGTATATACAGTAAGCCATAATCGAAGAGATGGATGACACCCAGGAGAGCTCAGAGCCGGGCAGTCCTCTGTACAGTCACTTTTTGGAGCCAGAAACACCGGATTCCCTGAATAATGCCTGCTTGTTAAATGACAGTGAAGACCGTGGCCACTTTGCTGAGTTCTCACCCACTTTTGTTCCGGAGACCCCTAGGTACCCTTTTGTAAACATCGATATGCAATATTTGTGTCTTTGCTATGTAGTAGACTGTTCATAATAATTAGCACTGCCAAGAATCTAACTTTATCCACACTTGACAGCCCCCTGACTCACAGAAGAAAACGTCATTCCCAGAAAGATGCGGACAGAAATGTGGTAAGAGATGTGGCAGTACTACATTACAAATCAATATCTGTATTGTGAATGCAGTATGCACAGTGTGGGTTTTTTTCTGTGTGCACAGAATACTTGGTTTTCGTGCTACATTTTCTAAAATTTGAAGTATGGCACAAAACTGCCGAATACTGTTACCCATAATGCATTGGGCTTGACCTATTATATAAAATAGGTATATATATATATATATAAAAAAAAATTATATATGTGTGTGTGTATGTATATATACACACACAAACAAACATACCATTTAGCACACCTATTTTACAAATAACAATGCAAAATTTTTGATATATAAAACAAAGACATTAAATAATAAAAATAATAATTTTGTTTGCTGCTGTTAAACGATTAATCCTGATAACTTGCATCCAAATTAAGTTTTTGTTAATATGTCCGTGTATATATATTTTTTAAGTATACGAATATATGTAACTGCAAATACATGTACATTATATATATAGATATATAGATATAGATATATATAGATGTGTGTACATAATAGATATACACAAATCCACACACACATATTATGTAAACATGAACTTTTATTTTGTAAGCGATTAATTATTTGACATCATTTAGATTTATTTAAAACAATTGTTTATGAATTAATATTTTACCATTTAAAAATGCAAAAAAATTCAAAACAAAATAAAATTTTCGTTATTTTTAATTACATACATAATGTGTAAACAATGTAATAACTGCAATCTGAATTTATGTAATTAGTAGTACGTAATACTGCAGTATAATATTTTTTTTAAGTTAGTAAAGAGTATGTTAACTACACTCCATAGTATGCCAGTTTTAGAGGATATTCAGTTTTTTTGGAATTGCATTCATAAATGTTTTTATGCTTGTTTTAGACAACATCAACCTGCACAGATGGAGGTAAATGGGAAAGACGTGAACCCATTGCAGGTTACCTTAGCACCACTCCGAGCTCCCAGCGGACGATGAAGCGGCGCAGACTGGAGGACTCAAGTGCAAGCTCGCTGCGAGGACAATCTACAGTTACACTGGGAGAAAACGCGTTTGTAACGGCCTCGTCTCTTTTACCCTCTGGTTTTACATGGTTACAACGTCCCACAACCTCCTCTGCTTCTCATGTTTCTGCATCTTCTAAGCCCTCTTCCTCAGCTGGGTCTTCCACGTCTGCACTGGATCAAACTAGTGACCCGGCATATTTAAATGAGCTGCTAACGGGTCACCCCACTAAGCAAAAGACACTAAACACCAGCAATGGAAGGGAACCGAGGTCTAAAAAGACCATCTATAGCAAGACCAAATCTAAAGCCTCTAAAAGTACATCAGCACACTCGTCTTTACACGCAATAGAGTATGAAGCTTCACTGCTGGATGCAGGTATGAATAACCAGGATGCATGAGTTTATAGTAATAGTTCATGAACGTACTCGCTCTCAGACCAGCCAATATCTAGATGAGTATTTGTTTTTACTTGCTCTGTAGTGAATGGGTGCCATCAGAATAAGAGTCCTAACAACTAATAAAACATCACAAGAAATCCACACCACATCTTGTGAAGTGAAAAACTGCATATTTGTAATAAATCCATCATTAATGTTTTCATTCAACTCTCATTTCCAGCTAAGATACAGATACTCTGTTATCCATTTGAATTTTTCTGATGGAAAAACAAGCTCAACTGCATCTTGAATGGCCTGAGAGTTAACTATTTCTTTAAAAGTCCGATGGATATTGCTCTATCTTTTTTTTTGCTTTATTTTTTATAGCAAAGAGAATGCAAGAACCAGCAAGTTCATTTGTATGTCCCATGCCAGAAGACATTGTCATCATAGAGGATGACACTGATGAGAGCATGGTCCGCTCCGTTCAGATGGCTGAAGATGAAGCGTATGCCAGAAGCCTGCAGGTACGACTCGCTCTCCTGATCCTTCTCCAGAAACAACAGAGAAGCGATCAACTCTGATGTTCTGCTGTTTGCAGGAACAGTTTGATATGGAGGAGAGAATGGAGCAGCAGAGGCTCCAGAACAGATCGCCCAGCAGAAACAACCAAGGACACATGGTCAGTTTGGCCTTTTGGTTTATTTGAAGCAGTGAATGATGGTATGGTGATGGTATTAAAAAAAAAAAGGGATGGTTTCTTGCAGGTTGATCCGTATGTTGGCTTGGACTGGATTTCTCCTTGGGCCTCAATGATCAACTCTGCGTCTTTCTCACACGGACCCTCAGAGCTTTCAGAGCTGCAGCAGGCCATCTTTGGAGAGCAACCTCGTAAGTCACCATCCATGAGCTGATCTATGTCTTGATGATTTCATTTGAAATAAAAGCAGGTTTTAATACATTTTTAAAAATCATATTGGTATTAATTATAAATGTCTACTAAATATGAACTATAATAAATATGAATTGGTTTATAGATAAAAAAAAACGTACTAGATATTATACAACACACTAATTGATTTTAATTAAATATATTTGTCATTTTTATATTTACTATAATAATTTATTTATTTATAATACTTTTTATTTGTAGTGTGCCTTTGTTAGACAAAAAAATACATTACTCCAAATCACACAAATAATTAGTTGTACAATAAAAAAAAATTCTATGTTCACCAAACCTATATATATTTAATCAAAAACAACTAAACGAAAATCTAATAATTTTATAATGATTTAAAATCATATTTTAATATGCAAATAATTCATGTGATGGCACAGCTGAATTTCCAGCACCCATTACTCCAGCCTTCAGTGTCAGGTGATCCTTAAAAAAAACAATTCTTCTTATTATTTAATCTTATTAATATGGATAATTAATAATTAATTGTGCTGCTCATTATTGTGAAAACTGTAATATTTTTCTGGATTCTTGGCCTGATAGAAAGCATTTATTTGTAAATAAAAAATACAAATATTAATTAATAATAAATATTAATTGGTTTATAGATATTGTTTATCATTATATCATTATTTATGATTTTATTTACATTATTTAACAGTACTAGATATAACACACTAATTAATTTAAATATATTTAATAATTAATAATTAATTGTGCTGCTCATTATTGTGAAAACTGTCATATTTTTCTGAATTCTTGGCCTAAAAAAAGGCATTTATTTCCAAATAAAAAATAAAAGTATTAATTTATTTTAAAAACATCTTACATATACTGCATTACAAGTAAGAATTGTGCGTGTGTGTATATATATATTACACTTGTTTTCTCTTTTGATTGGACAGGCAGACAACAGGGCCGTAATCAAACCGGCAGAACTCGCAATTCTCGCCGCAGGCAAGCTTCTCACTTGCAGATGGACATGTTTGATGACAGCCAGGGAAATAATTATGAGGTTTGTATTATCCTAATTCCCAGAAATCACATGCTTGACTACAATTACAAAATGTTGCTTTGTCAGGCTCTCTTAGCGTTCGAGGAGCAACAAGGTTCTGTAGTAGCCAAGAACACTCTGACAAAGGCAGAGATCGAGCGGCTTCCCATAAAAACATACAGTCCCTCTCACAGCGCAGGAAAGACAGAGTAAGTCACAGAACTGGATGCAGCAAATGAGATTTCCCATAATGCAATAGATTAATCATGCTCTCTTTACAGTTGCCAGATCTGTTTCAGTGAATACAAAGCAGGTGAACGACTCAGGATCCTTCCATGTCTCCACGATTACCATGTTAAATGCATCGACCGCTGGCTTAAGGTCTGTCTTGTTTTAACACGATCCCATGATTCATTTCATGTTGTTTATAACTAATCATTTTCTGCATGCATTACAGGAGAACGCCACATGTCCCATCTGCAGAGCGGATATATCAGTGGACTGTGGTAGTTTTTCTTGAGCACACAACTTCAGGACTCAATATCTACCTCACAGCTGGTCATATTACCCCATTTGACTTTTAAACAGTCTGACTTTAAATGTGTTATTAAATGCTTTTTAAATGCAAAATTCTGTCCGATGTTTGAACCAGCATAAAGCACTGCCGAGCACTGTTTTATTTCGAATGATGCTTCTCAAACATATCAGACACGACTGTATCACACCAGTGGCAAAGAATCTGTTAGCAATAGCTAAACTTGAATTTTCAAATAAAATCACTTTATATACATTGTTTTTGCCCGTTTTTATTATAATTAGTATTATAATTAATATGTTGCTGTTACAGTGAGCCCACTGTTTTTCTGTTGTTTATATAAATATCAGGCAACGTGCAGCCTGTGGTGATATTATTCGTAATACCGCTTTTTTAAGGCTCTGTACTTCCGGAGGTAATAGAGCGCCTCAAGCTCTTTCACCACAAATTCTCCTCGGCTGATGAGCTCTTTGATCTTCTCAGGGTCGCTCACATCTTTATTCTTGGCAAACGCAGCCCTCAGTCTGTCTCTGAAATAGTCGGCTCCTTTCGGATACTCCCGTCCAAGAAACAGCAACTTCAAGCAGAAGAATCAGAAGAGAAGACAGGATTATGAATTTCTAACGCCTGGAGTCAAAGATGTGAAGAATGGAGTAAGCCAGGATTAGACCATAGTTCAATGAGGACATTTAAGTAATTTTTCATAAAAATGCTTTGAAAAAATATAAACATTACTGGGGTTTATATTGATAAAACAGATGGATCAGTGCAATTTTATTAAAGTTTAAACCGCTCAGACTTACGTTTTAGTCTAGGACTAGGTTTAAGCATTGTCTGTGAAACTGGGGGTTAGTCTAGGTTTATCTATCACAAAGTAATAAAATGCCTCAACAGATGTATTTTGTGTGTGTATATGTATGTGTATATATATATATATATACATGTGTATATATATACAGGTAAATCTCAAAATATCTGAATATTATTTTTTTCTTATAACTTATTTCAAAATGTGAAACACTCTGTATTTTAATTCTTTACATCTAAAGTAAAATATAAAAAAAAAATTTGCTTTCATTTTGAAGATCAATTTTAATAGAGCTTATTCTAGTTTTTTGACTCATGAGCTGTAATTATCAAAATGAAAACAAACAAAATGTACCTTTTTACAATATTCTATAAGAAGGGCTTGATACAGTCTAGAAGAAAAAGTAGATCCTTGAATTTTGTATGATTGTACATTTATTTAGATGTTGTTTAAAAGCAGAAGGGGGCAGTGTACTCACAGTTTTGTAGAGCTGCACTACCTCTGCTCGAAAAGGATTGGCCATTTCCCAGCGATTCCTCTGATCTCAGCCAAACACAAATCTGCTGCCTGTTACTCCTCAGCCAAGGTTTTTTTCCAAAGCGGACAGCGGTTAAAACATCGTTTCTTGGCTAGATTATAAACGTTAAGGTGTATTGCTGAAAAACAAAACTACAAGCTTTGCTTTTCTACTTACTTGCTAATGTCTCATATTGACCTTTGGACGCGATGAAAACGACCAGAACTTCTGTTGTCATCGAATACACAAAAGTCAAAATAAAAGTCCTCATAAATTCATCTGAAAACATGGATACACTAGCTAGCTTGCTACAAATACGGCGATTGCGGTTATATAGACGTACACTTACAGTCATTCAAGTAAAAACCAAACGAAACGCATATATTACGCTATGATTGTAATGAAACAGACCGAAGACAATAGAGTTACACAGAAATAAATTATTTAGGCCAGTCCATAGGAAGACACCTTATAATAGCGGATTAGGAGCAGTGTACATATAATGGTTTTGAGTTAGTCATTTGCTTTTTGTTGCCAAGAACATATGAAACTGATTCAAAATGTCATGTATTAAAGCACTTACATTCAAATAATCTCCAATACACACTTTTTGAAGCTGCAAAATACATAAATCTAACTACTCTTATTACCAGTGTCCTTTCATTTTTGGCATGTGGTTTGCAAAAATAATCTGGACAACAAAGGAGCACAAACTATGGTGACAAAATTCCCACTCTGATGATTCTTCACTCCACAACAATCACGCATTTCACATCCTAAGTGTCGATACATGTGACTTCTCTGTAAACTAGTTCAGGTATACAAAATATGCCTTGGGGGAAAAAATACAAAGTGTTCGCTCTTCTTTGCTATTTGATTTGAAGGCACAGAAATCTTACAAAAACTCTTTATAACCTGAAACAAATACAAAAGTGTGTGGCATTATGACAAATGGAGAAGCAGACAGTGAGCGGTGGTCTGCAGAGTGAAGGCACTAGTAGAAACACCATCTTCTCTCTGATTCCAGCCAGTATTCCTAGACTCACACAACGGGACACGCGTGTCTGTGGATGGCTTTAATAATTGGCTCGCAGTCGTTTGTTTTCCTCTCTCAGTCTTTCTATCTCCTCGATGAGGGAGTCGTTCACGGAATACTTCTCAATCAGTCCGTGGATTTCATTCTGGAAAAGACGAGAGGCATGATTAAAGGGGCCTAATCTTTTTTTTACTTAAAAAAGGTCTGTAAAAAAAAAACAAATATACCAGTTGAATATAGAACTGCCGAACCATCTCCACCTGTAGATTGATTATGTCTCTATGACAAGTGTCCCTAAAAAAAAAACAGTCATTAATGACTAAATGACTCCGAAGAGTATCTAAAAATTCAGCAGCATAACTGTTAAACAATAATACAGTACAAGTGTTTCTTGGGCAACAGATCAGCATAATGGAATGATTATATTTTAAAATATATATACGAACCCCATTCAAAAAGAGTTGGGACACTGAACAAATTGTGAATAAAATCCAAATGGGAAAGTTCCAAATTTCAATATTTTATTCAGTATATAACATAGATGACATGTCAAATGTTTAAAATGAGAAAAATGTATAATTTTAAGGGAAAAATAAGTTGATTTTAAATTTCAGAGAAAACGCCTGAGCTTCTGGATCATGCTTAAATATGGGTCTTTTTTAACCTATAGAATTTTAGCCGGCAACAGCGAATGGTACGGTGCATTGTTCACCGACAATGTTTTCTGGAAGTATTCTTGAGCCTATATTGTGATTTCCATTAAAGTAGCATTCCTGTTTGTGATGCAGTGCCATCTAAGGGCTCGAAGATCACGGCATTCAGTGTGGTTTTCCGGCCTTAACCCTTACACACAGAGATTGTTCCAGATTCTCTGAATCTTTGTAGATGATGATAACTTCAAATTCTTTGCAATTTTTTGCTGAGAAACTGCTTTCTGATATTGCTCCCCTATTTTTTGGCGCAGCATTGGGAAAACCGGTGATCCTCTGTCCATCTTGACCTCAAAGAGACACGGCCACTATGAGGGGCTCTTTTTTTATACCCAATCATGATGCCAATTGACCTGATAAGTGGAAAATTGGTCCTAGAGCTGTTCCTTATATGTACATTTGACTTTTCCAGGCTCTAATTGTAGCCGTCTTGAAATCCAAAATGAGGCAATATTTGGCCTGAAATTTCTAAATGTCTCACTTTCAGCATTTGATATGTTATCTATATTTTATTGTAAATAAAGATTATGAGATTTGTAAATTATATATATA
>JAUCNO010000585.1:4215258-4228263 GCA_032353835.1 Enteromius viviparus | reverse complement strand
ATATATATATATATATACAATTTGTGCAGTGTCCCAACCTCTTTGGAATCAGGTTTGTAGATTACAAACGGTCACTTTAAATTTAAATCAGTGATTTCTAGATCTGTGTTAACTCACCTGAATTCCTCCAGTGCCTCTTGGATCATATTACGGACAAAGTTCATCTGAATGGAGGTGAGCGGAGCTCCCCGGCCCTCAGCTCCAGATTCGACTGCCGCTGCTGGAGCTTCAGATCAAAACATCCGTCACTCACCGTGTCCCATTAAAGCCTAATAATCTAATCATGGCCCATTCAGACATACCTGATGCAGCTGCAGAAGGAGCTCCGCTGACCGGCGAATCGTAGGTGAGCTGGGTGGGCAGATCTCTCCTCTGACCGGCCTCAGGGGTGTTGTATGTGTTCACAGACTGAACACGTGTGCTCTGAGCAGCAGGGGGCGTGCTTGTGATGTCATACTCCTGCCGGAGGCTGTTATTTTTCTCCACCTATCCATAATCCAGATTACAGATTTTTACAAATTATCTATAAATGCAAAAACTTATTGGATAAGTTAATAATAAAAAAAGAGATCTTGTTTGACCTTGTTGCCATTCTGTACATCAGTCTGCTGTGGTGGGGTAGTGATGGACTCCTCCTCTTTAATTGGTGGAGGAGTCTGAATCACAGACGGACTGTAGCAGCGACTGCCTGGGGTGCCTAACGGGGTCTTCCTCTGGGATGACCCACCTGGGAAATGAGGTAGGTGTTCAAAGTCTGGTAACACAGGAAAGGCTAATGTTAGTAAAAGTAAATGAAACCTTATTGTTTATTGTTCTTATTACGCTTGATACTGTTCATTAAAATGCAGTTTGTACAAACTTGCCTTTTTTTCCACTTGATACATCACTCAGTCTGTGCCCTTTGTAATCTAAAGAGATAAATAGCTAACAATTACTGTCAAGATAATATGTTTCTTAAGCAACAGATTTCACATAAATGCAGCCTTAGTGAGCATGAGAGACTTCAAAAACATTTTGAAAAATTCTAACTTTGGAAGAGCAGTTTGGAAAGTTTCCTCACCGTCTCGTACAGGTGAAAAGATGTCCAAGCTGTTTCGGCCGACTCTGAAGCGGTCTGTACTGTGGCCTTCTCCTTCCCTCGAAAACACATCTATACTGCCTCCTAAAAACAAGAGAAGAATTTCAAGCAAACATTTAGATATGTAATTAACATATATCAATCATAATCTCCTGAATTCTATTTAAAAAAACATAACGGAGCATACTAAAACTCTTACCATTTCTTGAAGCTGAAGTATCCCCAAAACCATGTGATTTGAAACCTGTAGAGAGGATGGAAAAACCATAAAAGGCACCATAAAAAATGAGAAGGGCACTACAGTGATAAAATGCAAAGGAAGCAACATCAGGGATTTCACCTTCATTAAGAGGGGAGAAAATATCCAAGTTTAGGCTGTTCCGACCAATGCTGCTAAACTTTTCCATATTCAGCAGCTGGTCTTGGCCATGCTGACCCTCCGCCTCACGGGATAACACCTCACCAGGAGTACCTGCAAAAACAAAACATTCACTAGCACTACCCATAAAACCCTTACAAAAGCTATAAACAGGGCTTTAAACGCTTGGGCTAACCAAATGTGACTGAATAAGGAATAAAACCTTCTATAGCTATAAATAAAGAAGATGGACCTGTAACTTGGGCTTGTCCGTCACCAGGAAATTCTGGCACAGTGGGTGGGACTGTGGATGTTGGAGTGGAGGGTCCTGTCTGCTGACCGCCCAGTTTTACTGAGATCCTCTTATTTGATTGAGAAGACTTGCTGGATGTTTTAGTGGACTGTGGAAACAGGGCTGGTTATTAATTTCAACAATTACAGGAGCCATTTTCAATCAGATGCAACACCAGATGTCACAAAAATCGTAAAAAAATAAATATATATATATATATATATAATACAAATATTTTTTAAAAACTAAGAATCACAAAACATAAAAATATAAGAAAAGCCATTAATTTAATAGAAAATGTATGATACTGCCTATATAATAATTATAATTAAAATAATAAATTATTCATAGAACCTATTTTTAAAACTGTACCAGCCATAACAATTATAACTAAGTTCTAAAAATATGAATAATTAAAGAATATAAATTGAAATTAATTAAATATTAAAACAATTTTCAACAATATTTAACAATATTCCACTAACTAAAATGCTATTTTGAATTAATTCATTAAATTGTTACAAAATTATTACATTTATTTATAAAAAATATATATATGTAATTAAATAAGATTAATTTAATCTAAAACGCACTGCATTTTACCAATCAGTCAATTTGATAATTTTCTTAAAGAAACATAATACTATTTCAAATAAAAGTAAAAAACTATTAAAACTAATGAAATTACATTTCTAATTTCATTTACAAAGCACTGCATGTTCCTTTTAATCAATTAAAATATATTCTCAATCTGAACAATTTGCAGAATTTCCAAGCTGTCAGAAGTTACCAAAAATTAAAGAAATAAACAAATAATTCCTCTAGTGCTGTAAAAATTAATTCAAAAGTTTTTGTTTACATTTACATAGTATATATTGTTTATTTATATATTTATATAATTCAAACACATGCATGCGTACGTTTAAGAAAAAATGTATGTTATAACATAGGAATATGAATATGTAAATCCTCAAAATATATACTGTATGTGTGTGTATTTATATATAAAAAATATACACAGTGCACATGCATATATACATGTAAACAAAAACTTTTAGTTGCAACAATTAAATCAAGCTTAACAAAACAAAACAAAAAAGAAAACAACAAAATTTAAACCAAGAGTGCTTCTGTAGAAAATAGTTTTTGTAC
Source organism: Enteromius viviparus (assembly GCA_032353835.1). Lineage (NCBI taxonomy): Eukaryota > Metazoa > Chordata > Actinopteri > Cypriniformes > Cyprinidae > Enteromius > Enteromius viviparus. The sequence goes on along the minus strand of JAUCNO010000585.1, from coordinate 4,225,383 downwards.
AAACGACACAAACAGCTGTACCTTTAACTAACACAAAGTACCTTTAACTTGGAGGTGGAGTTCTGGAAGCGGATGCAGGTCACTGACGTCTTGTGAGCTGTGGTGATTTTGACCGGTGCACTGAGGTTTCTCAAATCGTACATATAAATTCTGCCCTGCGTTGAGCCCACAACCAGTCCACCTCCGTCTGGAGTAAAATCAATGGCTGTGAGAGGAGACTCTACCTGCTTATTCCGAAACACCCTGTGAGGACAATCACACAACAGATTAAAAAAACGCTTCGAAATCAAACTGCACATGAAATATCTTCTCCTACATTTTGCTGGAGGTGTCATAACAGACGATCTTCTTATCAAGGCCCACAGTGATGAAGAGCAAATCATTGGCTGGAGAGAAGGCCAGCCCTGAACACGGGGCTTTGTGCGTCCCCTCGAACAAATGCAGCTCCTTTTGAGTGTTAGCATCCCAGAGAGCCACAGAGCCACTGTCAGACACGGTGCCCAGCAAAGACCTCTTCACCAGAGAGTACCTCAGATCATGGATAGGCTGGAGAGACATCACATGTTATATTTTATCAAAATTAAATAAAGTCTCCATGCAGGTTTCCACCAAAATAAAATCATTTGAAAATGTAGAAATTAAAATTAAGAAGAGCAGTCAAACAATTATTCACAGTCAATCTGTCAATTTGTTTGAATGATATATTTGCATGCACTGTGTATATTTATTATGTATATATAAATACACACACATACAGTACATATTTAGAAAATATGTCTATAATTTATGTTATAAATAAATATATTTAATATATAAGCATAACATATTTTTCTGAACTATAAACAGCACACATACCTATATTATGTAAAAAAAGAACTTTTATTTTGGATGCAAATAATAGCGATTACTCAGCACAAAATAAATTTTTCAATTTTATTGAAAATGCTTAATTTTATTTTATTTTATAGTGAAATATTGCACACTGTGGACAATTAAAATACGCAATTTAGTTCAGCTCATTAACTATATTTTGTAAGGCTAAAAATGTCAAACTCACCACATTTGGCCCATGGCCGAAGGGTTTGCTGGACAGGTTGGTTGTAATACTGTGGAGGATGATTTCTCCACTAGTGGAGCCAGATGCTATATAGCTGTCACCTCCGTTAAAAGACACACATGTCACTTCCTCCTTGTGGTCCTACAAAAAAAAACAAAAAAATAGACAGTGATTAGATTGCAGTTGTTTGGGACATTGTTTGTGGTTGAATTTTAGCTTCAAAGAAGAACTTCCCACTGAGAGTCCTTTGAAACTGAAATAAACAATCTACACACATTAAAAAAATTTATGAAACATGTGCTACCTTCAGGCTTCGGTGCAACCTTTTTGTCTTTAGGTCCCAGATATTAACCGTGTTATCCAGTCCTCCACTGACCAGGAACTGTGATGTGGAGTTCAGACTGACACGGGTTTGCTTTTTCTACAAACAAAAGAGCATTATAAGACATACATAACCTATATATGTTTTTAGATATGATTTAAGGGGCTCAGCTCACCGCTTCACCCAGCTCCATCACTGGAACTGGAGATGACTTGAGACTGGACACCACCAGCTTATCTCCTATACTGCTGGCACTGACCAGGTACTGATCTGAACACTGTCAAGGCAAACAACTACAATAATAACTAAATCTGCTGCCCACTTAATATATGTTGGCTCTCTAAAATATCAGTATCGTCCATCAAAAATATAATTAATGTAAATAATTATGCAGACCCCTCATGTGATGTACCCCATCCTAAAATTTAAAAGGCAGCTGTATATTTTCATGTAAAAAAAAAAAAGTAATTTGATATACTATGCAGTTACAAAATATTATTTGGAAAATATTAAATTTCTGTTAAGTGACAGAAGATTGTTTATCTATTTTAAACACAATTTTTCAAGAGAGTCAAGAGAAATTGCACATTTCTCATTCGTAAGCATGATTGTATCTGATTGTATGTTTCGAAAAGATGATACACACATACATTATAAAGTCATGTATACATACGAACTGCACTTGGGTTATTTTGATTTGGGTAAAAAAATTACCCAACTAACTAACAAAATAAAAAACATGCTTAAATTAAAGAGTTTTTCTAAATAATCTCTTCATATGTGTACTGGCATTACTGTGAGACATGTGAGGGATGCTCAAAACTGATTGAAGTGATTTTTAGAGGATACTGCTGCTGCTCCAGCACACTTGAGCCACTGGATGCGTGGCACTGTGAGGGTTGAACTGCTCCAGCACCGTCATGGAGCTCGAGTCCCAGATCTTCAGACAGTCACCTGACGACACCAGCCGCGTGACGTCCTCCATAGCAACGGCTGCCAGGAGACAAAAGGTGGACAGCTGTCAGGCGCGCGACCCACTGTTTCCCACTGTTGACAAGAATTCCTGAAGGCTTGTACAGGAATAATAGTTACAAACAATCGTATAATATTGCACTTTAAAGCATTGTTATGTCACTTTTATGATTAGCAATTTATTTTTATTTAGCCACCTATTTATATTTGCATGATGTTATTCGTTTTTTGAATTATTATTTACAGTCTGAATTACGTCATTACAACTCTTAAAATATCCCTAGTGACTTGGACTAAGTTACATGCAAGTTAGCCAACAAGCAATGCAGCTAATTCATGCAATCTTCTTTAACTTTAGGGAATAACCAAATTATGTTACATAAAGCGACTTTAACCGCTAATTCTGATCAGTAACATTTGGAATCAAACCGTAACTGTTGTTAGAAGGCTTTTATATCTAATAAGCACTTGTTTGTCGCTGTTCGTGATGTTGTGCTAATAGTTTCTGCATTCATTATGTTGCTGATTAGCAACAGCTAGCTACTTACCCTTGGTTTAAACTATAAAAATGAGGAAAAACTGAAGGAAATGCTGGTAAAAAGTTCACAGTACATCCACGCTGGTTGAATAAACGAGTCCTTTTATTTTAAAGTAAAACTTCGTCATATCAATAAAGTTTGAACATCCGTGGCTCCAGTGAGGAACCGCCACTACGGCGCGCCGCTGGGCTCAAAAACAGGAAGCGTTCGGAATTACAGCAACGCCAGACAGAGTGGGGAGGGTAAGGTAAATACAAGTCATTGCTTTTATGTGTCAAAGTTTACATTAATAAACACGCCTAAGGAGGAGTGTGCGTTCAAATGCGTTTGTAATGCTGTTAAATTCAAGTAGTATTTTGCAATAAGACCAAGAGAACTCTGGCAAGAGGATGTTAATGCACGGTCGGAGTTAAGGAAAGGCAAAGAAAAAACAAAATCACTCCTGAGAAGTAATTTAATGTTTATGAGTGCCATTTAAAAAAAGATAAATAAATAATCAGTATGTGGCCATATTGCATTAAAATATATGTAATACGTGACTAGAACCACAAAACTAGTCATAAGGTTCAGTTTTTGTTTTTTTATTATACATAATCTAAAAGCTGAATAAATAAGATTTTTATTGATAGGATTTCTGGGTTTGTTAGAACAGTACGATATTTGGCGAAGATACAACTAGTCCATTTAAAAATCTGAGGGTGCAAAAAAAAATCTAAATATTGAGAAAATTGCCTTTAAAGTTGTCCAAATTGAGTATGAAAGGTACAATATATCTTAATGGAACATGATTTTTAATAAACAATTTATCATTTTAACCCAGTATTGTTGGCTACAAATATAATGTGTGCTAACTATGACTATGTGTGCTCCAGGGTCACATATACATTTACAGTGTGCATATAAATGATACTTAAGACTTTAATATAGCAGCATATTTATTTATCATTATAAGATTCATAAAAAATAAGTAGATAAGGAATACAAGGCAGGCTACAGGATTTTGCATAGTGATAGTATACAGCAAGGGCTCAGAAGAGCTTCACATATTAACCTCTATCAAATTATCGAAGTTTCTGAATCTTCAAAAACTGGCACAGTTCATGTTGTCCAGCTGCTGGGCCTTCCCGTTGTCACTGTGGCAGAGGTACAAGGACTTTGACGTAGTTCATGGGAAATAAGCCAGCCTGCCCTCTGTTCATACCCTCATACCAGTTCTCATCGATCTGGCTGGTCAAAATGATGATGTCGCCCTCCTTAAAGCACAGCTCTCCCTGGTTTTCTGGCTGGAAACTGTAAAGTGCCTGACAGCAAGGCTGGTCCAACGGGGGGCTGCCATCATCTAGCACACAAGAAGAAAATTACATTGTATTTTTACAGCTTTTTTCCAAGGTTAAGATCACTTTTAAACAAACAAAAAAACCTTACTGTTGCTGGTTGGCTTGTGTGTTGTTTGAGCTTTGATGGTGACTTTGTCAGGAGGGTGAACCGTGACTGGTGCATCTAGTGAAGAAAGATCGAAAGTCTTGAGTAGCAAAGCAAGCTTGGGTACTTTCAGCTACCTTATAAAATAGCTGAGAGTTTGTGCATCACATTTAAAATGACTTACATTTTTCACTCAAAGCTTCAGTAACCTCTGTATCTGTAGTGCATAATACAGCATTTCAGCTAGCAGAGAATGCAGAAACTCTTTGTAAATGGTTTCTGTTTAATGTAATCAAATGGCTTAATATCACACCTGATGACTGACCGGACGAGCAAGTGGAAAATCCATAAATATCCGCGTAGCACACTGTGCTCGCAACTGATTTAGATGCAAATTCTCTTTTGGGTCGATTGCTTGCGTCTGTTATTCTGTATAGGGCGAAAAATAAACAGGAACGTTAAATGAAACCAAAGGAATTATAGAAAATAAGTACGGCTGAAATCATGATTCTGACCTGCTCTGCAAATTACTCCTGAGGTTTTCTAGAATCTGGTGTGACTGGCGGTGGTAGTCCATTACTGCGTCTAAAAGGCCTGAGAGGTGTTGCATCCGTTGGACCTAAAAAAAAAAGAAAGATAATCAAACTATGTCTGGAAAAAAAGCAAAAATAAATGTTATGCATGAATATACACACTAACTTACATCTCTCTCTAGGAGATTAAACATGCTTCTCTCAGCCAGGTCTTTGGATTCTTCAAACTTTTCAAATGCTTTATTAATTTCAGAGTCTGCAATCTTTCCTTTACGTCTTTTCTTGTAGTCAAAATCTAGACGACGTCCTTCAAGTTTTCTCAGATGATACTGATGAACAGAAAAGGAAGAAAATGCAAGCTGTTTACAAAAACATTACACTATTTCATGCCAAGTATGTAATTATTCTACAAAATGACAATCTGAACATTAGTAAATCTGATTTTTCATCAAAATTACACTGCAGCTCAAACGTTAGAGATCAGTAAGAGCAGCTGTATATATTTGATCAAAACTACAGAAAAACTGTAATTTTGTGAAATATTATTGCAATTTAAAATAACAGTTTATTACTAATAATCATTTATTTCTGAGAAGTAAAGCTGTTTTTCAGCATCATTACTCTTAGTCTTTAGTGTCACATAACTTCAAACAATCATTTTAAGATACTGGTTTATAATTAGTTGTGCTTAATAATTTTCAGGATTCTTTGAAAAATAATCTTTGATAAAGTTACAAATAACAGTTTTTTTTATTTCTTGTTACAATATACAGGTTACTAGCTTGGGGTCAGAAAAAAAATATATATTTTATTCAGCAAGGGTTTCTTACATGGATATAAGTGATAAGAAAACATTCTATGTTATTCTATATCTAAGATTAAAATTTTTTAATAAATACTTTATTCATCCAAGAATCAAAAGAAAAAAAAAGAAAAGAAAAAAATCACAGGTTCCAAAAAAACCAGCACATTAGTTTCAACGGCGATAATAAATCAGCATATTATAATAATTTCTGAAGGATCATGTGACATTGAGGACTGGAGTAATGGCTGATAGAAATTCAGCACTGCATCACAGAAATAAATATTATTTTAAAGTATATGAAAATAAGAAACCAATATTAGAAATTGCAATAATATTTCACAAAATGATCTGTTTTTCCGTATTTATTGTCAAATAAATACAGTCTTGATGACATTTGAACGGCAGTGTATATCCATTCATTTCCAACATACAGACTGACCGCAATTTCCTTCAGCTCTCTGTGCTGCAGGGACTGCAGAGGATCAATGAAGGCTCGTTTCACTCGGACATCCATGCAGTCTTTTGCCTGGGCTACTTGTTTCAACGCCTCTCCCATTTCAAGCAGAGCAAAACCTACAATTGTCACAAAAATCTGGTATTTTGACATTTTTTAAAGCAGTAAAAAACACTCTTTGGGCTTCATTTTTCTTAAACATACCAAAACTAGACTCAGTTCCAAGCTCATTGCCATAGCGCAGCATGCAATCCCCCAGAATGCCCTCTGTTTGAGGATATCCCACAGACTTCACCTGCCCACGGATTTTGGACACCGTACTGAGCATGCTTAGCTTGGCTCTGTGTGCTTGAAAAAGAAAAAAGAAAAAGACATTCAATGAAAAATAATAACAACAAATGAATTTATTATAGTAATAAATCTTAGATAATACACAATTATAATAAATAGCATATATTTAAGTTTTTATAATAAATATTATTAAATATTATACCAGGGTTTGGCTGAAGATATCCTATAGTTTTTGGAACAAGGTCGAGAATCAGTTTGTGGGTAATTTCAGTTTTCTACAATAAAACAATCAATAAAAAACAAAACCAAAAAAAATGGATGTGTTGAGATCTTTAACATGTGTAATATTTTTCTTCATTTGACTGAGATTGATATTTATACCTTCTCCATTTTGAGGAATTCCTCATCCAGTTTTGTTCCCTCAACTCCATTGATCTTTTCCTTTAGCAACTGTAAGGATAATGATAAAAAAATATATATATAATTTATTGCTGAGTGGCCTTAACAAAAAAAGTTTATGCAATAAATGGATCTGTTTCAATATATAGTTCAGATGAACATTTGACTATATTGACAAATTCTATTCTTCATAAGATACACAATATTAAGGGCAATACAAAAAGTTTTCATAAATATCTTCAATAGAAATCTTACAATGATATGATAATGAGCGATTGATTCCGATCACAAAACAATCCAATGTCTACAACATTTCCAAACAAAACCCGGAAATCCACAAGCCTCCCCATTTGTAACACATTGTGATGACTGAGCATCTGTTTCCTGTGGTTCATAAGCTAAACTGTTTATGAAGGTCAGTTGTTTGGCCAGTGCGTCCAAAACACTAAGAGGATTCAGACTGCCACGAATGAATCGAAAGAATGTGACCTTGGAAACTTTTTAAGAAATACTTTGGTGCTTGGGGACCTAGAAACATTTTTTACCAATGCAAAACCTCCAGGAGTCAATGATCAGGCTTTATTATAAATTCCAGGAAACTTTATTATCCACAGTAAACTTGATATGAACAAAAACAATAGCAGATAGTAAGTGGACTTTGGATTTAAGATACAGGCAACACCCATGTTCCCCATGTTCATTCCTCACATAGTTTTATCCTTCAAACCTCTGCAGTAACTCAATACTTATTCAGAAACACAGGGTGAGAAGGACATGTCTGATTGCGTAGAAGCACAGTTCTAATGTGGAACTACAGCACTTTAACCTTTCCTTTTAAACAGGAACAAAACATTTACACATAGGTAATGTAATGCCCTGTATTTTTTTAGCTTGGCAATTCCTCATTAACTAGGCCACAATATCAGGTCACACATGGTTGGATGCAGTTGCTCTAGATTTGGCAAGGAAGATTGCAATGAAGTGTGGAAAAGTCTGATTAATGCCCGCGAATCGGTTCTTTTGAACACACAGTTTCAAAGAATCAGGAAACTGATTCGGTGATTCGTTATGTCGAATTGAATCGTTGCGAGGTTCACGTCACGGCACATATCGCTAAAATTTGAACGATATAATATTAAGGGTGTTGCTGCTATTCAGTTTAATTAATTTACAACAGAAATAGAATTTACTTTATAGTTTATACATCTCTGAAAAATTTAGTATTTTTTTAAATATAAATGATACACGTCTTTAAATCCAGCTGTTTTGTATGCGTCAAGTAGTAAATAATTTTTTTTGTACTTTTATCTCTTAACGATACAGTTATTGGTTCAATGATTTGATGAGTTGTTCATTCGAAAACAACTCGCACCGATTCACTGAAAAGATTCGACTCAAAAGAACAGATCCTTCAAGAATTCGCACACTGCCATTACAACATGCACGCAGCCAACAAACACAGCATGTCTTAAAAGTAAAACAACTTTTATAACCGCGATTTAAAGCGCAGATATGTTTATGTACTGTTAGTGAGCTGTCATTTTAAAGACTCGATCCCCGAAATACATCTGGTTTTCATCGAGACACAACATCAAGCTTCGCATTACCTGACTTGCTTTGTGAAACTGTTTCTTCAGTCCGGCCACTGACATTCTTATCCGCGTTCGTCCTCAAACGTTTCCCATGAACAATCGTGTCGGGATGGTTGAGTCTGTGTACTATCTCCACATTGCTCTCCACCCTCTTCCGTCCGTCGCAATGTATACTGTTATTTTGCACCTTGGGACATTGCCCAGATTTGATTGGTGGGGCTGTGCTGAGATCCTGCAGCTATGACGGTCCTAGAGGTCACTCATCGGTGCAGGCATGTGTCTGCTGCAACAATTTCACCAGAAGGTGATACAGAGGACAGGGTTTGAAGATGTAGGGCAGCGTTAGCCTACATAAATTCTGAAAGTTTCCGTAAGTCAGCTTTTGTATAGGCACGTATGTTAAAGTCTCGAAAACAAATTAGCTTCTTTGATTCAAATATACACTTTATTGAATACAAAATAACCAACAGTGGGGCATGTTGTCACAAAATATGGGGTAAGTTGTCACAGTTGACATTAAACAGTACATAATGGCATTTTTAGCTAAATGTAAGCTGTAAAAAAAGTATGAACCACAATTCTATATTTAAACAGCACAATTGTAAAAGATAATTTAGATATTGTGTTTATGAAGTTGTATAAACTTATACCAGTAAATCATTAAGATTTTTTTTTTCGTATTTCGAATTAGTCTGTTAAGCTAACCAAGACTGCACTTATTTAATAAAAATAAAGATGAAACAGCAATATTGTGAAATCTACAGTTCAAAATAAATCTATTTAAATTGTAAATGTAATTAGTCCTGTGGTTAATTTTCAGCAGCCACATTGTTCAAAAGTGACAGTCAAGATGCATATCATTTTATAATAGATTTCTATTTCAATACATGCTTGTCTTTTAAGCTTTCTATTCATTAAAGAATCCTGAAAATAATCACAAATAATCTGCAAAGTAGCACAATTGTTTTCAACATCGATGCAACGTGTGACAACTTGCCCCACTCTGACATTTATAAAAAATTACCATTGTACTACATTCAGCTATTTACCCAACAACTACAGCAAAAATATCCATTCATAATGTTTGAGTGTTGAATCAGTAAACATGCTGTTGAAGTATTTATTGAGAAAACAGTCTCTATCAGTAATTCTCAATAAGCAGTGAGTGGTTTTTCTGGGACTGTTGCCAGCAGAACACAACTAATGTTTTCCATCCAAGTCTTTGCTTCTCTTTATAACCACCTCTTCATTCTAAATATAATCCATATACATGTGTACCTTGAATGTAAACATCAGATCTAAATGAAGGCACCCAATGAGTTATTTAATCATAATCTCTCTTCACAATCGGTGTATTTCTTCAGAAACTGAATGGCAGGGTCTTGATTGCATCTCATGGCCTCCTGTAAGGCTGTGTTTCCCCACCTGCGGACATCAACAAGGTACATTAGTCTTGTTGGCTGGTATATACTGTAACGTGTAGAATTAGTACTCCTATCATACATGACTTTGAGGAAGTTACCTGTCCTTGAGTTTGCAGTTTGCCCCTGCGTTCTCCACCAGGAACTTGATGACACACAGACGGCCCTCAGATGCTGCGACGTGCAGCGCTGACCGTCCATCGTAATCCACAGCATTCACATCTGCTCCTGACAGAAGGTACCTATAATAGAGGAATTAACTCTTGTGTTACTGTTTTCAGTATAATTCACCGTGCAGGTTTAGAGGTCATTATTTAT
>JAUCNO010000585.1:4193347-4205375 GCA_032353835.1 Enteromius viviparus | reverse complement strand
GAAGGATGAAAATGTTAATTTAAAACAAACACGCCAATAAAATGTTTCAAATTCATATTCATGTTCAGTTTTTTTTTATTATGTGGCAAGTAGCCGTGTAATAAGTCGGTAGTTATCGCAGGAATAAGCCCCGACAGTGTGATCAGGACCCGACGCGAAGCGGAGGCCTGTACATTATCCCTTACATATATATATGTATATATATATATCCATATGTATATATATAAACATAATAAACAAAAACTTAATACTTTTATTTTTAATGGGATTGATCACGATTTTGTTATTTAACAGCATTTTAATTTATATTTAAAAATTTAAATGACTTTTTCTAGGCCTAAAAAAATAAACAAACATTTTAGTGACTCTACATTGTAAAATGATTTGCTGTAATTATGCAGCTGCATGCCAGTAATTTACTGTAAATTTATATTTATCAAATTTATTTGCAACAGTTTGTTTAAAGATAAATGACCATAAAACGTTAAAAAGTCTTTTATCTTCACAGATCAAAAAAAAATTGATTTAAAAAAAAAAAAGATTTAAAAACAGCCTGATGCAAAGCATTCTGGGAAATCCTCAGCAAACTTTGCTTTGCATGAGGCTATCTTATTTTTTCCTGTAAAGATAGGATTTTTAATGTTTAATGATCATTTATCTTTGAACAAACTATTGCCCTTAAATAAAATACATTTAAATCTACAGTAAGTGACTAGCATCCAGCTTCCAGTAATACTGTAATTTCTACAGGAATTTTTTGCAGTGTGGGAGTCTTCTGTCTATTCACTTTAAACACTCTTTTTCCCTCATGTTGCTCTTAAATGGGACCATGTGGATGTAATCTAAATTCTAATTCTCTGTGAATAAGGCCAGATATTATGCAATATGCTCAACAGGATCATTAACTCCTGAGTAAATATAAGCATGTGGATAAACTAAGCCATTACACGCAATAACATGCCGTATTATCATCGTAGAACTTGGCTAAACTCTGTAGACTCTGATGCTGCTGCGTGTGGATGTTTGAGCGCTGTGACATTGTGGAAGGACTCGCAGTGGGCGTTGACACACATCTGCCAGGCTTGTGACAGACGCCCTCCCTGCAGCACTGTGACCTCTGCAAGGGCCACCCAATGATAGCAGCACCCAGGAGGCCTCACACTTGTTACCTGGAGTGATAATCTATGAGGCGCTAAAACAATGCTGCATCAGATCAAGGTTAAGACACAGCGTGAGGAGCTGGAGATGTTTAGTGGTCTTCTTGTTCCTGAGAAAGTGAAAACGGCAAAACAGCCATGACCAAGGATAATGTTCTGAATTATCCTCGATGAGGATGCTTGTCGTACTTGAAGAAAAAAAAACTTTATTCAACAATTTGTCTCCTCTGTGTCTCTCCACGTGACTGTAGCACCATTTTGAAGAATATCTGTTTTGAGATAAAATGCACATTCTCTTCTGTTGGCAGTTTATTTAAATATATTTATACCGTGACCAAGAGAGCCCAAAACACATGCAAACAGAAAAAAATGACAACGCATTAAGAAAACATCTTCATTAGTTTGACAACACAGGTGCTGCTAATTATCGCAACGCAACCAAACACAGAAACGTGCTGCAAACAGCACGGACCACAATGGAATGTTTCAGGGGGACCTCAAAAAGTGACGAACCCATCTGAGAGCAACTCTAGCTGACGTAGCATTAAATGACGTAGCAGCAAATAATGTTTCACAGTTAAGTGTGTAATTCGTCAAGATTAGTCTAATAATATCCAGAAGACCGTATGATCAGGTTTTTAAGATAAACACACAAAAAACTCACCTTTTAGTTCAGCGACAACACCTCTGCTCTGACCAAAAGCCACTGAACAAATAATCAGGTCCCAGATGGGTTCGTCACTTTTTCAGCTCTGTGTTTTCTTCTGTTTGCAACGCGTTGAGCTCTCTCGGCCACCGTATATTTAAGGTATTTTGTATAAAAACCGGGATGTTGTGACTGTCCCAATGACTGCCGAGTAATGAACACTGTACAGAAAAGTATGAAAGACAAAATATCTTAAATTGTGTGGTGAACAAAGCTTTTACAGGTTTGAAATGACATGGTGGTAAGTGGTCAATAGAGTAACCCTTTAAACAGACCTGCTCAACATTTCAATACAGCCCAAAGAAGTAAATTGTCTGAGTTGGCATGATTATTTTGTAACCCTAAACCTACATTTGTAAATTTGATACGTTTGGCATCCAGTGTTAAATTTAACTGTACAGATACATTATGTTATATTATCTTAATTATAAACACACTGTTTCATAGTGCAAACTATTTTACCGTTTTCAGCACTTTGTTATTCTTCTCATTATTTCTTTACAGTAGCTAATGAACTCGCACATTCAGAGAAAATGACTTACTTCTGCATTAAAAAAAAGGTGGATAAATTAATGTTATGTTAAGAACATTTCTAAAATAAAAGAGGAATGAGATGGATTTTGTGTGTAATAATTACAATACAAATGCTACTTGTGATCAACTTTTTCTTGAAGGTAAGGGATGTGTTTTTAGAGCATGATTGTAAATCGCCACCTCCTTTCTGATCAAAACAGATGTTCTTCAAAACATCTTTTCGTTCAACAGATTGGAAAGAAGAAAGATGTTGTGAGTAAGAGATGTTTTGTGTAAACTACCTGCAATCTATATTTAAAAGAACTGGTAATTGTATGCACTCACAATACAGATTGAACTAGAAAATAATTAACATGGTTGTCTGCTTTTTGCATACTGAGGCTAATCAGTCGTTCTTTTCAAATCAAGCTGCATTTGTGCATTAAATGCAATTCAGTGTTTCTCACATTCAGATGAAAGCGCTGTATGTGCCGAGGCAAAGGTTACGTTCCAAACCGCCAACAAACAATACTATAGGTGTGTTATCTGTAAGAGAAGGCCACTCAAACGAACAAAAGCCTGTGTGATGATGCATTTCACAAACAGCAGATGAATAGTAGTGTTTATTCAAACGAGCACCATTCGGAATAAAACAAATTCATCATGTCCATGTGTCGAGGAGGCATAAAACTCTACCCTCATGCAAAGGTCACTGTAAAATGTACAGGTATCTTTATTGCAGAGAAGATCAAATTCTTTTCAAACGTTTATGTCTTTTTATTCTCTGTATAATCTTTTCATGTCTTATTGCACCCTCCCCTTTTATATATTTTAGTATGTAACAATTCGAATCTCGTTTCCCTGGTTATTGTGTCGTGATCGTTTGGTTATGGTTGGCTTTCTTGCTGCGTCAGAAGCATCCGTAAACATCATTTACAACGATAGGTCCACATGAGTCACCATATACATCACAGGTCGGTGTCGCTCCATGTGTCATTCTCCCTTAGAAAATCGTTAAACGTTTTTTAAAAACCGCATCGATAAAAAAACAACACCAGCAAGGAAATCCAACTTAAAAATGCAATAGTGTGCTAGATCATGAGAGAGTCTTGCCGTTAGAAACGGCTGGCGCCAGTGTCCCGCGTATTGTTCGCGTGCGCTCCTGTCCGCCGGAAAAGTCGTTACGCAAGGAAAAAATCGCGATCATCCTGGCATTGTAACGCTGTCTTTTGCAGGAGAAGGCAGAAAACGTGTCTTCTCTCTCCGGGGCGACCTCATACAGTCGTGACCCGCATCACCACCTCGCGGTTGGTGGCGGTGCCGAGCCGCGTGTCGCTGGGCCGCAGCTGGCTGAGGATGTGGAGGATGGTGTAACCGCAGTGGTGGTTGAGGATAGTCCTTAACCGGCGCACTCGCTGGCCCCCCCTGCTGCCACTGGCCAGGCCGTGCCGGTTACTGCGTGAGCCGCGGCTGCCCGCCTTACTGCTGGAGCTCACCGGGTCTCCCAAGTCCTTTGACTTCTCATAGTTCAATACTTTCCACTGCTGGTTTACAGCTTGCCATCGCTTGAAGATTCTATACACGGATGAGCCCTCGTGGATTATAAGACCTGCGAGGAATTAGAGATTAGTGGATGTTACTGATTCATTCGTGAACATGTAAAAGCTCTCTTACGCTTTACACAGAGCCTCTCATCTAGGTTGGTATAATTTTATAATATATTATAAAATACATTACAAACAAACGTCAAGATCATATAGTACTGACAGTTTCTAATATTAATATTATATTACAAACTGTCAGTTCTATATGATATTTGTAAATCTGTAAAACAAAATAAATAAATATTGCATTGCTTTTTCTATTTATTTTACATAATGCTGTATCACATGAATTAACATCAGTAAAATTTCCTGTTCATGTGTTATGAATGTAAAAGTGTTATTCTAAAAGTAACATATAAACATAAAAGATATTAATATCTATCTATATCTAATTTTACATGTATATAAACCATTTCTTAATATATACACATGTTTTATAATTTATATTAATTATATTAATATTGTCTGTTTACAATATACTTTATGTATAATTTATATAAACCTTATTTTTAATAAAAATAAATAATAATAGTAGTTTATTAAATAAATGAATCTATCTATCTATCTATCTATCTATCTATCTGTCTGTCTGTCTGTCTGTCTGTCTGTCTGTATCTACTTTTATAATACATAAATAATTTCTTAATAATATATACATGTTTAATTTAATAATTAATATTATAATTAACTTTATTTTGCAATATCAATCTGCTAGCTGGACATTATCCCGCATGGTTTCTTGGCCCAAAAGTAAATAATAAAACATAAATAAATAAAATAATACAATAATACAAATTTGTAATAACCGGGGAGTCAGTCGAGTCATCTTCTAACCACTGCTTTTGGTTTTCCCGTACGTGTTGAATTTAATGTTGAAGCCCTCCATTTTAACTTGCGGTTAAGCATCTTTTAAGCCACAGGACGGTGTCAAACTGTCAGTGATATAATAACTAACAGTCAAGATGACTCGTAGCACCCGGATGAGCCTGTGTTATTAGTTTTACCGGTTGTTATCTGGGAATAACAAACCTTGGAATGTGGCGACTGACCAATCAGAATCGAGTATTCCACGAAGCCGTGTAATAAAAATACATTATTATAGGGATTATTGATTATTCACTGATATTTATTGACTGGTATTTTGGCCAGAAGAGATGGGTTAAAGTGTTTTTATGAATATGTTTATTACAAACACACAACTTTTCACTTTAATCGATGGACTGAAGTGATATGGATTAATTATGCATTATAGATGTTTTATCAGCGGTTTGGACTTTCATTCTGACGGTACCCATTCACTGCAGAGGATCCATTAGTGAACAAGTGATCTACATTCTCCAAATCTTTTCCCATAAAGAAACAAACTCATGTGCATCTTGAAAGGCCTTTCTTTTAAATGGCTGCTGCAGTCTTCATTTGTAAACTACAAAACATAAGTAACTAATTTTTAAATAAATCTATATTTTTACATTTGTAAAAACTTTTAAATGTTTTTAAAATATGAAATGCATTTATTTTTTACATGTCAGTGAAAGAGGAAGCTATAAAAATGATTCTAAAGCTTTATATAGCATTATATGTGTTCGTCAGCCAAAAAAACTATCTTTGCCACATCACTCCTCCCCAGAACACACCCACTGCCTTTGCACATTTTTATGGTCCAGATGTGAACCACAAGCACGCTTAAATGAGAGCGTCTACAGAACTGTTCCATTCATTTGGCCTACTTTGAGCAGCACTCTCACACTGATCTTGAAGTTTTCTGGTAGAGGTGTATTTAGGCGGTGGCTAATGATCAGTGATCAGAATACACTTTCACACTGCTACCGTGATGGGTCAATGTCACACACACACATCTACGACACCCTTTTAATGTTTTGTTTTTGTACCTCTTGTGTCGTCCTCCTTATTTGGCTCCAGCAATTTATTACCATCCAGGCCTCCGTAGCGCTTTCTCCATTTACGCCTGAGAGACGGTGTTCTCTGAAAACTATAAAAGTTTTTTTTACTATCTGCTCATATGGGTTTCTTAAGAAAGCATGTATACGTTTCATTTCAAATATGAGATGCATGATTTTTGACAGCTTGCATTTCACCCCAATAAATACCTGTAAACTATATTAAAATATAACTCTCAGAGGATTTTGTGTATCCACTGAAAAGAGACCTTGGGATCAAAGCAAGTGTGTCTGTGTAAAGACAAGTCTAGTCATGAAAATCAGTTCAACTGAGAGAAACATCTGTGTGAGTTCTGACAACTCAAAGCTGTGCCTAGGTGCTTGATGAGAGAACATTTTCTGCTTTTAGTTTAATTAGTTAAAGAAAGCACTGTACCCAGCTAAATGATCAGAAAATACTGATTCAAGATTCAGACTTTACGCATTTAAAACTGACTTTCCGTCTGTTGGAGAGTTAAAAAGGTTCTTACCACAGATAGGGATTTTCCTCTGCTTCTTGGCTTAAGCTGTTCTCCATGATAAAAGTTCCCTTGATATTTTGATAGTCTACTAAGTGTTTTAACAAATGGTGTGTTTGTCTAGCATCTGAAGACAAAGACGAGTCTTTTTTGACATCTGTGCACACAGTGAGAAAAATGTTTGAGCCAGTCTCAGTGTGAACAACCAGTTTTTAGCTGGATAAAAATAGGAGGAACCCAATTGCATCTTGGAGGAGGGATCTCTATCTGGAAGGAGAACCAAAAAGGCAAGAGAAAAAAAATAATAGTGCTACTAGACAACTACTGCTACTAAGGGTTTTAATAAGAATAATAATAATAATAATACATTTGCAATTGCTAATAATAAAATAAATTCATTCAAAATATATTTAAAACAATTACAATTTAGTATATAATAACAATCCAAGTAAGATTACTTATATCTACTTATAATACTTATAATTATTATTATTACTACTAACACAATTACAAAAATATCAATACAAATAAATTCACGACTACTCCAACTAATAATGCTATAATAATACTAATTATTATTATCATTACAAATAAAATCACTACTACTAAGCTATTAATTAATTCATTTGTGTGTTACGTTTAATAATAAGTGTATGTTTTATATGTAGTATATAATAATACCTTTTCTACTTTTATTACAATTAAAATTAATAGCACTAGTACTTAATTTATTATTTTAATATTGATAATTTAAATGAAAAAAAAAACTATATTAAGTTAATAACCGAATTTAGCTCGAATCACTAATACTGATAATTGTTATATACTTAATTATATTTATATAATAATTATTATCATATGTAATAAACGTTTATTATTATGTCAGCTAAGTTAGTATTAGTTATATGATGAGAAGGAGGGTTTATGGTGAGTAAAATTATATTATATATATATCCATCAAATTAAATATCAGATCAAAATTTGCCAGTTCAAAAAACAAATAAATCACATCAGCCTTATTTGTACGCATTATCTCCAAGCGGGTTCTGTTCTGCGCAGTTAGCGCGCATATTTGACGCTCTGGACGTATTTAAGTTTGTTGTCATGCGCGTGTCCGGTGTAAACTGTTGTCGCAAGTAACTCATGCTGCTTTAATAATGCTTGTGTCTTCTGGCTAATGCATTCCCAAATTCTCAGTTTTGTACGAGTATCTTTATTACGTCCCTCAGTATTGTGCAGTCGGTCGCGGAAAATCCCACTTTACAGCTCCGTCTCTAATAGTGTTTACTCACAATACAACAACAATATGCCTAAAAAGGACAAGACGGTAGGGCTTATTACATATTACAATTAATGTTTTAAGAATATCTATATCTATGCATGTATGTTTATGAATCATAATAGCAGTAAGCCATATCGTGTGAGTCACGTATTAGCTTTAATTATGGTAACGTAACGTTATGATGTCCTGCGTGTCCTGTAACAATGTAAAACCCTTTCTCCATTCCCTTTCAGAGCAAAAGCAACCCAAAACCACCGGAGACACCGCCCGGTCCGGTTACTAAAGTTAAAGACGGGACAATTACAATAGCAATACATGCTAAACCCGGGGCCAAACAAAACGCAGTCACTGGTTGAGTATTATAAATATATGAGGAAGCAAACGTAACTTTTATCCGTGATGAGTTGAGGACATGCACCATAAGCGCTGTTTTGTGACAGATGTGTCTGAGGAGGCGGTGGGGGTCGCCATTGCTGCCCCGCCGATGGACGGAGAGGCCAACGCCGAGCTTCTGCGATATCTGTCCAAAGTCCTGGAGCTGAAGAAGAGTGAAGTGTCGTTAGACAAGGTCAGCAGCTACAAACGCCTGCTCTGTTGTGTATTTAAATGCTTTCAGCCTTAAATGCTTTTTTTTTTTATTAATAAACAATATGTTTCATAGGGCTCCAAATCCAGAGAAAAGGTTATCAGGGTGACTGCAGCTGTCAGTCAGGAGGAAATCTTGAAGAAACTGAGGACAGAGGCTAGTGGTTGATGCTGAAGACTGTTTGAATCTTTTTCTATGTCACAGACCATGCAATATAACATTTAGATTTTGTCAAATAAAAAGCTATTTTATTTTATGTATTATCTGTTTTTAATTACTTTGTGTATAATGAAAATGTCATGCAGGGAATGTTGAATGCAGCCCAAACATTTTGGATAAGGAAATTAGGATCTTTTAAATGTAAAACATGGCTAAACAATAAGTATTTTTCCCACTGATTCAGCTTTTACAGCATTACCCATGCACCATTTTATTTTTCACTACATATGGTGACTTTTTTTATTGTTTTTTTTGTATATATTTTTCCAGTTATCACATATTTATTTATTTATTTATTGTGAAGGCACTGAGTTTTTTCCTGCTCCTGCCTTTTTTTTTTTCTAGAAATGCCTGAGGTTCAGTGACAAATGTGTTCATTAGAGAGCTTAATGAGTATAGTTATCAGACATTCTCTATTAAGCTAAGAACCCATCAGTGAATATTAAATACACCAGCATTTGTATTCAGTTTAAAATCTTATCTCCGGTATCAATGGGACATCAAGAATTGAATCGCAGCTGATTTATATCAAAGCATTTTACAGTCACACATATTAGTGCAAATCAGACTCTTTGTGCATTTATATCAGCTGTGATTTCCACACCATGCCTGAAAAGCAAGCAAAGAAAGTATTTAATGTAATAGTAAAATTAGAAAGGATTTTTATAAGTACATTACAAAGTAAAGAAGCAAATACTATTTTTTCCTTCTAGTTAAATGACATTTTGAGGCATTCTGAAAAGAAAAGCTGTGAGGACCGACACATGTTTACATTTAATCGCGCCGCCGTAGCTCTGCATCCTCCTACATTCATTATTCTTGTAATATAACCTTTCCATAAATGGAAACCTCTGGTTATTTGCCTGTTCCCAGAGCTCGTTCTGTAATAAACTGATATTGCATAGGCCTTATGAAAACAAATGATTTCCATCTAAAAATGTATCGGCATGTTGAATTAAAAATCAGTTGCCAGAGATATCCAATTTTACTATATCTAGCACTTGTTATACAATAAAATATTGTAAAATGAATTTGGACCTTCTGTTTAGTGAATTAACAAAAAAGGGTTACTGAGACTCCAAATGATCTGCTCATCAGCTACTATAAACATATATATGATTTATATAATCTTATAAACTGGTTGAACTCCACAGGTTGATTCGTTTTAGATTTACTCTTAGTGACTCGGAGATTTGTTCTTTCTTGTACAACTATTAGCTTGATTAAACCAATTTGCATTGTCATTAGCGCAGTCATGAAGACATATCTTGTTATTATGGGATTGTGTGGATGATTTATGCCCTGTGGATGGTGAAATCCTACCAGTAATTGAGTAGAAACGTCTCTTTTAGAGCTAAATGAAGATGAGTGGGAGGAGAAGACATGCTGGCCCTTCCTCTACTCAAGTCATATTTCACAAAGCTGCCTTTCTGAAAGCCATAGAGCCACACAATATGTCATGATTTAAACACTGTTCTGTTAATGGGATGAGTATCTATTAAAGTCATTGTGACATTTGTTAATTGCAGGATTACTTCATTTAACAGCTGCCCTCAGATATTAGCTGTGGCTTTTTCATGTAAATCTGTGTGAGTCATACGAATTTATATCACACATTTTTATTTTAACGCTATTGATCAGGCTAGCTCTCATCCTTGACTTCAAATGCAGGCCCTCTGCTGGAAGTGCAGGAAATATATTCAAATGTCCTGGTTGTAAATAAACACCTTGGCTAAACAACTCAATCTTTCGCTAGCAGCTACACTGTACTGCATAAATCTATGAATAAGATTTACATATAAATCAAAGTCTAAGTGTTTGCCTTGAATATTACTTTAATCTTTCTTTGCAGATATCAAAACTGATGACTTATTGCTTATGCTCAGCCAGATCCATCTCTCCTGCTAGCATTATGTTTACAGTATTACTGAAGCCAATGATATTTCAGATCAGCCTATAGCACATGAAACCCCTCAAGCCCTTAACACCAACTTATTGATGTACTGAACTGAGACACCATTGTATATCTTTAAGATCAGTTTAATATTGAATGATGTATTTTTAATAACCCGAGAGGACAGATGTGTACAGTGACAAACTACATATACCTACTGGGACGAGACTACATCCTGCTTTTATTGTTAATGATGACACTACTCCGAAAGGTCTTTGCATGCAGTAACACGTATATGAAGTATGAACACGAAGTATTATATGGTTATTAATTAATTTGTTTGTTTGTTAATGCATGTTTATTTTCCATATTTTTCAAAACACCTTGGGCATGTTTCGGTAAGGAGTTTAAACCTAACTCTGAGTTTTGGGTTTCAGAACAGCTGATCTGAGTAAGGTCAACTCTGAGTAGATTAATTTAGAGTTAAGCGTGTACAACGTGACTATAAAAAGGCATTATCAATGGAGTGCAGATATTACGAGTCACCATGGCAACATCTAAAAAATAAAGCTGAACTTGATGTGCTTTAAAAGTGCACTTATCTGTCTTTTTATTGATTAAGTGGTAGAGGTTGATATAACCTTTAGAATGTGAGGAGTACTAAAAATAGTTTTAGAAGAGTAATAATCCCATTAATTACTTACAGTACATGTCCCTGTTGAAGGTCAGTGAATTGAAGCTAATTATATTAATATTATTTATTTATATTATTATAAGCTAATATTATTTTTTGCAGTTATATCAAAGGTAAAACTTAATACTATGTTATTGAATCTAATTGTAATTGTAGGTGCAATCCTGCAGGTATTAAAAGAACATGGCCGCAGCTGAAAATTACATTTACAAATATAATTCAATCAGGTAAGGTTCGAGCATGTCAAGTTTTTTTTTTTGTTTTGTTTTTTTAAATACATACAGTGCATACAGTGGCCTTACTTACTCCGCATTATGTTAGATTATGGATATACGTAACTAAATTGATAGCAACGAAAAACTGTAACGCTCAAACAAAAATTGTAACGTTATGGGGTGTAACGGTGGTTGCCCAAAACTATTATTTTACAATTATTTCCATTCACATTGGAATTGGGAAGCAAACCTGGGTTGTCCCATGTTCTGATGCTGTATCCGAAACGCTAGACCACATTTGATATTAATGTCAGCTCTCAAACTTTACTTGACTCAGGGGCGATTTTAGCCCATTTTTGGGGGTGCTTCAGCAAATTTAAAAAAAGCACCCCCAAAGATTTCTAAAGATTTCTAACTTATTTGACAGTTGATGCTGTTTATGTAAGACAGTATTAAAATACGAAAAATCATTCAGATGTAATATTTTAATAACTATAGATCCCCCCCAGCCCCAAAAAATAGTTCGTTCCAGCTTCACTCTGCGCTACTCTGGGTTACGTTTCTCAAAGGCATCTTTAGCTAACTATGAACGTTAGTTCCATTGAACTCTATTGGTAACGACGGAGCTTGCGACCGTGGTTGCTTTTGGGAAACGCACTCCTGACTAGGGCTGGGTATCGAGTTCGATACTTTTTAAGCACCGACCGAATCGTCTCAATACTATCGAGTATCGAAAAAATCA
>JAUCNO010000585.1:4180816-4192966 GCA_032353835.1 Enteromius viviparus | reverse complement strand
CACTTTCTCGTCATCAGTTCTCATGTATTTAAAGCCCTGTGTTTTTCCGTTCTAGTTATTCGGTGTTAACGTCATGTGTTGAACGTTTGAGTGTTTTTCTTTGTATTTTTGGCTGCCCCGTCAGCTTTTCTTTTTCGTTATTAAATCTCAGCATTTCTCAAGTTCCGTGTCTTAGTCTCGTAACCTGCCTGCCGCACTGCACGATCGACCGTGCGTGACACATACAGAACGCACAGCCTTTCAATGTGCACTTAGTTTAAACTAGAAAGCTTCATTAGTGTCTAGCGTCAACTGTATTTTTAACTGTCTTTGCTTTTTTGTTGTACCCATAGACTGTACCTCTTTAGTGTTGCCACCTTGTGGAACAGCTGATTAGTGCAAAACCAAGTCAATGTGCATGTGAAGCCTGGACATTAAAGTACATGTGGTTACAAAAATTGGATGGTGCGCTTACAGTACATGCAACTAATCTGGTGATGTATAGTCAGCTTCACTGACCCATGGCAGATTAAACAAAAATAGTTGGCAATTTACTAATTTTGTTACCATATTTTTTTATTGTTTAATACAAACAAAATCACATTTGCAGATACTCATGTTTGCTATCACTGACACTGACAGAAATTGGAGTCCGAGCATGTTGATGCAGGAAGCTGAAAGTGCAAGTTTGGAAAAGACCCATTTGAGGTTAGTGAGAGGTTAATCTGATTCTTTCAAGCAGGATGTAATTAGATGTTTAACACTATCAGGGTGTGCTCCACCTGATAAGTACCTTGTCTGACTCATTTCTGAGGCAGGTTGTTTTGTGGTGGTCCTTTCTGATCAATGAGCAGATCAATAGGCAGATTTTTTTCCACAGGGCTTAATTTTGACTGTCACTTTGATAAACGAAACGGTGGAAGGGGAATGCCTTAAGTCTGTGTTTAAAAAGGACACAAAGACCAATCTGTGCACATTCAGTGCTTGCCACTTCCTGATAGTCTTGATTGTGTTAAATGCGCGATTAAGAAACAGTCCTGATCTCCCTTTCTGCAACAGTGGAAATGATGCACTAACGAATTAATAGCTTGTAAAATATTTAAACTTGCTTCTTTGAATTTCTGTATGACCGGGCTGATTCAGAACAAACTTTTATCTATAATTTAACAAAGTAAAAAGTAACAGCCAGTTGTTTAGGAATAAAAACCAGATCATAAACGGAAAAGCACTTGCAAAGCTACGAATGGAAAAGTCTTTGAAAACGCGTTAATTAGAGGGAAGTAGAGATGTTTTTTACAGTTTTGTTGAAGTTTGTTCAGAACGGTGGGAATAACTTATATGCAATATGCACAACTGGTGCGCAAAAGTAAGATACCTTTTTCAAATCAATGACATACTAAGAATATGCAAAACAAAATGATCATAAATGGACAGTGTGATACAGACCTCAGTCAGGGTAGCTCAATTTTTAATTTATGATAGGAATAAAGACAAGCATGGGATAAAAACGTGCAGGGCATTCAGTGGATAGTATTGTGTAGCAACCAAAACATATCGAACGTTTAGCTGAGTAAATGTCTTTATGAAAATAAATAAATAAATAAAATGGATATATATAAAATAAATTGAAAGCAGTTGCAATTTATTTATTTTTTGCTCCATAAAAACTTTGATAGTTGTGAGTTATGTCATCTAGGATCTTTATCCGCGTTAAATAACATTCGGTTAAAATCAATATGCTGCTAACCTAACAAAAGTTAACTGTTTAGGAGAGAAAAGCCGAAGTGTATCCTTTAAGTATAGAGGCTTGAACAATATTCTAAATAACCTATCGTTTCAACCATGTTGTGTTTCACCTGTTGAACATAATAGGCTCTAACCATGAATTTAGCTGTCTTTGTACTTTTCTCAGTGCATAAACTACAGAGAGACTGATAGGTTAATTATGGGGAAAAGCATGGTATGTCAAACACTGCAGGGGTTATGGGACTGGGGATGAAGTTTGGGAGGCACATGGGGTTTTTGGAAGACATGCAGACGTGGGCAGACATAAGCGGATCCCAAGGAGACAAATGGGAATCAAATCATGCCCCATAGCGAAGACTGAATATGGCAGTGGAACAAGGGTAAGATTTTAAACCCCTTAACTCAACACTCACTGCAGTGCTAAAAATAGATGAAGGTTTGTGCAATGCACTTGCTGTGAAAACACCCTGTTTCCAAGGCCTTGGGCAAATGTCACTGGCAGATTTTGATTTGTGTGATTTTAATCTGAATAGCTGGTTGATTGATGACGACCATCTTTTGATTGTAACCTGGCAAATGTTTAGCAGTGGTTTTCAGCTGTGATATGTAAAAGAGACTGTGTCTTGTACCAATGCACCGGACCGTGGCTAAACCGCTAACCTGATTTTGCCAAGTGGATTATGTCAAAAAAGATGTTGACAATGGGACAACATTGTTATTAACCAATCAGATTTGAATAAACAGTTTACAGATTTTGTATTGTCATCAGTGTTTGTCATTTATCATTTCCTCTGATTTTACACATTACTCATGGATAAGGTTAGGTTTATGTGTAGTTATATGTTCAAGACAGGGTCAACAAAATATGTTGACATAGGGACACATATTACTTGGCAAAATCAGGACGTGCATAGCTAAACCCAGTTAAATGCTTGTCAGCCTGGCCAAGAGAATACATGTATTTAGAAAAGCAACCAAAAAAGATTTATATCAGCAGCAGGGAATTATTTTATACATACAGATCTCTCAATCTTGTCCGGTGGTTATATTTTTTTAATAGGAGTTCAGAAAGATTTACACACGAAAATGGTTTTCATTCACCCATAACCTCTATTTCCGATTCAGTCGTGTTTGGAAAGAAGAACGAGTTTGCTCACCACACTGTTTGATTTATGAACTCATTGACAGGGGTTATGGGCTACATCCTTCCAGTTAGTTTATTCCCACCGCATATTATTTGATGCCATCCATTGTCATTTTGTGAATGGGAATTGTGCAACAAATAACATTTTTCCCTCTATTTTAAGACACCCCAGTCTGTTTTTAAGCCTTGTCAGAGTTGTATGGGCACAGGAGATTGGCAGAATTTTTCTGAAAACACTTGGTGTGTTTGCCATTGATTGGTTATGTTTTGATACAGATATGGACTAAGAGAGTGAGTCATACACCTCACGCCCATTGTTAAAGGGTCCTGTTGGGAAATTAAAAAACATCACCTTTATATAGAACTCTTGAGTTAATCCCCGGCATATAACTGACAGCGAACATATTTTATTTCCACAACACCCTAACTGTGAACCATTCTTCAAATTCCTGGTAAATGTGAATGTTGTCGGGCAGAAATTGTTTGATCTTCTGATACACAAATAGCCTATCGAATTCAACCTTAAAAATAATTTCCTCTACATATGACGTCACAGACGGGCAAAAATATTAGCCTATTACATCTACCCAAGAAAAAAAAGCCCTCTATTGGAAAACTTTGATTTTAAATAAAAAAAAAAAAACCTATTCACATTCCAGTGAGGCTTAGATGAGTCTAGACATGCTTAAGTAGTGAGGCGTCTACACTTTCAGAGTGCAGATGGCTCTTGGCCCCTTGCAATTAAACACATAAATGAGAAAATTATTAAGCATTTCCTAAAATCCCTAATAAGCGAACTTCCTTTTCACATTGCCATTCATAAAATACTAGAATGTTCAAGTGCTCATTTGAAGTTTCTAGAAACTTTAAGGACTGAAATGCAAAATAAATCAAGTAATAGATAATTAATTTATCCAAGCATGTGACTTTCCCCACATTTTATGCATGTGGATCAAATACAGTCAGATATGTCTGGCAAAATTGCTGTATCACCAGGAGCCCCTTTCTGTTATGTCCCTGCTGTGTATGTGAAGCATATTTAGAGTCAGGCATCTGTTTTCACGTTCTGATGTACAAAAAGTATGGCTGATTACTGTATATAGCTCACGCAATATGGATAGATGGATAGATGGATAGATAGATGGATGTACTAAGTCTTATGCAATCAGATTAAAGCAGCCATGCATGTTTACCAAAGTGCTCCAAAATGTTCAAAAGCTTCTCTTATACAATCAAAAGAGCCTGCAGTTTTTGCCCCTCACAACTGAATCTAAACACACATACGAATGTGTCCTTAGTGAAGTAAAAAAACAACCAAGAAAAAAGAAAACATTCCGGGGGCAACATTAACGCATTTGATGACTTGTCTCCAGCGCATTTACGCAATGAATGATCGCGCTTACGTGCGGACGAAATCAATGTTAAGGCGGGGCGACACCAGATCCCATAAATGCATGCAGTTTGGAGCACATAAAAGGGTGCAAGGCTGTCGAGATGGTTATTTGCGCCAAAACTTTGCATAGAGACGTATAACGGCGTTGCGCGCTCAGGTGCCAAAGCCCCCTAGATTCAGGACCATGGAGAGCTCCAGTCTCAAGACGCGCTTGGCTGTGTGCGCGCTGCTGCTCTGTTTGTTGACCGGAGCCAAAGCGAACGAGTCCGAGCCGGAGATAGAGGTGGATCTGGAAACGAGAGCCATTAGAGACTTCTACCCCAAAGACCCAAACCTGACAAGTGAAAAACAGCTGGTGAGTAATGCATCTTTTGCCATGCAATAGACATTAGGCTATACTCAAAAGTCCCAGAACTTGTAAACATTTTTGCTTGATTTTTGTGTGAATTGTTATATTGTATTATTTCGGAGTATTTGATTTTATTTAAAAAAAAAAAAGATTGAAAGGAAACATCTTTCCAAATGTTTTGTCAAACCAGCTCGGGGCTCTGCAAGAAGTTCTGGAAAAGCTGCAGACGAAACGAATTCCACCTTGGGAGAAGAAATTTGGTCAAGTTCCCATGGTATATATTTATGATACATTTTAACTTATAAGTGCACATTGTTTGTGCTGGTGACATTGTCATTGCGTAATTGCATGGATATGCGTCTTGCCCTTTTTTATGTCTGTTTATTATTTAGATGTAGTAAGACATCTCCTAATTTATTTATTTAGCAATAAATTGTATTTTAGATGGGAATTCTTGTTTTTTTAGTGATCAACCTTAAATAAGTGCGCTTTTACGCACTAATGCTGCACGATGTCTTGTTTTCTCTTGCCAGTGTGATTTGGGGGAGCAGTGCGCGATCAGAAAAGGCTCTCGAATCGGCAAGATGTGCGACTGTCCGCGCGGGGCTCTCTGCAACTTTTTCTTGTTAAAGTGTTTGTGATGAACACGAGTCTAAATGGATTGTAATGGGATTGAGTCCATATGCATTATATATCATAAATTACTACAGTTTTATTTATATTAATATTTTTTTAAGTGAAGAGACTGAAGTCACTAAAGCAAAGTTGTAAAGTAATTGTTCTTCAAATATCTGGTTGATGTAAACATGTGATACTGTCATATGTATTGTTAAACTGCTGTTTTGTGCATTAAAGTGCAATATAACTTGTTTTGTAAAGTCGTCTGTGTATCGGTTATTTTTTTTATTTGCATAATACGAATAATAGAAATATATTTTTGCTAAAAATACAATAATTATTTTTAAGACTAATTAAAATCAATTAAAAAAACATATTTTTTTGTTATAAAACTTTAAAATACTCCTGATTAAGGACGACTCAGTTGAAAAATGTCCATTAAAATAAAGCTAAAAAAAAAGCTAATTAATCAATTATACATAATCAACTCACAGCCTATCATTGAAGGCGATTCATGCACTCAGTATAGTTAGTTAAAAAATGAAAGCTTGCATTGTAAAATTTCTGAATAGATAAAGATATGCAAAATAAGACTTTTATCACCCCTTTTATAGCTAAAATTGCCTGCAGAACATTAATGATGTTGCATGTCCATATTCTGTAAAATAAATAAATAAACTACAAAAATAAAAGCCCATCCCTCGTTCGTCACTATCAGACACCTAAATAAACTGGCCAATAACAGTAACTTGCATTGTGCAAACATCAATTTCCTCATCTTTTCTTCAGTATATTATTACATTTACAATATTTTATATATATATATATATATATATATATATATATATACCTTTATTAAATGACAAAGCGGTCCATATAGAAACAAAAAATTTTGTGGTTACATAAAAAAACAAGCAAAAAAACATTGCATTCAATCTTTGGAGCCCTGAAAATATTTATCTATTCTTTGCCTGTAAGTGCTGTATTGATCTCCTCTTTCTCCTTTTGGAATCAATTACTTGCCACTTGTTCCAAACCAAGGCTTAATGAGGTTCTGACAAGTAGCATATATTGAGACGTCACTTTGTTACTTTGCTATTGCGTAGTGAGCTCTTAAGAGCCATAACAGTCAGAATCTGATTGTTCTGATCAGAGCCTTGAAAGTGAATCCAAAATCTGAAGCAAAAAGGGAGACATAAGCTTGTTAAAAAGAGCAAAAAAGCTCAACTTCTGAATTGGATATTCCCTTTGACTGGTCGGTGGATGCCAGAATTATCTCTCGTACAGATAATACAGCAGTGATGACATTTAACATAACAAGAATTGATGGATTCACAGAACGAAGTTGTAAATCTATCTTTGATGCTCTTTTTTTGGCTCAGGCACCAGGAAGCATTTCAGACAGACAGTTTGGTTTTGATGGTTATTTGTTAAGATGTGTTATGCCCGACGCTGGCTACATCCGTCCTCACCTTCTTTAAGGTGCTTATGTGTGCCTTCAGACTTATTGCTCAGCTTTGTCACTGATGCCACATATGTATGCTGTCCACCAAAACCTCTTTTGCAGATCAATATTTCATCATTTTTTGAACGAAAGAAGAGTGTGATGTTGCCCCCTAGGGACATAAAAGTAAAGTAGAGCCAGCCCTCTTTATGGCTGTGAAAAGCCTGTAGAGCTGAATTACTTGAATGGATTTCTGCTCCTGTCATTGTGGAGGATTGAACATGGTCATAGCTGTAATCACTTGGTGATTGTGAGGTTGATTGAATGGACACTTAATCAGGACAGTAACTGGTAGGAGATGATGCCTCTTGAGCTAAACTGACATTGGCAGAGCTCAATCACTTAAATACTAAGGTTCTGCTTCAGAAAGAACTAATTTGATCTGAGATCAAATATGGTTTGATAGCTTTGAGAATGTTTGGTAAAACATACAGTAAGAACTTAACATAAATAAATGTGTAATATATTCAAAAATGTTTTAAAAATTGTTTAGATGTTTATGAGCATATATACTGTATATGTTTATATGAAAAAATAAATGAGGATATAAATGTTTATGTGTGAAATAAATGTAATATTTAATTTAGAGTAAATACAAAAAAAACAATTATTTAACTGCTGATTTCTACAAGAAAGAAACACAATATATGATACAAAATTAAATTAAATGTATAATAATAATAATAAAAAAAGGATTCAGAAACATGTGCGAATGTGTTTTGGGCGACACATTATTACCCATATTTTTTTTTTTTAATTCTTAGCAATTTTTTTTCTTTGCACTTCAAGCACAACTGTGCATATACTGTGCTTTCACCAAAATAACTACAGAGAGCGTGCAGTCAGCCTGTGTTTTACTCACCCTCGAAGCATACTAGGTTTATGTGACTTTTTTCTTTCAGACGAATTCAATCGGAATCCAACCTTCAAGCTTTTCAGTGTGGGTACGCAGGAGTTTATGGTCAACAGTTCAGAAGACGTGAAGCAAATTGTGTGCATCTGTAATAAAACGTCTCTCACACGGCTCCAGGGGGTGCATAAAGGCCTCCTGTAGTGAATCCATGCATTTTTCTAAGATAAATATGTTTTTTTCAAACATAATAAATACTGTTTTTCACTTCTGCTGAATGTGGCACGCAGAAGCAGTCCTGGTTGATTAGTGATGAGTGCGGAGAGAGAACAAACAAAAAACACCAGTTATAAATTACAAGCACAAACCAAGGATTTGTAAAGAAAAATTTCAGAGGATTTCTATATAAGCACAACAAAGCATACCACAGTCAGTGAAGTGTTTGTTTTGAAATATGGATATTTATCTTTAAGAAATGCACGGATTCACCCCCTGGAGCCATGTGAGGGACGTTTAATCACGGATGCGCGCACTTTATTTAAGGTCTTTTGAACTGTTGACAACAAACACCTGCTTACTCCTGTGAGAAGGCTTGGAGGAGTCTGGACAATTTTTTATATTTTTTAAACTCTGATTGGAAAGTCAAATACACCTAGGATGCTTCAAGGGTGATAAAATAGGTTGGGTGTGTAAGGATACGCCTACACACACATGCGCGCCAACATGTGTGCATACACGTGCCTACACATACACACACGCACATAAACATACACATGCGTACATACATACCTATTAATATACTAGATATAAACACATGCATCACAACACACACACACACATAAATGCACGTACACACACGTAGAGCGCACGCAAATAAACGTACTCACACACCTGCATATGCACATAATATATACATATACATTACAGACAACGTACGCCCATGTGCAGGAACATGCATACAAACGTACACTAGCACGCATGCAAGCCCCTACGCGATACACACTGTACGTGCGCGAGCGGCGCATGAGTTCTCGATGAGGCGTTCGCATTTATAAATAACCCTGTGCTTTGAGTTCTGGGGCTCCTCCATATCAGTCTGCTTCAGTGTCCCGAGATGGGCATGGCACCGTGGTACTCTCTGGATTGCCGTTTCCCCGGAATGTCGTCGCATGTTCAGCCCGTGGTCCGACCTTGCCTTCCTACTGGCTGGAGTACCTCTAGGACAAGGGTTCAGGCATGTCGGCAGGGATGCACTGGCACACAGCTGACCTCCGGGGCCCAAGTACACCTTCTCCCCAGTGAGCCTCCTTGCACAGACCCTGTGCAAGATCAGGGAGGACGAGGTTCCCCTCCTTGGTAAATCTCCTTGAGGAGAGACCTTCTCTCTCAGGGGATGGGCATGATCTATGGATCTATGGAACCTGCACGTCTGCTTGCCAGCAGCCATGATTAACACTATCTTTCAGTCTAGAGCTCTCTCAATAAGGCAGGCCTATGCTCTGAGATGGGGTCTGTTCGCCGACTGGTGCTCCTTACGCCAAGAGGACCCACAGAGATGTTCGATTGCAGTTGTGCTTTCCTTCCTGCAGGAAAAATTGGAGCGCAGGCAGTCCCCTTCAATTCTAAAAGTGTATGTGCATAATGCAGTGGAGTGGCAATCCCTAGGTAAGCACCAACTCATCGTTAGGTTCCTTAGAGGTGTGCGTCCGGTTAATCCCCCAAGACCGCCCTCAGTACCCTCTTGGGACCTTGCCGTCGCCTTAACCGGCCTGCGGCAAGCTCCTTTTAACCCCTTAGCATTAGTCGAGATTAAATACCTGTCACTAAAGACAGCACTCCAGAATGTTTCCTGTGTCTTAAATCAGACAAGCAGGTAGCAGGAAGACCGGCGATGTCGGCTTGCTGCTTTGCCCTTTTACTGGTTCCCCGATGTCAAGGCGAACCTCTTCCTCCTGCCCTGCAGTCGGATTCAGAGCGGAGTCATTCCTGACTGTGCTCCTGCTGGACTTCCTTCACCAGTGGGTTGTGGCTATTTACAACTTGTTCCACACGTGTTTCCCTTCACTTATATCAATCGATATAGTGTGTTCCTTGAAAATCCATGTAAAGAACTCTTTTCATGTTACCCCCACACCCAACTCATACTTCAACCTAAAAATTTTGGAAAGTGTAGAAGTTGGCATCCTGACAGGGCCCTTGTTTGGCCTCCAGGGTGTTGGGAAGGTTATGTGCTGACTCTCCTGCTGACACGCTTGCCTGCCTGTTGACACTGGTGTCTCCGCGTAACGCAGCCTCATGGTCGTGGGCTTTTTTTACGGGACTGTTCCCATATGTAACGTCGAAGTGAACTCGACTGAAGGGGAACGTCTAAGGTTACGTAGGTAACATTACATCCCCTTGCCATGACCCTGGGTCACGCTGACGCCGACTTGGCTCCTCAGCGAAAACCTGCAAGTGCAATCCAGCCGTGCCCTCTTATACTAACGCTGTGATAAGGTGCACCTGTGATTATTGCACGCCAATATTCAATATTCACTTACCCCACCCACAATCCCTGCCGGACCTGGAACTCGAAGCCCACAACCTTTTAGTTACAAGTCCAAGTTCCTATCCATTAGGCCACGTCTGCCTCCTAGTGTGTTGAGCATAACCAGACAGTAACGTACTGCCACCCAAAGTGCGTACCTGTAGGATAGCTGGATCGGATATGGAGTCCACTAGGCTGGGAAAATGCCGGTCCATAATGGCTGCGCCCAACCGCTGGGCCTCAACTATCTACCTGCTTCTCTCAAGATTACACACAGGCAAAACACTGTCACCAAATCCCGGTGAACCAAAGCGAAGGAGGTTATTTTGTTGAACATAACCAGACAGCAGCATTCCATAACCCAAAGTACCTGCAGAGGAGGCAAAATCCGACGGAAAGGGTATGGATATCTCCCAGTAATAGCAAACACATTATGATAATGTAAGGGATCAGAGTGAACCAGACACATAAGATTCGATCAGGACATTGAAACATGAGTAGCCGAATTCCACAAAGAGCCCTCAACAGCACAGGATGTCATAAATACCCTTACCCAGGATGTCATAAATACATCCTATTCCCACCAGCCACTGGTTGATGTTCTCCTGAAGCACCAGACTAAACTAAGGGCACCAGAGAGAAAATGGCACAATTTTCTCAGCTTTTTACATCAACTGCCTGGAAATCCTGGCTGCATGGCACGCTTGTCATGTTTTCCTGCCGCAACTGAGGGAATCTCATGTCCTGGTTCGCTCATACAGTATGACTGTGGTGTCATACATAAATCGCCAGGGGGGTCTGTCATCGAGGTGCCTATTCTAATTGTCTGCGTGCCTACTCAAGTGGGCCCAGCACAATCTGCCCCCTCAGGTGATCAGTCGGAACTTCGGAAGGGGAGAAGGTCACAAAATCCTCCTGGTCACCCCCTTATGGTGGAACCAGTCATTGATTGAGGATCTGCACTCAAGGCTGGCAGCAGCCCCGTGGCCCATCCCCCTGATGGGACCTCCTCTCACAGCCCAGTCTGTGGGCCCTACATGTTTAGCAGCTCGACGGGAGCCTGTCTGCCTCCACTAAACACCATATCACACGCTAAAGGCCCGTCTACGAGACACGCTTATGCTGTGTGCGATCAGGGGTAAAAAAATACCTCAGCAAAGCTATATTCACAAGACATAACATTGCAACATTGGAGGGTACAGGGATGTGGAAATGTCCAATATAGGCAAAGGTCCTGCAGCTACGAGAGCAATACTCTTATTATCCGTTTCATGAGAGGAGCTAGACGGCTCAGGCTCTTCCACCCTCGCACTATCCCTACGTGGGACCTGCCCACTGTGCTCAAAGCCCTCAAAGGCGTGCCGTTTGAACCCCTGCAAACAGCTACTGTTAAAGCACTGACGTTGAAAACTGTTGCTGGCTTTGGCATCAGTCAAGCAAATAGGCGACCTGCAAGAACTTTCTGTGAGCCCAGCCTGCCTGAAATTCGGGCCAAATGACTTTAAGGTCATCCTGAAAACAAGGCTTGGTTATATATAGAAGGTGCTCTCCACTCCGTTCAGAGCGCAGGTGGTTTCTCTTTCAGCGCTTCCTCCGAATAAGGGCCATGTCTTTAACCCTCTCTGCCCAGTTAGGAGCCTACATTGAGCGATCTGCGAACTTTAGACAGTCTGTCCAGCTCTTTATCTGCTGCGGTGCCCGCTCACCGGTCTTGAAGCAAACGCTTTCTAAATGGATTGTAGACGCTATTTTGCTACCTTACTCCTCTCTGGGCCAGGACTGCCTCATAGGAGTAAACACTCATTCAACTAGGGGTATTGCCTCATCATGGGCGTTGTGGGGAACCAACCACATATAATACGCAGAACTATTATTTAATTTTCTCCCTGATCAACATAGAGAACAGAAAACTGCAAGGCAACGTAAAGCTGGCGCCCCAATGTCTACCTTCAACTCCCCTCCCCTCGGAAGGGGGAAAAAGACCCCCTGACGGGTTTACGGCCTTTCAAAGAGTTATCGGTTTGCTCGAACCCACTGACC
>JAUCNO010000585.1:4122117-4170443 GCA_032353835.1 Enteromius viviparus | reverse complement strand
TTCATACTATATAGAACGTACTGTTTTAACGGTCGAGTAGTATGTTCAATTTTAAATATAGTACCTACTTAAGCAGTTTCAGATGCAGCATTGTTGTTCTGGAAAGTGCGGTATGCTCTGATTGGCTAGCTATCCAGTGCATTGTGATTGGCCGAATACCTTGTAGCATGTGATGGGAATGTTATGCCCCCTTACCATATTTGGAAAAACACATCATATGTACAACAATAACAGCGAGAATAAAAGTCACAAGCAGCCTAACTTTGAGTATACAACTGGGCGGAGTTATATAAGTATTACAACACAGTGACAGAGTTGTGGGGGCGTGTTCGAATGAGGTGTTTTGAGAAGGTGTGCACAAGTCTTAACTTTTATAGAGATCTCTTTGGGTATATGACTTTAGTCTTTGCACTAAAGTTGCAGCGCTGAGGTGAAAAATTATAAAGTTGCAATGTCATCGCATGCTAAAAAACGCTAATGCAGCAGTCAAATTTGTCCATCTTGTGCATTCACATAGAAAAATAATGGTAACCTACATTTGTAAACATCTCCTTTTTTTACTTTGAGTGGGTTGTCTCTTAATGTATGCCACCATATTTATATCACATGACTGTATGGGCAACTTACAAAATGTATGTTATATAGCACTTTAAGGCTTTATATAGAGCTTGGGGGAGGTCGGTGCAATGCAGCTGCATTATAAACTACCAATAAAACAAAAAAATCAGTGAGACTGATTCGATGAATGTTAATTATATAAATAAAAACAAAAAGGCAAACAGCTAAACTTAGCAATAAAGCCTAATAGAAAAAAAACACCACTGGAATGAATAAAGCTGCTTTCAATTATATGTATCATGAAAAGCGCTATACAAATAAATTTGAATTGAATTGAATAGGTAGCGGCTGCATTTAATGTATTCAAAAAACTCACCTGTATCAGTACATTATTCACTTATTTAGTCCTTTAAAAATAAGAATGCCAGATGTTTATAATGGGCCCATAGGGTAAATCATATAACATGCCATAGGCCTATGTAATATAATATTAGACATGAAAGGGTTACTTGGTGCATTGAAAGTATCAATACCCCCCCCCCCCAGCTCCCCGCCTAGCCCCACTTCTTCAGACAGTAGCTGCATCTGTAGTGTAATTGGCGGGTGGCTGCAGCCAGAGTTGCTGCAACCATCCCGCTCTGCTCGAGAACAGATATCTGCCAACCCACACACACTCTCCGGCCCCTCCCTCCCACACACACACACACACACACACAATCACACAGCAGTGACTGCGCTCCTGAACACCCATCAGTCGCGAGACACACGACGCTCTGTTAAAGTGGCCCGCTTCAGCATACGGTATGTATCACTTTCTGTCATGCAGACTACAGAGGCAGCGCTCTTGCATTCGATGCAGTCTCTGGCGCGACTTTTACGCAGTGTCGCAGTGGTCCGGACAAAGAGTCTTGCGATGCAAACAGTCAGTGACACTTTGCTTTATGAGACTGTGACGTCGCGGAGGGTGCGTATCCTTATTTGACCGCATATTTGTCATCATCTTGGCGTTATTAATGACTTTGATCGCGTACTAGTGGCTTACGGGGCGCGAGACATACGCATTATGATACATTCTTAATCGCTGTACATGACGACGAAAGAATTAGGTAAATAAACGTCCAGACAGTCGTTTAAATATACCTGTAATTGCGACATATGTCTGGAGGACAGTGTGTACGACCAACACCTTACTGTGCTTCATCCAAACTAACTGGATTAATTTAGTTGATGGACGGAGGTTGGCGAAGGGCTCGCGCAGACGGGCTAACTTTATATGTTGCCTTGATTTATTTATTTATTATTTAACAGGTTGTGAAATTATTTGTCGTTGACAGTAGCTATTTGAAGTGGTCTTGTTATTTGAGTATTTTGTGCTTGTGCTAAATGACCGCGAGAAGTCATTATTTGCTGCATGACGCACTTCTACACAGAAATATTAGGGAGGCTGTGTTAAGATGCTAAACGTGTACGTCTTTGCCTGGAGAAATATATTATGCTCAGAAGTTGTGAGGTATAATCTGAAATGCTCATGTTAGAGTTGGTGAAATGAGCGATTCTTTTAGTTCTTTGGCAGAGGACAAATTTGGACCAAAAGATGTAATTATTCTGGTTGCAGATCGTTTTAGATTTAAACAAAATATTCTTGTGAAAGAAATGTAGCCTATATTAATACTTACGTTTTACAGATACTTTAGAACTTTTTTAAACAAATTATTTTTACACAAATATTTATTCATAAAGAAAATGTAGTAACTCATTTATTACAAAAATACCACAGATTCCTATAAGACGTAATAAAACGTTTTATTATCCCTACTTAATATTACATAACACAGGTACACTTAGTAGTTCATGATCACATTACATTTAGTTAAAAGCTAAACTTATTTTAATAGCCTATAATAATCGCTCCGACGGACTTTTTTTTTAACCGCTGTATGTTTTGATTCAGACAAGACAACTTTCTCAAACGATTCATTCACTGGTCGCGCTATATGTTCACTAAAAAGAGCCGAACAAAGATGTATTTTTTTTTTTTATTAATGAGCTACTGTATATGATCACACTAAGTCTTCAACAGTCTACTTTACAGAGCCAACTCATAAGGACTGCTGTGTGATGTGATTCAGTAAAAAGAACCGACTCAAATGAGCCATTCGTTTGAGAATCAGACAGCACAGTTAATTTACTTCTTTAATTGACTAAAAAGACTCATCATGGTATCTCACCTCACTGTTCACACATCTGATCGGCAATTGGACTGCACTGGTCCTGCTGTATGTGCTTTATTGACTAAAAGGAACCACCTCAAAAAGACTCGTTCATTCTACAATAAAATTCCAACCAAAATACTGGCTCTGTCTCAAAATCTAGTAAGATGCCTTCCTCGACAGCATTCCACGAAACATATAATGCTGCATGAGTAAGCAGTCCGGATTTGTAAAATCAGCCATCTCTACTAATTTTTACTATAATTGTTTTTCAGGCTATTATTTACTGTAATCCAACAATATACAATTGTACAAAATCTTGATACATTTATAAACTTTTAGCCTGTCAGTAAGTTTGACAGCCACTGATTCGTTTGTTGCTCAGTGACTCAGCGTTGCTGACTGTGACTCTCTTTCCCCCTTCTCTCTCTTTTTGTATGCAATACGTCTGTGCTTCTGGCCGCTTAAGGACCATTCACGAAAAATAATGACTAAATGGATGACTCGCTCCATGTTTAAATATCATTGTGGAGGCCAATTAAACCCACAGAACAACTCTTTTGCTTCATTCGACACAGCTGATGTTTGAGTCGTAAAGTTCAACAGTTTTACTCTGAATTTATGGATATCACAGTAGTACGGAAAAACATCAATGAACCAAATAAGACCTGCTTAAACTAAATGATCCAAGTACTCTAATTTAAATAAAAAAGAGGTGATGATGTTGTTAACTTTTGAGGAGATACTGGGGACTTTTTTAAGTACATTTGTTCGTCATCTCAGTGCTAAAATGATTCAGTCGTTCCTTAGTTCTCATTTCTGTCTGGGTGGGATTTTTATATAGAGAAACACCCACTGACAGGATTAGCTGCTGAGTCATTGTCCCATTGGTACTGGTACTAGCCTAAAGCAAATTATGGTGGAGGTGCAGAATGTTTAGTGGACCTGCTTTCCTTTGAGTGTTTTTATTATAGTATGAGATAAGAACCTCTTATTTAATTGCCCTTGTTTTGTGTGCTTTGTTATAGAGAGATTCTTTATTAAGCTTTCATGATGTCATTGATGCAAGGCTCAATGT
This sequence comes from Enteromius viviparus, assembly GCA_032353835.1. Taxonomy (NCBI): domain Eukaryota; kingdom Metazoa; phylum Chordata; class Actinopteri; order Cypriniformes; family Cyprinidae; genus Enteromius; species Enteromius viviparus. The sequence goes on along the minus strand of JAUCNO010000585.1, from coordinate 4,166,597 downwards.
TAGGACATTGAAGGGCACGTCCATCTGCCACAGAGCAAAACTGGGCCATTGAAGACATTAAAGACAAGGGTGATTGGGTTTTAACAAAGTGACTCATGCTTAGTTCCGTCTGACATTGGAAAATGCTGAGAAAGGAACAGCCATTTTAGTCTTGTGGTTTCCATGGACGATATAAATGAAAGGTTCAACATAGAAAATGTTTAGCAACTCAACTTTGGACTTATTGGATAATCCTTCCGGATTTATGAACGGCCATTTGAGACAAACAACCTCTTATTGGTGGATTACTCAGCGGAAAGGAACCAAACTTAAGTGGCAGGTGCCTGACTGTGGATTGTAGCACTTTCAATCACAAATGAATCAGACATGCAGGTTTGTCTGTCTGTGTCCTCAAACATCTGACCAAAATAATTGCTTTGCTGTGGTCAAAACAAACGGTTAAATTGTAATTTACTTGTTTACTCTGAGTCAGCTTATTAACTTATTTAAATGTATATCGGTAGAACTCTACATAACGGCTCGTGGCAGCTTTCATTAAGTTTGTATTAAAGCAGCTTTCATTATAAAGAGAATTAGAGCGGTCTTCATGAAAGCGCAGACTTGTTCGAGTTGAAAATGAGACGTGATATCACACACGCTCTTGTGTGAACCGCTCATGACCATAGCGAGGTGATATGATGTTATACTCTCACATTTGCTCCTAGCTCACCCATATTTCAGTCTTTTATTCTGAAGGCCATTTGTGATGGTGGGTATGTGGGTGAGTGCTCTGACGGCCATCATTCCTGGGAGCTTGCAGATTTAGTGTGGGAGGATCACCCTCTCTTTCCTTTGTAGCGCTGCAGTGAGAATTCCTCCACTGCTGCTGAATCACTTTGGTCTAAATTGGCCTGTGTAAATTGTTGCTTGTTCTAGTTTAAGATCTTTCACCTCATTGTTTGTTAATCATACAGATTGCCTTAGGAGATGTTCTGCGTTAAACGTGGTTTCTTTGGTACAGTTCTTTGTGTGAAATGTTACTGCGGCAGAACTGGATATTGGGAATGGGAAATGATCTGTAATCTATGAGTTAAATTTAAGCTTGAGCTCAATAATACATATTTCATTTATTAGTAATGCATTTGGATGAGACATTGCCACCCATAATAAAATAAACACAGGTATTAGGACTTGTTTTGGATTTATGCTGCTGACAAAATAAATGGCTAATGAATAATATATATTATAATATATATATATATATATATATATATATTGGTAGAATGCACAAATCTACCCAATAAAAAAGACAAAAAATACAAATAAATTAAAAAAAAATGCTATTTAAAATATTAATATTATTAATCTCAGTTTTAAGTTAATTTTACTGAGGACTATTTAGCTAACGTGTTTAACGACAACCTAACACATCTCGATTTGAAGTTTTCTTTATGTCTTTTATTGTTTGCATGTTTTTCTAAACAGTTGTCCATGGTTTTTATGCTTAGTTTTATTTCTGTGGTTTTTGTAGTGTTAAGTCCCAAGATGGCGACAATTAGCCAGCATGCGTTAAAAATAGAGACCACGATTGGTATGGGAGACATGAAAGTTGCATGTTGTTGCAGCAATAGACAATGTAGCAATCATTATATAAATTACTTTCATATGTTAATAGTCATTTGAATATCGTAATTAATTTCGCATGAAACGGGTCACACTGAATTTTTTTCTATTAAAAATGACTAAATATTTGCTTTGATATAGGACGACAACATGAATACTTTTAGATCTAAACTTTATACTTAGATGCATATGTTGTCAAATCCACCCTAAAGCTCTCTGTAAATCATTAGGTTAAGGGACTGTGAAACACTGACATTTCAGAGCAGATGCTGACTCACAGAACCGACCCATGTCCTCTTTTAGATCCGCTATTTATACTCTTTTCTACCTGCTTTCATAAGCACTCGTCTATATTGCAGTTAAAACCTGTTATTAACATCTCAGCATGTGTATTTTCCATCACTTGGTATGTACTCATGACATTTCTTTTATTTGAACTGCCTGCCCAGTATTGTGCTGGGCTGGGATATATTATATCTTCGCACTATTATCAGGATTAAAAAATGCACTAGTTTCTTCATGATTCTTTCGTTCCTGCCTATTCAAATGAAAATGTGTGTGGCCATATTAGATATAGAATGATAAGAAGTCTTTGTGGCTGCAGGACGTTGTTGTGAAGGTGTTGTGGGGTCTCGTCAGTGTTGGAGAAACATCCAGCCCTTATTCAGGACCACAAAGATGTGGCTTCAAATGCTAATGAACGGGCTGTGTGGTGGCATGATCTCATAGTTGGCTCAGGTTTAGGTTGGAGTTTTCTGAACCCCAAGGAAACGGTGGTACACTACCAAAAATCTTCTCCTACCCTTTTTCTTGCTTTAAAGCTTCCTCTTTAGCCCACATCTTGTTCTTTCCACAAATCAAAAACGGATATCTATTCAAATAGTATACTTAAATGTGTATTTAATTTGTATAGTATATGATTGCTTATGGGATTCCAATGACTGTTCAAAGTAAAAAAAAGACTACTTTAATTGGTTACACTTTATTTTAATAGTCCACTTTAAACATTCTATTAAATACATGTCAGCTAAGTAAGTAAGTAGGCTTTTATTGTCATTCCAACCATTATGTTGTATGTTGTGGAGCCATCCAAAAAAAAGTGATATTAAGCACACAGTCTACTAATTAGTTGACACATAATTGCAAAGTTACTTACAGTTAGTAGAATTTAAAATCTAAAGTGGATTAACAAAATAAAGTGTTACCCTTTTATTCAGCACTCATATTACAATGATTTATATTGTTCATGATAGATTTATATTTAATAATGTTCTTTTGAACTTTGTGTATCCAGGAATCCTAAAAAAAATGGCATCATGGTTTCCAAAAAAAATATTTGGTGGCACAACTGTTTCAGTTTTGTGTTTAAGCACAACATCAGCATATAGGGATGATTTCTGAAGGATAATGAAGACTAAATCCTACTGAAAATTCAGCTTTGCCATCAAAAGAACACATTACATTTTAAAATACTTTAAAAAAAGAATGCTCATGATGAGCATAAGAAACTTGTAAATAGCTTGTTTACTGTTAAAATATGAAATAAATTCTCATCAGATAACAATAAAAATAAGTTCTCTCATTTTTTAAGTGTTTAATATAAGTTTTTATTGATTTATAAATTTCTGTGAACCAGTTTTGCTAGTATAATAATTGAAATCTGAAACGGTCGATGCAAATGAGGCATAAAAGCACAACATGCCCTCTTGCTGGGTCACTGTGCCGCTGCCATACCCTTTACCCAGGTGGCTGTCTGAGATCCAGTGACACATCCGTGATAAAAGAGGCTTTAATATGCTTAACAGCATTCGGCATTGCCAAATGACAAGACTAGGATTACCAGAAGAAACTAGGGCATTTGCTTCTTGTGTAGATGCAACAGGGAGCCTCAAAGTTTGAAGAAATATTGGACAGCTCCTGTTACTCTGGTTTTAGGGTTGTATAGAACAATTAAATCACAAACCATGACAGAAATTGCTCATCTGCAGAAATGATGGTACCTAAAGGTATAATTTCTGATTATTACTTGAATTGATTTTTCAAGTTTCCCCATTACACTTCTCTCAACCAGAGGACTGGACTAAGACTGGATTAATGACACATTTATGAGATTACGATAAATCCCTCAAAAGAAACATTTATTCCCTCCATTCTGAAAAGCTACAGTGGTTAGCTACAGAAGTTAGATAACAACAGACACCTGTGGTGCTTTATTTTTAAAAAAATGCTAATTTTGCATTTTAAATAAAAAGGCCGCACCGCAACCTTGTGGTCAGCTGTACCTGTACAAGAAATGGGAATTGAATAGCTTGTTCCACTGGAACAAACAGATTTAGTGGTGCACAGCAAGACATGCCGTTCACAAGGTTATTTTCTCCCACAAGCGCACTAGACGGTGGCATGAGTGACTGTTTTAGATGCTCGGGTGAGGCGGTTCTGTTCCCAAACTTCCACGGGCCTCAATCTCTTGGGTGACCATATCTAGAGCAAAATATCTGGAGCAGCGCAAATGCTTGGTCTGTCTTCCACCATAGCACTGTTTGAGCTTATTTTAATGGAGTGCTCTCATTTTTAGAGTTCATGAGCAGATATTTATATCAAGCGGGTCAGGTGAGGTAGGACTGGATCTCTACACCGAGATCTTCTTAAAGATGACAGTGTTTTATGATGCTAATGCGATGAGATGTTTGTGCTATAAAGTCAATAATCAGCAGCTATGAAGTTGCTTCACTGGATACCTTGGACTTTTGGACTAATGTTACAAAGCTACATTCTTTCCCATTCTTTAGTGACTGTGGAAGAGTGCCAAAGGGAGTAGTGGAAACTGGAAGCTGGCTGAACACACCGCTCTGCAAAACCATCTGTGGTTTTTAAGTCCATTTGTGATCATCAGTATGCTAATGTATTTCCAAGTGTTGATACATTTCACTTTTGGTAGATTTAAACATTAAAAATGTCATTCTTTTCCAAAAAATAATTAAATAAAAAATATATGACTTATTCAGCATACCCAATCAAATACTCTCTAGAAAAAGAATGTCCATATGCGAGTAGCAAATCATGTTTCATGTTCTGATGTAACTAAAGCCTAATTGATTATTTTTAAAAAGGAATGAACCTTATGGTAGGTCCTGCCAAACATTCCTGTTTGAATACAAAATAATTGTGCTCTATAAGCTAATCAAACTATAAATGCCACTGAATAAATTTATTTTTATTAAAAGGTCTTCTCTAATTATTTTTTATTTATTTTTATTTTCAAAAATAAATTCAAGTTTTTTTTAAAAACATGTTTGTTATTTGAAATTGTAAATTATATTTTATCCCCAATTTTTTCCCAGCTAATTCTGACAGTGTTTAAAAAAAAATCACCTACATTTGTTTATACTTTTCATAAGATTACAAAAAAGAGCACACAATGCATTCGTTACAAGGCCAAGAGACCCATGTAGCTCTGGGCATTGTGCCGAAGGCAGAGCAACTGTAGTGCCTGAGACTTTCATACCTCCCTCGATTCTTTGTACTTCGTCACTTTGCAGGGTCAGCAGGGTCGGAGCTACTAGCTTCTGTGGCAGCCTGTATTATTTGCATTCAGTGAGCCTGTCTCACCAGCTTCACATATGTTGTACTTTCACTTTTGTACTTCCTTCTCATACCATCTGGCTCATAAGAAGCAAGGCTGGACTTAGGCCAGCTTGGTCCAAACCCCAGTCGTGCTGCGTTCAGCAGCTCTTTGATTATCCCACTAATTCCTCAACACTCCCTGCTCTTACAGCACTCTTTATACAACTGAAAACACAGTATAAATGTGTTTGGACTGGACTTTTGAGATGATGTAGACTTATGTTGCATTTTTGTCAAGTGATTTTTCCTTATTAGCTTGTATATCCTCGTATCGTAATTTACACTTAAAACCCTAAACCCTTTACTTATGAATGGATTTCAGATGCCTATGATGTCTCATTAACAGGATTCCTGCAGGACTGTCCTTGAAATGTATGTATTTCAGCTGTATACATCTTGGGAGTCCTAAATGATAGCTATGCCTGTCAGTGTTACTCCTGCAGGGACATTCATTTTACATTAAGAGTAATCAATCATACGACTACTATGTTTGACTTTCAAATGAAAAAATCAATACAATGTTGTTAAGGAACATGCTTTAAAGGATTAAGCTCTGGCTACTTTGGCTACATACTGGTACACAGTTTTCTAGCGAAGCTTCTTCCAATGGTCATATTGAATTGCACATGCTAATATTCATTGCTAAGTGAGCTCTTTCTCAAATGTTGTCATGGAAAAGCCTGATTTATTTAATTAATTTATTTAATTTTTGAATTTTACTGAATCGGTTAATCTTAAAGTAATTTCTTTGAGTGAATCAATTTGTTCAGACAATAAATGAACACAATTAAAAAAAAATCACTAATTCAAGTTCCATTTCAGACTTCTTCATAGCAGAATATTAAGTTTAGTACTATGTTTTTGACTCAGTTTTGTAACTAGGGAATATTCTATATTCTAAATATTATATTGAATATTATGAAATTTGATTTTATCACCCAATTATTTATCCATTCTTTCAAACTTTAATTGTTTGATGTGTGAAAAGTATTGCTCTGATTAAATAATATTCATTACAATTTGTACCTCTGAATGGTTATATATTTTTTTTAAAAAGCACTCTATAGTACTTTTACTATAGTTAGTCGTTTGGCAAACTACTATTACAAAAGAGTAGCTTGAATGTAGTTTAGGTACTTCGAATTATTAATAACTAGTAGCTTACTGCAAGTTTTTGAAAAGCCAATAGAAAGCACAGTCATTTCTTTTAAGAGATTTGTAGTAGATTACCGTTTACAGTCTTTCTACTGTTTAAGCCTCATTTCTTAGGCTTTCTTTTGCTTTTCTTTTGCGTTTTTTTTCTTTACAGGATGACCTTTAACTAGTATGTACTGTATCACCATGCTGCATCTGTTTTAGATGAGATTTTCAAAACATGAATAGGCTAAATGAGTTCAGTCACAATTGATACAGTATTTGTAACTTAATAGCAACAAGAAAAACCATATGCATTTCTTTCAGGTCAAAGGACTCTGCACCACAAAAGTGATGTTCTTGAAACGGTTGTATTAGTAAACCCATCAGAAGACACTGTTATCTCTGAGGTAAGTTATTTACAGAAAGTTGCTTTATGTTAATACAGAAGATACATAGTACATTTAATGTTAGACTGAATAACCTTGTCGAAGTATAACCTTGCAGCAAACAGACTAATGTGGTTTAAATGCCCTCTTCGTCTCTCGTCATGTCCTAGATCCATTGTCTTATATCTGACCCAGCTGTACACAAGCTGCTGGTCCTGAGTGGGCAGAGTTCTGACCAAGGTGACCTGGTTCTGCAAACTGGAGTGTTCAGTCATCAAACCTTCTCACGTGTGTTTGCTGATCCTGGGGTAAGTTTACATAATATAATTGTATTATGCTGATATTAAATCTATAAATAATATAATTTGTATTTATGCTGATATATAAACAGTACTGTGCAGAAGTTTTAGACAGGTGTGAAAAAATGCTGTAAACAAAGAATGCTTTCAGAAAAAAAATAATGATCATTTTACAAAATGCACATTTAAAATTTAAATCAAAACAATATTTGGAGTTACTAACTTTTGCCTTCAAACCAGCATCAATTCTTATAGGTACACTTGCACAAAGTCAGGAATTTTGTAGGATTAGAATCAGGTGTATGATCAACCAATTATACCAAACAGGTCCTAATGATCATTAATGTCACACGTAGGTTGAAACCCAGTCATGAACTGAAACAGAAACAGCTGTGTAGGAGGCTTAAAACTGGCCGAGGAACAGCCAAATTCTGCTACAAAGGTGAGGTTGTGAAAGACAGTTTTTAAGTCATGGCAAGATTGAGCACAGCAACAAGACACAAGGTAGTTATACTTCACCAACAAGGTCTCTCCCAGACAAAGATTTCAAAGCAGACTGGGGTTTCATAATGTGCTGTTCAAGCTCTTTTGAAGAAGCACAAAGAAACAGGCAACATTGAGGATTGCAGTGGTCGGCCAAGGAAACTTAGTGCAGCAGATTAAAGACACATCAAGCTTATTACCCTTCGAAATCGGAAGATGTCCAGCAGTGCCATCAGCTCTGAACTAGCAGAAACCAGATACGGGACCCAGATATGGGACCCAGATACGCCCATCTACTGTCCAGAGAAGTCTGGCCAGAAGTGGTCTTCGTGGAAGAGTTCCAGCCAAAAAGCCATACCTCTGACGTGGGAAAAAGGGCAAGTGACTCAAGTATGCATGAAAACATAGGAACAGAAAAATGGGTGCAGAAAAATGGCTGTAGCAGAAGGCAGTTTGTTGGTCTAAGGACTGGAGAGCGGTACAATAATGAGTGTCAGCAGGCAAACAGTGAAGAATGGTGGAGGTTTCTTGAATGTTTGGTCAGGATTAATGGTGTCCTCAATTCAGTGAAATACAGGCAGATACTTATCCATCATGCATCATACAATACCATGAGTGAGGTGTAGGATTGGCCCCAAATTTTTCCTGCAGCAGGACAACGACCCCAAACATACAGCCAAAGTCATTAAGGACTATCTTCAGTGTAAAGAAGAACAAGAAGTAATGGAAGTGATGGCATGGTCCCCACAGAACCCTGATCTCAACATCATCGAGTGTGTCTGGGATTACATGAAGAGACAGAAGAATGTGAGAAAGCCTACATCCACAGAAGATCTGTGGTTAGTTCTCCAAGATGTTTGGAACTACCTACCAGCCTGTGTGTAGTCTAGAAGAATTGCTGCTGATTTGAAGGCAAAGGGTGGTCACACCAAATATTGATGTGATTTAGATTTCTCTTTTGTTTATTCACTGCATTTTGTTTATTAAGTGAATATTAAAAATAATTGTTTAACACTTCAATTTTTTAAAGCATTCTTTTTTTACAGCATTTTTTCACACCTGCCTAAAACCTTTGCACAGTACTGTATGTATATTGTGACTAATTTTGTTTTTTCTAACGTAGGTCAGTAATTTGCTGGTTAAAGCCAGCTCTGGACAGCGGGCATCACTAACAGTGTCTTGCCGTAGTGAGGCAGGCTGGAGCTCTGTGGGGCAACACATTTGGGAGTTGCTGAATTATAGGCTGAATCCAGAGCCCCTACTCCCTAAGATGGAGGGGGTCACTGAGTTTACCGAATACATATCTGAGACTGTGGATGTACCATCCCCATTTGACCTTCTTGAGCCTCCAACCTCTGGAGGATTCCTAAAGCTATCAAAGCCTTGCTGCTACATCTTTCCTGGTGGACGGGGAGATTCTGCGCTTTTTGCGGTCAATGGTTTTAACATTCTGATTGATGGGGGCTCTGACAGAAGGTCATGCTTTTGGAAGCTTGTCAGACATTTAGATCGTATTGATTCTATCCTTCTTACCCATATTGGTGCTGATAATCTTCCAGGGATCAATGGACTCCTTCAAAGGAAGGTTGCAGAACAGGAGGAAGAACAGTCTCAAGGTTCAACCACCTACAGTGATTGGATGAAAAACCTGATATCACCCGAGCTCGGCGTTGTGTTCTTCAACGTACCTGAGAAGCTTCGCACATCAGAATCGAATTTGAAAGTCAAGCGAAGCATTGAGGAAGCCTCTCTTACACTGCAATACCTCAACAAGCTAGGAATTAAGCCTGAGCCTCTTTTTCGAGTGGTTAGTAATACCATCGAGCCCATCACTCTTTTTCACAAGATGGGTGTAGGCAGGTTAGACATGTTTGTCCTGAACCCTGTGAAGGACAGTAAGGAAATGCAGTTCCTCATGCAGAAGTGGGCAGGTAACAGCAAGGCCAAGACAGGGATAGTACTTCCCAATGGAAAAGAGGGAGAAATATCTGTACCGTATTTGACATCTATTACTGCTCTTGTTGTCTGGCTCCCTGCCAACCCTACAGAAAAAATTATCAGAGTGTTATTTCCAGGAAATGCACCACAAAACAAAATTCTTGAAGGGCTTGAAAAGTTGAAGCACCTTGATTTCTTGCGGTATCCAGTGGCCACCCAAAAAGACATAAATTCTGGCATTTCACCTTCAGCAGTAAAACAAACAAAGCTAAAGCAAAGAACTGACAGCAAAGAAAGTCTTAAATCATCTCCCAAGACCCAAGCACCAGCTAAGCCTTTTAAAAAAGAAACCGATGAGCATGAGGATGTATCCTTTGTCGACATAAAGAGTGACTCTGTCAATGAGAACAAGATTGAGAAAAAAGAAGAAAAGAAGCACACCAAGCCACTGAAGCCAAAAGCAGATGTGACAGAAAAGAAAAAAATGTTGAAAGAGAAACCACTGAAAAAACACCCAAAGGAAAGGTTGTCTAAAATGGATGAAAAGAAAGACAAAGAAAAGAGGGAAGTTAAAAAAGAAAAACGTGAAATCAAAAAAGATGATTCAGTGAAAAAAGATGAGAAAAAGTTTAAAACCAAGGACACTTCAAAACCTGAATTGAGAAAAATAACTAAACCTGACCTGAAACCTTTTACACCAGAGGTCAGAAAGACCCTCCACAAGGCCAAAACCCAAGGGAAACCCAAAACAGTAAAGAGCAAACCTACAGCTGCCAAGGTAGAGAGTGCAGAGATTGCAGCCAAACCCGTGGTTGAGAAGAGTGAGCCTAAGAAACCAGAAAAAGGGACAGGAGAATTAATATCTGTTCCATCTACTCCAGAGGATTTAACAAAAGACTTTGCTGAAATGAGACTCACTGAAACTACAGATCAGTCTGAAGCTCCTAAAAGTGTCCTTATGGTCTCTGAATTACCAGCTGAAAGAGACGATGAAACTTCAAATGTTGCAGAGGAGCAAAAACAAGATCATGTTACAGAAACCGATATTGCAGAAAAAGAAGCAGCACAATCAGCAGAAATTCAAGAAGTGCCATCAGCAGAAGTGAAAGAACAACAGGATGAGACCCAAACATCAGAATTAGAGAAATTTGAGGATGAGGGTGCTGCAATTGAAGATGAAGATGAGGAGGAAGATGAGATACAGCCTGTTAAGAAGAAGACAGATCAGGAGGAGGAGGAAGACATGGGAATAGGAGATGAAGAGGATGAAGGGGCAACAAAGGAAACCAAAGATTTAGAGGGTGTGGACAGAAAACATGAAGTTGAGGAAATGGAGAAGCAAAAACAAGTGGAGGAAAGAAAGACTGATGCTGAAGAGGAGCAGTTTGAAGAAGAGGATGTGATTGAAAAAGCTGAGCTAGAGGAGGCAGAGGACCTGGATGCCATTGCAGATGAAGAAATAAAGGATTTCTCTGCTGAGAAAGTCAAAGACGAAGAGGATGCATACTTGTCAAATGTTGGAGGTGTTACAGCTGGCATTACTTCTACAGCTCAAGGAGCTGCAGCAGCAGAAAACTTATCATACATACAGGATGAAACCATTCCTGGTTACTCTGAGACTGAACAGACCATCTCAGATGAGGAGATCCATGAAGAAGCAGAGGACAGGATACCACACCTTCAATATGAGGTTGGTAGCTATGATGTCTCTGTTCCAGATCAACCAGGCTCCTTTGATGCCATCCATGGAATGAGAGAAATGCAAGCTGCTGCAATGGGAAACGGAGCATGCAAAGTATTGATTGGAGCACAGGAGCCACCTATTTCCATCTACACCAGCATACTTGCAGCACCACTAGCTGAAGAAGAACATGTTTCTTCAGCAACGTCTATAACAGAGTATGACAAACTGTCTTCTCTACCAACTTCAGTTGCAGAAGATCAGTCATCCATCACAGCACCTCAGACTGAAGACACTGGAAAAAGTTCCCTTGTCTTGGATACCGTTCAACCAGTTACCCAAACTGAGGCCACCCAAGGAAAAGACTACCTACATTCAGCTGGAACCATCTCACCAACATCCTCCATAGAGGAAGACAAGTGTTTCAAATCATCTCCTTCTGAGGAATCTCCACCACTTCCTTTAGAAGGCAAAACCGAGGGAATTGAGATGGCTGTCCATTACGGTGATGAAGAGGAGGATGACTATGAGGATCAAACACCAAATGCTGACATTTCACTTGGAAAGTTACAAGAAGCATATGCCTCACCTGATAAACTTGAACGCAAGGAGAAAGAAATAGAAAAACCCAAAAGTCCGGTGCCTTTAGTTCCTGATACTTCTTCTGATGACAAATCCTCACCACCTCAAATGGAGAAGGCATCAGTATCACCTTCCAAGGAATATTCATCTTTTGAAGTACAAACAATACTCTCTTCCCCATCACACAGTGTTTCTAAGCTTCCTGTTACTGAAGCTAGCGTTTTTCCAGATGTGGAAGACCGATGCATTAGCCCTGATGACAGCACAGTAAAAATGGCTTCCCCTACACATTCTGGACCACCTAGTGCATCTCACTCTCCCCTCAGAATGTCACCTGTTGAAGGGAAGGAGAAAGTTCTCCTTAAAGAGACTCATCAAGAACCAGGAGTGCCAGTTAGCCCCACTGAAATTGAATCTGAAAAGGAGAGTGTAAAACAAAAAACTGGTAATTTAGACGAGAAAGAAATACCACAAGCAGAGGAAGAAGTAAAGGAGAGAATCCAGGAAGCAACCTCTGCACCATCCCCACTCGCTGATGACTTATCAGCTAAAAAAGAAAGTCTACCAGTTCTACCATCAAAAGAAATAAGTGATACAAAGGTAATGCCTGATCCAAGTGTTGAAAAGAAGGGCAAAGTTGAAGAGGACTTAAAAGAGAGCAGCAAGGTTGTAATTCTTGAGGATAAAGATACCAAATTATCTGATGGTCGTGACATTGAAGAAACTTGTGATTTAAAATTGTCTACAGACAAAGAGAAAAGAGAGAAGGAGAAAGAAAAGGAGGGTGAGAGAGATGATACTGAAGGGAAACATAAGAAGGAAGAAGAATTATTAAAGCATGCAGAGGTTACAGATAAAGGTGATGTAATATCAGAACCAGAAAAGGCTTTGCCCTCTAAAGAGGAATTAGACAAGAAAAATGCAAATGAAGAAGGTTTTCAAGAAAAGAGTTTTCCAGCAGTTCTAGAAAGTTCTGAAGCAGACAAACAGGAAAAAGAAGAAGAAATTCAGTCAGAGAAAGACAAAATATCTAAATTGGACAAGGAACCCAAAGAGAAAGATCTGACTGATATAACTAGTCAGTCCATAGAAAGCCAAGAAATCAAAGCAGAAACATCAACATCTCATGACGTAGCCAAACCATATATTGAGACACAAGGCACTGTAGAGACAGATGTAAAAACTAAACAGGAAAAAACATCTGAACAGAAATCTGAATCAACTGATATTACACCTGAACAGGTGGATTTGGAGGAAACTGATTCATATGTCTGTATAAGCCCATTTAAGGAAGACACAGATGGCCTCAAATGTCAAATACAAGAGTTAAATGGAAAAACAAATGTTACACTGAAAAATGAGGAAAAGGTAGAAAGTAAAAGTGAGGCTGGACTGACATATGAAAAAATGTGTTCAGCTGCCAAAGAACATGAAGACTCTAAAGATACAAATGTAGAGAAAGTCAAATCTGTGGCGCCAGAGCAAATTTCCCTCTCAAAACCAGATGTTCAGTCTACAGAGATGCATGTAGAAGTGTCCATTATAGATCAAGAATCTAAAGGGATGTCAGCACAAGAGATGAAACCTCATATATTAGAGGCAAGTCCAAGTGAGACTGAAATTACTAGTAAACAAGATGAAGACTTAAAGGAGAAGCTATCGGAAGAAACTCAAACCACACAACATTTAGAAAAAGCAGATGTATTACACAAAGAAGAGCCTCAAATAACACATTCCATCATTTCACAGGACACAGACGAAACTAGCCAAGATATGGAAACTGTAGAGGATGCTAAATCCAAAACACAAATTTCCATTTCAGACAAAATGGATTCCTTACCAACATTAGACCAGGAACCTAAAGATAAACAACCAGAATTGAGCCAAGGTCAAGTTTTGCTGTCTGAATCTGAGATATTTGATTTGTCCTCTAAAAATGATCAGGATAAGAAAAACAATGAGTTTGTAAAGCTAACTAGTAAACCAGATGAAGAGTCTACAGAATGTCAGACTTATGAAAAAAGAGATCTGCATACTATCTCTAAATCTGATTTAGATTCTGAAGTGGAGAGTGGACCCCAGACAATAACATCAGAGAAAAAAGATGTGCAAGCTAAAGAGGATGAAATAAGCAAAGGCATATATGTCAAATCTGAACAACCAGTTGAGTTTAAAGACATTTCCCCAAAACCACATGAATCTAAAGATAAGTGTGTGGAGGATACTCAACTTCAGATATCTTCAGATAAATCATTATCTGATAGTGCTGCTGCTAAAATTGACCAACAGTATGAAGAAAAACACACTGAAGTGATTAAAACTGAAGAACCTCAACCAAGCATGGTGACAGTTGTGCCATCTGACACAAAACAAGAAATTAAGGCAATATCTGCAGAAGATAAGCCAGAACAGATTCCAACAGAATCAAAAACTGTGGATTCCAAATCAGAACACGATACTTTAGACAAACTGAAGAAAACAGATCTTCCCATTGCAGAAGATAAAACAACTGATTTGAAAGTAAGCAAAGAGTCTGAGGAGAAATTAATGAAAGAAGATGCATCAAAATTGGTGTCAGATGAATTAGACCGCAAAATGGACTTGGGAGCCAAACAGAAATCTTCAGAACAAATGCTTGAAACCTCAGATTTCAGTTGTAAAGAAAAAGTGGAATTGAAAAATGAACCTGAAGGAGATATCAAACAAGATACATCATTACATGAAAAAGACATGTTTCCATCTTCAGATATTGGATTCAAATTAAATTTAGATTATAAAGAAAAATTCATTGAAGAAGCCACCTCAACTGTGGAGAAAACAACAGACACCAAGTCAACCTTTGAAACTACATTTCCAACTAAATTTTCAGATGAAGATGAAAGTACTGAAGAGGATGAAGGAGATGCTGTTTGTATGGGAGGGGCTGGTTCAAGACCATTATCAGTGGAACCTTGGAAGTATGAAGAACCAAAGCCAAGCAGTTCTCCACAACCCCCAGAGACAAGTATGAAAAAAGAGGAAACTGTGGCCCATTCAGAAGAAAAAGATTTGACTAGAGATTTCAGTGTAACATCACTTGAATCAGAGAAAGAGTGTAAAGTTGGTACCACATCACTTACACCTTCTACTACAGATACAATAATTAAACCCGTATCCGAGGCTCTAACTGAGAGCAAACCAACAAGTATTACACTGCCCAGCTCGGACAGTCAGGCGAGTGTTGGGGATGACCAACATGAAACATTGTTCTCCTCAAAGGGAGGTTTAAAACTTGAGAAAGAGGCTGAGAGGGAAAGGGAAGGAGAACGAGAGATTGCATCTCCAGGGTTAGAGTCACTTTCAGATTTTCAAAAGACTGGTAGTGCTGATGAGAAATGTGCTGAAAAGTCTGATAGTGAGAAAATAAAATCTGATGACATGACGACTTATGAAGTGGAAAAAGAAAGCTATGAAGCTTCTAAATATGAGCCATATGAAAAGCCTGTTTCAAAAGACACTGAGAAAGGAAGAGAGGAAGAGGAACAGTACCCTAATCTGGATAGAGATTTAGATTACAACAGAAAAACAAGTCAAGCCACTTTGCTTGGAGCTACTTGTTCAGTAGAGGAACAAAGTGATGAAGAGCCAGTGTCTTTCAGCAAAGTTGATTACCAGACATCACCAAGTATTCACAGCAGCCACAGTGCCTACTTAGAGCAAGACAATAAGGAGCGATACCAAGAAGAACTGGTTAGAGAAGAGAGACCAGATCTTTTTGTTGACAATAGTCTTACATGTGACAGCAAAGCCACTTTGGCAACAGGTTCAAGCTATGCCTCTAGTGATTTGCAAGAAAAATCGGAGAAATTGGAGAGAGAAGAGAAGGAGAAGGAGAAAGAGGACACACATTCTCCTATTCAAGGAACAGATGCTGGAAGCCATGTTAAATTCCCAGATAAAGAGCCATGTACATCTGCTACATCTGCTATTGAGACACAAGAGAAAGACCATAAAACAGAAGAAACAATGGCAACACCTCATTCAGAGGACCTGGGGAAGGCCAAAACCCATGTTATTGAAGCTTCCTCTCCACAATGGCTTCTTACATCATCACAAGATAAAAGTTTTCAAAGTATAACAACTTCATCAACATCTGCTTCCGATGAGAAAAAAACGGATAGTCCAATTTCAAGTGAAGGTAACAAAGATAAAAATAAACTGGATTCAGCTGAAAGCCAAAGTGACCCATTTTCTTCTGGTCGATACTCACCACCTGAAAAGGACATGCTTCCTGCCAGGTTATCACCTGATGATCCCAGCTCTGCCGCTCCTGGTTCTTCAGGACAGTCCATGAAAGTTGATGACAATGTTCTTGCCCTTGAGTGCTCTGGAAAAACAGATTCTATTTCCAGCAAGTCACAGATTGTGAGTGCAGAGACAGAGGAAGGCTTTGTGAGAAGCCAAAAAATATTTGCAGAACAGGAGGATGACTATGAGGAGGAGGAAGAGGAAGATGCAAGTGACTTGGATATAGAAAAGGGTGCCAGAGAGATGTCTGAAAAAGAGACCAAAGTAGCATTTGAGACCATAACTACATCTAAACCACTCGAAAAAAAACAAGATGATGTTTTTGGTTCTTTGGCATCTAGAGGATCTGCAGAAGATCTACAGACAGATACAGCTGTTGATTCATCCCAAAAAAAGTCCCCCATAACAGAGCCTTTGTCAGAACTTGCAGAGCACAAGCATGTAGCCAGCAAGGAGGATGAACAGTCCAAGAAGAAAGATACTTGTTCAGCCCAATGTGACATACCAAAAACCAGCGATGACAAACATGAACCACAGAAAACATCTGATAAAAAGCCCGAATTGACTGAATCCCAAGCTTCTGCTCAATCAGCCATGTCTGATGCAACTTACTCATCATCTTCATCGTTTAGTTACTCTTCCTCAACATCTGCCTCATATTCAACTGGTCAACACCTTGGAGAAGGCCTAGAAACATTGATTAATATTCCTAGTGTCCAACTACGTTCAGATGGAGACAGTATATCATATGAGTACTCATCGCTAAAAGAGGAAGAGTCGCCCATTATGGATTTACCATATTTAAAAAAAGATGAATACATGGAAGTCACAGACCGTACGACACCTGCCACAACTACAGCTGAATCAATATCTAGTCTTGCCAGGTTTTCTCCTCTCAGTCCCTTGGAGGAATCCAAATCGTTTCTTCAAGATCAAACTTCATCAGCAGAGGAAAAGTCAGAGGAGGATATGTCAAGCATTAAATCTGACAGAGATTATGCCTCTCTTTATAAAAATCTAACAGAGCCACATTCCTCAGAATCACCTGAATCAGCAACTTCTGAGCATGCAACTCATCCAACTGAAGTGGCATCTGCGACATCTCTTAAGTTTGACATGGCACCTTTGGAGAAGGCTGACTCAAAAGACAAACAGTCGCAGGAAAAATCCTCTGATGATGAGCCTGAGGATAAAAGCAATTTTGAGGAAGGAACCTTACCCTGTAGAATTGAATGTGAAAGATCTTCAGCTGCTGAAAAATCAAGTACAGCATCTTTGCCAGAGCAACATGCTGATGTAAAACCCTCAACCACAACATTACATACATTTGATCTACAAACCACAGATGGACCAACAGAAATGGCAAGTTCTCAGAAGGACCCAGTCACAACATGTGGGCCTCTCAGTACTATCACACAAAGTGAACAAAGTATGAAGCAAGAAGGGGCAGAGAAGTCAGAGGAAATTAAAGACTTGCCTGAAAAAGTACAGGAGGGGGTTGAAATGAAAGAAGTAAAAGTTAGCAAAGTGGAATATGAAGAGGAGCATGAGACAGATGGGAAAGGAGGAGTAAAACATAAAGCAATGGAGGAAGAACACATACAACCTGAAAAGATTGTTGAAGTGAAGTCACAAAAGATGGGAGAGGGCCTAGATGATGGCAAGAAGTCAGAGCAGCAGAGCGATCCTGAAGAGAAAATGGAGCAGTCAAAAGTAAAGAAAGAGGTAGAACAAACTGAAACAATTGTAGAAAAGGAATGTAAAGAAAAAATGGAGGAGAAGAAAGAGCAAACAGAAGAAAAGATGATGGAAAAAGACAGCAAAAAAACAGATACAGTTGAGTCGAGCCAGCATAAAGCCTTTGCGTCCACAATGCAGCATGAAGAGGTTGTATGTCTAAAGGCTCCACCTGGCTATGGAGAAGATGTTTATGAGGATATAAAGGCGTCAAAGGGGGGTGAAGAGGAGGATGTGAAGTACGATTCAAAAGAACGTCCACCAACTCCACTATCAGGAGCACAGGCTTGTTGTCCTGAGGTCTCCAAGAAGTCAGATGAGGAATTCACACGACCCTCTGATCTTGGTATAGAGGCCATGTCCTCACATTCACCTTCGCTGTTCAAACACCGCAAAGGGGATATCTCTCCATCCTTTATTAATCCAAGCCCACAGGATCTATCGAGTGAGGAAGGAGAGGAAGATGCTAGAAGCGATCATTCAAGGGATGATGATGGTGATGAGCGTGAGCAGCACTCTGTCAAAAGGAGATCTCACAAGCAGCAGCATCGTCAATCCCATAGTCGTAATGAAGATGGTAAGGAGGGATCACACAGCATCCAGAGTGGTACATCGACTGGGCATGGCATTATGCTAGCAGGGGAGGAAACTCCTCCTACATCTCTGAGCGAGTCCCTACCATCTCAGTCTGACTCCGATGTTCCTCCAGAGACTGAGGAATGTCCTTCAATTACAGCAGAAGGGAACCTTGATTCTGATGAAGATGCAGAACATCTACCTGTGGATAAAATGTCTGCAACTGGCGGCAGTGGAGGAAGTCATCATTCCTCCTCCCCGAGGAGTCACGATCCCCCCCCTATTCCAATGAAAGACCCTCTTCCTCACTCTCCACACCCTGATGTGTGCATGGTGGATCCAGAGGCCCTTCTTAATGGCCAGACCCACACTGAACGACCAATGAAGAAAGACCTAAAAACAAATAGAGGCTTGAGGAAGACACTAGGAAAGTCTGCATCACCGGCACGTAAAGGAGATACAAAAAGCAGGAGATCTACTACCCCTGTGAAGCAGACTTCAAAAGACTCCTCACCTCATGATCTTAAAAGAAAAGATTCAGAGAAGACTTTTCGTTTGTCCAAAATGTCTGAGACACAGGGTTCCAGGGGAGACATCTACAACCCAGGAAGAGGATTGGTCAATGGCGTTAAGAGTAATGCAGGTACAAACATGTATGACATTTTTGTACCATATCGGTTATCGAGTAATTAAGATTTTAATAATTTATTAGTTAATATTAGATGTTTAACTGTGCATGTTAATATACCTATCCACCTTTTTCTTCCTGTAAAAATGAACGTGGACATTTGTAAACATTTTTGGGTCTAGCTTCCGTGTCCAGCTATTTTAAGCTGTACAAAACCAAAACAGTTAGTTTTGCTGCTTGATATTGAAAAGTAATGTGTCTTGCAATATTATTTTAATGTATTACAGTTGTGTTCAAAATAATAGCAGTCCAACATGACTAACCAGATCAATCACTGTTTTTGGTATAAATCATATTATTACATTGCAAATAATTTACCAGTAGGTGTAGTATTCAGTGAAACCAACAGACCCAACATTAATGATATGAATGCTCCCAAATCTGTGTAATTGAATAATTAAGTGAAAGGAGCGTGTTCAAAATTATATACTTCAATCAGTGAGGTCATTCAATATGTGAAGAAACAGGTGTCATTCAGGTGGCCCTTATTTAAGGACAAAGCCAGCAAATGTTGTACATGCAATTCTCTCTGAAAAAGATGGCTCGTGCCAGACATTGTTCAGAAGAACAGTGTGCTTTAATTAAAACGTTGATTAGAGAGGGGAAAACATATTAAGAAGTGAAAATGATAGGCTGCTCAGCTAAAATGATCTCCAATGCTTTAAAATGGAAAGCCAAACAAGAGAGGAGTGGAAGAACATGTAATACTACCATTCGAATAGATCGAACAATAGACAGAATGGCAAAGACTCTGCCAATGATCAGCTCCAGGGAGATCA
Organism: Enteromius viviparus; assembly: GCA_032353835.1. NCBI lineage: Eukaryota > Metazoa > Chordata > Actinopteri > Cypriniformes > Cyprinidae > Enteromius > Enteromius viviparus. The sequence goes on along the minus strand of JAUCNO010000585.1, from coordinate 4,146,798 downwards.
GAGATGTTCTGAAATTACCTGCATCATGATATGGGGCTCTTTCATTTACTATGGTGTCGGGCCTATTTATCGCACACCAGGGATCATGGTTCAATTTGCTTATATCAAAATATACTGAAGAGGAAATGTCCTTGAAATGGGTGTTTCAACAAGACAACGATCCCAAACACAACAGTAAGCGAGCAGCATCTTGGTTTCAGACCAACAAAATTAAGGTTATGGAGTGGCCAGCCCAATCCCCGGACCTTAATCCAATAGAAAACTTGTGGGGTGACATCAAAAATGCTGTTTCTGAGGCAAAACCAAATGACTGGAATACCCGTTTACAGGTGCCATAAATTGGTCGACTCCAATTCTCGACAAGCAGTTCTCAAAAATACTAGTTTAGTGATTCACAGTTTAGTGATTTTTTCAGTTTATTGTGCAAATATTTGAGTTTGTAATGAAAAATGCAGACACTTCTATTTTTTTGAACAGCCCAATATAATTTTTTTCTTCATTTAAGTAATTAAAATATTTAGAGTTCATGTTCATGTAGAGTTCATTTAGAGTCTTCATGTTTTGATGTAAAATATAATGTGCAGTGCTTCCCATAAATGGAAAAAAAATAATATAATGTTTTTGAGCTTTACTCACGTTTGACAAAAACTGCTATTATTATTAACACAACTTTATCTTAAAGATTTAGTTCTCCAAAAAAGGAAAATTTTGTCATTATTAAACCCTCATGTCATTCCAAACACAAAATAAGATTTTTTTTATGATATCAGAGAGCCATCTGACCCTCCAACTCAAATAATCCCAGATCCAGAAACGTAGAAAAAACATCTGTAAATCAGTCCGTCACATCAGTGGCTCAGTTTTGCAATGCTATAAGAATACTTTTGTTTGTGCGAATAAAACAAAAATAACATGATTTACTTTTCTCCCGTGACTTACATCTTCCACCATTTTAGAGAGCATCTCAACGCACCGTATATGCAAGCTTTAACATATTTGACATAAATCAGCCTTGTTTACATCGGGGTGAAAGCACACGCATGTACGTAATCTGCAGCTGCTTACGCAGTAATGTTTTCTAAAATGATGGAAGACGCAAGTCATAGGAGAAGAATGGTTGAGTATATTATGTTATTTTAGCTTGCTTTGCGCAAAAAAAAGTATTCTCCTAGTGTCGAGTCATTGATCCACTAATGTCACATGGACTGTTTTACTGATGTATTTACTACGTTTCTGGATCTAGGATTATTTAAGTTATATTGCTGTCTAGGGAGGGACAGATGGTTCTCTTATATAATAAAAAATATCTTAATTTGTGTTACAAAGATGAACAAAGGTCTTATGGGTTTGGAACTACACAAGGGTGAGTAATTAATTACAGAATTTTCATTTTTGGGTGAACTAACCCTTTAATCATGAACACACTGGTTTGTAGTGCAAACAGTTTTACCGTTTACTGCACGTTGTTATTCTTCTCGTTATTTCCCTATAGCGGCTAATGAACAGAAAGTCTTGCCCATAGGCTTTCTTCCACATTGAAGAAAAAGGTGGATATTTACATTTAGATTATCTCCACTGTCATGTAACACTCACTTAAATAAACCTTTAAAAAAAATCTTTGCTAAAAATGAACCATTTTTCAAAATGTAAATTATAATGTTGTGACACCTAAATTAACTTCTAGCATTTAACAACTGATTTTTAGTGCTTTTGAATTAAGTTTTTTAATTTATTTAGACAAACTATTACAGATTTTTTATGCTGTTGTACATTGATCGGCAATCAACCATAACACGGAAGAAAAATATTAGTAAAAGCCAGACAGATATATCAACTGTACAGCAATGGTTCTTCGTTAAACCACCCGTGTAAATAACCAATGATATATTCTTTTAGGCTCTAACCTGAAATCCAGTGCTGGGACTCCACCTGGACCACCCATCTATGTCGATCTAGCTTACATTCCCAACCACTGCAGTGCTAAAAATGTTGATCAAGAATTCTTCAAGCGAGTGCGAGCAGCATATTATGTCGTCAGTGGAAATGACCCAGGCAGTGGTGAACCCAGCCGTGCAGTTCTAGATGCACTCCTAGAGGGAAAAGCACAATGGGGCACCAATCTCCAGGTATGATTCCACTTTACAGAAAAATTTAATTTATGGACGAGTCTGTATGTTCGTTAGGCTTTCAAACTGGTGTCTAGGGGCACAAGGGGGTACTAGGAAGTATGCAACAACAAAAAAATACGATTTAAACCTATTTTATTATTTAATGTAAGGATTGAAAACCCCTGTCCTAAGGTCTTACTTGAAAGCAAAGACTGCGATTCATAGCTAATCTGACCATCTTCTTCTCATCTAGGTCACTTTGATCCCTACACATGACACCGAGGTAACTCGAGACTGGTATCAGCAGACCCATGAGAAACAGCAGGACCTGAATATAATGGTCTTGGCCAGCAGCAGCACAGTGGTCATGCAGGACGAATCTTTCCCAGCCTGCAAAATAGAATTTTGAATTGGGTTTTCTATTTAGAGCTTTCCATTCATTCCTCATTCATTTCTAATCTTTTAGGTTTAGACGGGTTGCTCCACCCACAGCCTTCCATCCGCTGCCATTTATAGTTTGTAATCTAATTCTCAAAAATTCAACAAAATCCTAGTGCTGTCAAAGGACTTTATTATAAGCTTTGGTCCTGAATCTATTGTACATTTTTGATTGCATCTGCAAGGCTTTGGCAGAAAACTGAATGTTCACTAGCTAGCTGCTATGAAATAATCATATAATGTTCAAGTAGGGTAAAGTTGCATTGCAAATTGAGTTTTATCACATTCTTTAACTTGTCTTAGAGACCAAGATTTTATCCTGACTGTAATTTGAAGCACAAAAAAAGCCCTCTGTGAATTGGTTTATGCATCATCTGATTAATGTTTCACATCCTTTATCATCAATTTTAGCAGACATACCACATATAGACACAGTTGCCTGGGAGAACATACTTTAAAACATAAGGTCACACAAGGCCTTAGAGCAAACAACTTCTGAGAACTCGGAAAAGTTCAGAGTAGCTGTCTTGTGAGCTATGGTTACAATGAGGCAAGACAAGTCTCCCTATGAGATCACATACCAGCAGACGAGTGAAGAATTGCTACTGCAAAGAGGATTTGTGCCAAATCTCAAATCTTTCAATGCTGATATCAAACATAATCTAAGATTTGTGACAAAGATGGATCATTCTCGATTCAAACATCTAAGCAGCCCAGCAGGTTTAGCTCAATAATGTGACAGTAGTGAAGGTTTTAAGAGTAAAGCAAAGCAGATGGCATCTTTACAAACTACTAACCCACTGATATGACAGATTTTGGGTGACTAGGCTCTAATATGATCATGTGACTCAGGATATAGAAGGTAAAAGGCTGAGTTTTATGTTGTTGTTTTTTTTCAGTATTGCAAGTACTGTACTAAAGCATGCTGCTCCGTAGCTTTTAACTAAACTTAATCAAGTGATCCGTTTTGGGGATCTGTTGGGGTCCAGATCTCTTTAAAAGCAAACTAATAAGAAGCAGCTTAAATACCATCTGACCAGTGAGCTGACCACCATTAGAGAAGCCAATTACATAATGTTCTGTTGCGAGGATTCAGACTTGTGACATGCTGAATGTTTTGTTTGTGTGTTGATATACTTGACCTACTCTTTTTTTTTTTTTCTCCAAGCTGAGATTTTCGAGCACTTTAGGTTTAACTTGTTTGAAAGGAAACTGGTGGAAATTACACTATGTTTTAAAATGTAGCAGTAGAGACTAATAAAATGTTATTATTTGTTTCATGGTTGCTGTGAGAGCAGACAGTGAGGTTTACCCTCATGTGCCTTTTGTGTGTTGTTTGACAAAGAGAATGCTTGAGTTATTACATGCTTATACGCAACAATGTCAAACATTTATTTTGGGCTTAATTGAAATTAGAAATTATTTTTAGCCTTACTTTTTAGGTTTATGCTATTAAACGTTAAATTGACTGAAAAGTGTGAGTATTATCAAACAACAGGCGTTTATAATAATTATATTATTATGTTACACCACGTACGATTGCACTTTTCTAAAAGCAGTAGGTAGAGTTCGGTAGATAAGCATCATCATGTAAATAAGTAACATTTTAGTTGTTTCGGAAAAAACATTCTATTAAAATTTTTGGTCTGGCGATGTGGACAAGAACTATTTTAGCTAGTTATTATCTAAATTAAATTTAATGGTTGTCAGTTATTGAGAACAAATACTCTTAAAGTACTACAACAGTTTAACATGAAATTTCGAATTTTGTTGCTAGTATTAATACATTAATTGCTATTTTCATGGTTTCTATCCTTAATAATATGAATTTAACCTAACCTGAAGTTAGACTAGTCAACAATTCGTGTTTCTGTTTGCAGAAACGTGTATCTGTCATTTGCTTGATTTGACAGCGGCTCTACATTTTATAGTTGCATTGTGTAAAGGATCTTCCATATCAAAACATCAAGGCCTCTTTGGGAAATGCACATTTAGTTTGGTCCTTGAAAGAACCTTTGGTTTCAGAGGCAGCAGTGCCATCATTCGAAAACAAGCTCTGCACCCCTAAACCTAATCCAGTAATTTTTTTAGTCCATCTTATAATTTTTTTCTTGAATGTAAAGTCAGTATTAAGCATTGCAGATTTACTTTTGTGTTATTGTAATCTAGTTTTATGTTCTCTCAGAGAAGTTGTCTTTGAGACGGTCAAAGTAACGGGGTCTTTGTGTGCTCTTAGTTGCTGAGAACGCACAGGTTAAAAGTGGAGGTCAAAGCCTAGGGCCTCAAAAAAACCTTGAAGAACACACTAGTTTATTGGTTACAGTAGATACACAATTATTCGCAAAATCGCACCGTTGTACGCAAACCCACACTGAGACCAAATTCTTTTATTTTTTTGATAGAAGGATGGTTAAAATGGGCTGAATCTGTACTGTATGGTGTGGATATATTTTCATATTTGGAAACATGTTTTATTTCAATTACCTGGCCTTAGTAACAAGTACTATATGGTCTTGTTGATTAGCTGTGATTTCTTTACACAAAATTTTGTGTTAAAGATGAATGCACTAACTTGAAATAATATATTTTGAATGTAAAAAGTTGCTTTGCTGGATGCTGCTTGAACAAAGAACTAGCAAAATATGCACATGGAACAGTGAACCTCAGAAAATGGGTCACAGAAAGAACTGGTTAGCATCGCGGAGTGACTCATGACAAAATATTACATGTTCAGCTGTTGCTGATTTTAGTACAGATACATAACTCTCTTGAAAATAAGATTCAAGAACTTTGGTTTGCAGAGGGCTGTTTCACAACTAACATACTGAAAACGGAATAAACTATAGATGGGAGGTTTCCTCCTTTACACTTAAAAAAAGCCAAAACAGAAATCAAAACAAAAGGCGTAACCTGTACATAAATCAAAATAGCTGACGTGGTCATTTATGTGAAATGCTTTCTTTTAAGAAAGCTCTATTGTCATTGTAATTCTAATTTCCTAAAGGTAAAAAAAAGAGAGACTGCTTAAAGTACCTCTACGGATCTCTATTAGTTCAGTTTCATTCTACATCAAATGCATTATCATGTGATGGATTCATTTGGCCATATGTCATGTATACGTATCCATCTTTGCATGTGACCTTATTAGTTATACTCCTGAATGTAATCGTTTAATAATCAGAATTAAACTATTTTAAGAAGATAATTGTCTTTATGGTACTGAAATATGCATATATTATTGGGCTTGGCTTCTGTTTGCCCTAAGATGTTGTCAAGAAGATGCTGTGATATTTCCTCGTTCTTTGGCGCTGTATGAATCTTAGTTCTCTTCTTCTTTAGTGCAATATTAAACATTCTGTCTTTAAAAGCTCAATGCAAAAGTAGATTTCTGCTGATTTACTGTAAAGGGAACCATCCTGGTGATCATCAATAAAAAAACATAAACATTTGGAAAACTCCTTCTGTGTGGATCTCCTCATTATTTTCATTTCCACTAAGAACTGTTTCAGCACTGTCGGTTCCATACATATTTATTGCCAAAGGTTTATATGTGTAAAAGTCTTCCTTAAAACATTATACACCATGAATTAAACCAGCCAGCTACTAAGTGAATCATATTACAAACTTTTATAACAAAATATTTTCTCATTTAGTGTGAATTGCTGGCGCCACTCTGATTGATGGAAATGGACTTTCATAATGAATTACACTATTAAACTTTAAAATTATTAAAACTATCTGAAAAGCACAGAAGCACACAACAGCTCTTGTCTGTTAACGCCCATTGAAGTTTACTAGCGTTACCGGTTCTAATTTCCCGCTTCATTTTAATACTTTCTATTCCCTCTCAGTTAATAATCAAATTGAAAATGGCTTAAGCAGACTTATTATCAATAGAGGACTCAGTACTATTACTTTATTATGACATTACAGTGTTCGTCTTGTTCTACGCATTCTCACTTCCAAGTCGTCACATTTTGACGCTTCGTGAAGACCCCTTTTTCGTCACTATTCGACCTCAGTTTTTTTTTTACATACAAAACCCCAGGCATCAATATGCCGATATTTTTTATAATTTTATCGGCATAATTAAAAGATATATTGGGTAAAACAATTATTTGCATTATTGCATGATTTTTCCATATTTCAGAATTATTTAAATTATATTATTTACACATTTATGAGCACGTAACCCAAACCCTGCCCCTAAATCTACCATCTGTCAATAAAAAACTAAATATAGCAGGCAGATACAACGACCGTGATGCAAAACGATCGATTTGAGTGAGGAATAGAAGCTTTACAATCTTTTTTTTTTTTTGTGCGCACTTCAAACACTTTTCATCGCGAAACCACATGTTTTGCTCTCCTTTCTGCTTTCTTTTTTGCCAAGTCTTTGCTTGCGAGTAAGCTGCATCTCAGTGGGCGGTCTCTACCTACCAGGATTAAAAGGCCTTTTTATATCGGTCACTCTCGATTGAAGTGACCACGCCCACTACGTTTTGCCAGCGTCAGTCTGGAGCGAGCGAGGTCCAGCCATGGCGAACAACGGCGTAGTTCGGCGATACTGTTGAATAGAGGGGTACGAGATGACTCGGATGACGATTGTAAACAATGTAAAGACCATTATGACATGCAAAACTTGTACAGTAGCGGTATTTACATTATGTGACATGGCATCTGACGCACGGAAGCCACAGGCGCATGCCACTGCTTAGTGACAGTAACACAGTTTCCTGTGACATGTGCCGATGGACTTTCACTGCTAAAAGTGTCACTGCTCCCGCACCTTCCGCGTGTCACATAATGTTAATACCGCTACTGTATGAGTCTTGCATTTAGACTGGCGAAACGTAGTGGGCGTGGTCACTTCAATCGAGAGTGACCAATAGAAAAAGGCCTTTTAATTCTTGTAGGTATAGACCGCCCACTGAGATGCAGCTTACTCGCAAGCAAAACTTTATAACTTGCAAACAAAAATTTTAGACTCGCAAAAAAAGAAAGCAGAAAGGAGAGCAAAACGTGTGGTTTCGCGAAGAAAAGTGTTTGAAGTGCGCAAAAAAAAAAAAAAAAGATTGTAAAGAAAAGTACATGCTCTGCAAATACTTTAGTTATCAATTTCTTTCTTTTTGAGATTTAAGAAGACTTTTTTGCAAACTTTTAATTTTAAATTACAAAATAATTAGTTTTACTCTCAAACACAGTATTTTTGTTTGAATAATAAAGACACAAAATAACTCCATTCATAAGCTTTTAAAAGTTTAAACTCTTCGAAAGTAACATCAGTATTTTTTTTCTTTAACCATCTAAGGACCAAATCTTTGGTGTTTTTTCCCCTGAGGAAATCTATGGTGTTACTGTCTACAGAGTTTCTCTTCCTCTCAGAGACATTACCTCACACTAATTAAGAGTCCACAGCAACCCACACCTCTTCCAAAATCTTCTGGCAGGAGCTAAAGTGGTTGTTAGCCTCTTAGTCTTTGAGCCCCGGCCGATGACACACTTCTTAATTCTTCAGCTCACCGTCTTCTTGTTGCTATGACGATGTCTTTTATTACCAGCAGGTGATATTTTAGGGTAGAGAGGTGGGAGCAATTTATGATATTGTCTTTTCAATTTGATTAATGGTCTCGGTAACCTGTCAGAATTTATATCGTGCACAAATTGCGAAATGAATTATGCAGCTACTATGCAATTCAAACTAGGCTAAGCGAATATGCACAATATCATTCATTCAAAGCCCGATTCTGTATTATATTTCACTATTCCACTCCATCAGGTCCCTGTGGGAAAATATCCGCTGGACGTTTGCCATATTTGTCCCCTTATGAATGAAAATGAGCTAATAGAGCACAGTATGACTTCATCTTTAGCTCGCGGGTTGCCTGTGATGACTAGCTGTCTTCACACACACACGTACTTTCAGTCACTCATTCAGCTGAAGTCAATAAGTGGATGAGAATCCGTCACTATGGCAACACAGCAGCACAGCTGAGGGCAAAGCATGAGTCATCATTATTGTTTTGCATCACACTCTTTGAGACTCTCGCACCAGAGATTGAATTTCAAAACCTCAATTAGGTCGGAGAGAACAACAAATTATGCCAGGTATAAGTCATGGATGCCTTTCATTCTTAAAAAAAAAAAAATTAGGAAGATACTTTTAAAGCTATTTTATTAAGTAATATAAGTCTCTAAAATTAAATACACTTTTATCTTTACAGAGTCAAAACAACAGCAGATTGCAAACAGCTGAACCTTTTTGAAAGGTCCATTGCAGCTCATTATATGGGATGGGTCCCGCTAAAAATACAAATTCTGCCATTTACCCATCTTCTGGTTGCTTCAAAAAAGTTTTTTTCTGTTAAGCACAAAAGATATTTTGAGAAACGTGAGTTACCAAATGTGTGACGGTAGCCATTCACTTTTATGGTTTGGTAAAAAAAAAATACTATGCAAGTCAATGGGTGCCATCAACGTTTTGGTCACCAACATTCTTCAAAAATATCTTGTTTTATATTCAACGGAAGAAATGAATTCATACCGGTTCTGAATGACACAAGGATGAGTAGATAAAAAAAAATACATTTTTGGGTAAACTATCCCTTGTTTGAATCATTCTCGAACAACACCTTTGCATTTTAATATAATAAAAATACAGCAATTTTTATGTAAATCGAAAAACAAACAAATCACATGATCAAAAAAGAAATCAAACATCTAAAAAAATCATAAAATAATTCTAATATACACAAACTGAAAAAACAATAGTGGTACAATTAAAATTAAGCAATTGTAGCTGAATGATTACATTTATTTTTTGTGGACGCTTCTTTGGAGTATTTATTTGAGGTGCATTACCCTGTAGGTTGAAAAAAAAGATGCACAGACAATTACTATTGTCTGTAATGTCTCTGTCTCTCTGCCGCTGAATCTGGGATCATAATTACTATCCAACTCCACCGGAGCTCAGAAGTACAGCGGAAGAGCTAATTACTGGTTTCAGAGCTGTATTTGCTGACAGATCAAACTATCAGCTGAATCTCTGGCTCTGTTTTGTTCAGGCAAAAGTGCAGATAGCACAATATTAGCAGCTTCCAAGCAGATAACTAGGACCGTATAAATCTTAACCTTAATCCAGGCACTGAAACTAATCTAAGAGCAGAAAAAAAAAGTTTCTACTCGCTGTTGAATCTAAAATTGGATGAGGGCTCTGGTACAGATGGAGACGAGGGCTCAGTACTGGGAGGGCCGCTGGCGTCTACACACACAAACACACACAGAGAACAGAACTTATTTTAAATGGACATTTTATGCAAAATTACAAATATCTTTACACTCACTTTTGATCAATGTAATGCATTGAAAAAGTATTTATTTAAAAAGAACATTTTTAACAGTAATATATATGTTTTAAAAACCGTACCAGAACCGGTTGGCAGATTCTCAGTATTTGTTTTAAAAATCCTCATCACATATGACCACATTTATATAACCGATATCCTGCTGTATTGTCCTACATAAAGGATCATGGAACTAATGTTACATAACCAAAAACAGAACAATTACACTATTAATCTGAAAGAGACTTTTGTCTTCCAGCATGTTCCTGGCCCCACTTCCACAAACAATGAAATTATAGTAAATGGGTTACAAAGAGGCAGACAACGCAGTGACTAACGCAACCTAGATTTTTACTGAAAGCTGCTCCTGAAGCCACCGACTGAACATAAATCACTAAACTCTCTGGGGGAAATTGTGCGGCATTAAATGCCAACAGTAATCATCTAAATAGCAGAATAAACCGCACAATTTAACAAGATTTTGCACCAAATATGAGGCGTCACATCCCCTCCAGTAAGAGTGGCCATTTAAAGTGCCCTCAGAAATGTCTTGTGCCAATGAAAATGGTACCATCACAGTTATAAGATGAAAATACCATGTCAAACACTTAACTAGGTTACACCTTCTCAACTGCTCCTTAATACAAATATGCGATCAGCCAATCTCATGGAAGCAACTGAATGCATTTAGGCACACAGATATGGTCAAAATGATAAGCTGAAGTTCAAGCAGAGCATGAGAAGGTGGAAGAAAGGTGATTGTCATGGTTGGTGGTGCAGAACAGGCTGGTTTGAGTATTTCACAAACTGCTGAGTTATTGGGATATGGGAGACACGCATCATGGATGTGCAGCCGACAAATCTAGAGCAATGTCTTTATAGACAAAAAGCTCTCCGGAAAGTGTAAGCAACTTGTTTAATTATATGGCATGGTGAATTAAGTCAGTTCTGAAGGCAAAAGAATGTCCAAGCAAGGTGTACCTAATAAAGAGTGTGTATATGATGAAAGTGAAGTACACTTACACCAGAGAGACTGTGAAGCTGGTTGGTTCCGGACCGGGGTTGATACTGGCGTCTCTTGATTATCAACATCCATGGATGGCTGGGAGTGTGACTCAAACATGGCAGACAGGGCTAAAGAGAGAGAGAGAGAGAGAGAGAGAGAAAGAACTATTACATTTTGCACTATTAATGCACTATTAAAAATAAAGTTAACATTAAAAATAGTTCCCCCCAAAATGACAATTTTGTCATTAATTTAGTTTATTATGGAATCACTTTACTTTACTATGCCTTTAAAAAGCTAAAGAACTCTTTTCCACTATAAAAAACAACAACTTGTGGAATGAAAAGGGTTTATGGATGTTAAAGGTTCTTTATGGAACTGTAGAAGTCAATAGAGAGCCTAAATACTAAGGCCTATTTGAAATATAAGAGACAATTTAAGACAGTTTATAGCTACACATTAGCTTTAGGTTGTCAGTTCAGTGTAAATATTTACATCTTTAATGAAAGTTTGATCAATGTCCTCATGTAAAATAGATTTAATGACAATCATGTGTAATAGTAAACATTAAATTATTCATCAACTCACATTTGAGCCTCTTGAATTGTGTTTCGCTTCCGTTCTTACACAACGTGGTGAGGAACTCGTCCACCTGCTTGAGGGACAGCGAGTTGTGCAGTGTTTCCAGTGGATAGATGGAGGGCACCAAGGAGCAACCTTCAAACCCTGCACCAACACATGGTCCAAAACACAAACTCTTTAGTGGCAGCAATCATTACGGATATCTCATGAACACACTTGTATGGAGTATGAAGCCAACCTTTTGTGACCTACAGAACAAACACCATTTTGCCAATAGGTATCCATCAAAGATTGAACGACAGCACCATAATGCAACTGGAATTGCAATGTTCCATGTTGGCTTGTGACACATTTTCACACTTAATTTGACAAAGTTCTAGAACTTCGGTCTGGTAACAAAGTGTTTTGCATCTTGCTTGCAAGGCATTATCAGTTTAACGCCAATAGAATTAGGACAGAGTGCTGCAGACTAATAAACCAATTAGGAGCTTTACATGTTTAACTAACCAATAAAAAGATTAGAGAAACTGCCATTTAAAAAAACCACAAGTGCAATGCTGGAGTTTGGAGAAACAGACTTTAATGACCCCAGTATATTGAAATGGATTTAATTACTTCTTCGTTGGCTAATGTGTTTAGGTTAGCAGTAATGGAACGAGATGATAGAGAAAATGGGTAAGTGGAAGTGGTACGCTTTCTCAGTTTAATAATGACAAAAAAAGAACATAGTTACTCAGAAGCAGTTTAATTCAGCTCTTTATAAGATATGAAAGATTTGCATATTATTAAAAGAAAGATTTCTTTCTTTATCTCATAAGCCAGGTGCACTGTAGTTCTTGTCTGTCCTTTACAATAGTTGGTAATCAGATTAAACCGGGTGGCCTTGTGTAACTTAAACTTTTACAAGCAGGTCATTCAGTTAGTGAGATGAATTTTCTGAACAAATCAGTCCTGATTTATGAACAAATCATTTTGAATTTCAAAAGTGTAATGACAACATACAGTTTGGATGATGTTATTCATTTAACTCTACTGAAATCCAGTGTGTCAGGCTTCTTTCTTTCTTTCTGCATAGCAAATCTAGCATCATGCAGTTTGTACACACCATATGGCATGCAATAAACACACACAATATATATATATATATATATATATATATTTTTTTTTTTTTTTTTTTCTCCCCAGAAGTTTTGATTTTATGTATTTTAAAATATGTAATTTTTATAAGGGGTGGGCATAGACCATTTTTTAAAATCTAGATTAATTTTGAAATTAATCTAGATTAAAATGGCTCATTTAAATTCTGCCAAGGGCATTTAGAATATGTCCGCTACCTAAATAATGACTAAAAGTAAAGCAGCGCGTAAACGGCCCACCACAAAATTTTATATTAAATTTTAAGTTATTTATTTCTATTATTAATGTTATGCTGAAAACAGTTCTGCTTAATATTGTTTTGAAAACCTTGAGGCATTTCTTTCGGTGTTCAATAAAGAGAAAGTTCAAAAGAATAGCAATTATTTAAAATAACATTTAATATTGGACATAAGCATTTTGGTTCTACAGATTTATAAAAGCAACAATGTCACTGGAGGTCACGGATTTGATCATCACATTGTTTTTTTTTACCATGGTAAAGAGGGTATTAGGGCACAAAGCATGAGAATACTTAATAATAGTGGTAAAATAAATGCAACTTCGGTCCTCGTGCATAATTTTTTTTGGAAATGGAAATATTTTGTCAATCAAGTTACTCTAATAAGCGTAAAAAGCTGCAAGAGCGTTATACTTACTCTATGTAGATGTCAACATAAGCAAGTGATCTTCACATTCACCAAGCCATATGTACAGGCATGCGGTAAGAAAAGAGGAACAGAGGTTATGAGATGTTATAAAGCAGAAAGAAACGCCACTGAGTGAAGAAAAGCAGGAAGTCAGACAAAAGAGCACAGCAGATAACTGTAACGCTTTGGCATAAGTGGAAGCATCATACACTTTGCATGTGTACATCACAAATGATATAAGACTCGAAGCAGGGGAAGGACTGAGGAAGTGACAAGAGTGCTGACCAGGCATTTTGTGAGCTTTACCGCCTGATGCTCATCTAAGAGCGCTACAGAAGAGAGAATGATGAGGACCGAACAAAGGCAAGAGGTGAGGAATAACATATGTCCAGGGACAGCAATTCTGGGTAGACAGAGGAAAACATGGAAAGGAAAGAGTAATGACAGTTTTTAGTATTTTTAATTTCTTAATTTCTTTATTTTTAAGAAAAATAACTAAAAGTTATAATGTAATTTTAATAAAGTCTAGGCACAGGAATTCTGGGAAGGTAGAAGGAAGAAAAATTACATTTATTTCTAATTTTACAATTTTTTTTACTTTTTTCCATTTCTATTTTTTTTACTGAAAGAATGAATGAATAAATTAATTAATTGGGTTATACTACAATAAAATTAATTCAGGCACAGGAATTATGTGAAGGCAGAAGAGAAGAAAGAGGGTAAGGAGCAGTGTTAGGTTGTATAAATTATTCTAGTTTTCACGTTTTTTGTTGTCAATCGACTAAAACAAAAATAATGAATTCATTGCATAATATTCTGAAATTAATCGCAATTAAATAAATTAAGTTTTTACATACTTTTAAATTGCAATAATTTCACATTCAATCTTTAAATTATTGTACAAACATAAAGACAGCACATTTTTTTAGATTTGCATAATGGCATCTTTCTTGTGACTGAAGACCAGCATCACTCTGATGTCTCTGGAAGAGTTTTTTCCCCTAGTAGCTATTTAATCATTCAACATTGCAAAGCTATCAATTTTAAGATTTTAAATAACTTCTAGTTTAAGTGAACTTAATCTTCACATAAAACAATTATAATAACAATACTGATTTATCTATAAAATGCTTGTACTTTTTAAAGAAAGAATGAAAGAAATTACCATTTCTTTTTTAAATGACTTAAAATGAAAAGTCCAGTCACAGGAATTCGGAGAAAGGAGAAGAAGGTAAAGAATAGTGTGGATTTTATTAGTATTACAAATGAATCTGTAATAAATATGTACATACATACTTTTATTTAATATTCATACATTTAAATAAAAATAAAAAAAACCTGGAAATTCAGGAAGATGGAGATCAGTTAATTTTTAAGCAGCCTACCATTTATTTCAAATTTCTATATAACTTCTCAAATCATTTATTTAATACAAATTTTCAATTTGATAAAAATCACAAAATACGTCATCATTGTTTTGTTTGTTAAATATACAGTTTATGATTGAAAATGGGCAGAATAATTCAAATCCACCGAGAAACAGGAGGAAGAGGAGGGAGAGTAGGAGGACAGGAGGGAGAGGGATGAGGTAAGCAAAGATGTGGCAGAGATGGAGGAGGGATGGTGTGGGCCGTAGTTCGGGAGGGAGCTAAACAGTGCAGGTTGAGGGGAACAAAGGGATGACAGAGATGGAGGAGGAGGAGGAGGAAGGAGAGGCCACTGCAGCACACAGCAATGAGGATCCACTGCCTCAACCCCTGCTGAGATGTTTTTGCCAGTGACTCAGCAACATACAATTAATGAGCTGAAATTAATGTTTTCGGTTCTGTCAGGACCTACAACTATTTTCAGAAGCAACCAGAGTACAATTAGAGTCCCTGCTCTCCAAACAGAGCCTAAAGACTGAGCAAAGCTCTTCGCCTCATCAACTAACGTTCAAATTATGCTTTTTGTATCTGAATGACAAATTTGAATAGATTAGGTTTCACAAACACTCCTGAAGTTTCATAACACAGTGAGTCATTCATACAAAGACAACAAGCAGCAATAATCTTGCACTGAAGCATTTTTTCCATGTGCTTCTGTTACCTAATTCTTAAAGAACATCAATTACCGCATAATACACAATATTATCTAACCAATATAGTGTAGGTATATCAGTTTTAGACTGAAAAAGCAGCCCAAATAAATGACTAATTCAAATGAACAATAGATAGAAATAGAAAGCTGTAATCAAAGCAGCCCCTTTAAACAAACAGTGATCAAATAATAAATAGTAAAATTAATAATTGACATAATTATGGACATCAATATTGCAAAATGTGATTAATGTCAAATTACAATTAATAATAAGTACATAAACATTAATTATATAAATTACAAAATTAATAATAAAATAAATTACATCAAGTGTCAAAAAGCTATAATTATTTTTTACGTTTAATTGCATAAAAAATAAAAGTTTGTTTTTACATAATACATGCATCTAATGTGCATGTATATAAACACACATACAGCATATATTTAAAATATTTATATGCATATATTTATAAACATTTATATCATATATAAGCATATTGATTTAATATATAAACAGTTTTTCTTAAATATATGCATGCATATGTGTGTGTTTATATACACATAATAAACATACACAGTGCACATATTATGTAAACAAAAACTTTTATTTTGGATGTGATTAATCGTGATTAAATGTTTGACATAATGCTATTGATGTCAAATTACAATAATTATACAAATAATTAAATATATTATAAAATGACTAATAAAACACATACTTGGTTGAAGGGTCGAAGTGAATATGTTTTTAATTTATTTTATAATAAAACAGCAGGCTTGCGTCTGTTTTCGGTTTACTTGATTTTAATGACTTGATTAACTTGGTCTGTACTGTACGTTTTTTAACTCATGATCTGCAGCTTAAATGGGTCAGCCCAACATTTTTCAGAATTCAGGATTTAGGGAGAATCTTTAGACAGAAATGTTTTTTCAACAGTAGGTCAACAAGTTCAACTGCATCGTGTATTAGAGCCTGCAATTCTACTACAAATGATCACAAAGTAAAACCTAGACTAATGCACTGCTAAAGCCACTTCAGTGAGAAAAGAGATTTTTTTTTTCTGCCTTGACAAATATGCTTAATGGCTGGGAAAATGACTGACACATGTTGATAGGAAACACACGGTTAGTCTGTCTGAAGGGTTTTTAGACTCGTGGCAAAAGCGAGTTTCCCCTCAAGCAGTGTTAAGCTGTCAAATGAAATAAGCGGAGTTATATCATTTCAACTCTTCCCTTGGCTGCAGAGTGTGGAGAAAAACACTTCAACCTCACCAAAACCCATCTGAACTCAATTCCCTACAGAGACGCCCACATCCGACAAAGCGTTGTGCTAAGCATATGCATCGTTTTAGAAGGGTTTAGTCCCTCAGCAATAGACTTATGGATGTGAATATAATGATCGTCTTAAACGTCTCAAAATTTAAGACCACAAAGTCAAACACTTGGTAAATACTAATTGAAGCTTTGAAAACATACATTTTAGCTTGTAGTGAACAAGATGAATAGAAGCAATCAATAAGATCATGCAAATATAAAGCCCTGCATAAGAAAAATTTAATAAAACAGCACATCATTCTCATGAATTTAATTTCAATCAAGATGATGATTCAAGTAAAAACAGATATTAACCCTTACCCCATTAGCATCTATGACCATCATGCAAAGTGTGAAGTTAATCTATTAACTCTACTGGCAAAAGTGCTTTAATATATTACAACTTGAACTTAATTAACTTAAGCGCATATTAAAAGACAATTTCAGGAAACATTATTGTTTTTATTAATATTTGAAATAAATTTTTATTTTCAATTGTAATTTTTAAATATTAAGTCATTTTTTGTGTTTTTTAAATGCTCTATACATTCCATTCTATACATTTTTTTCCACATAATCTACATATTTTTATTATTATTTTATCAAGAATATCAAATTAAAATGAAAAATGTTGCCATGGCTAACATATTTTAATGGTTTTAATTCTAATAATAAATAAATAAATAAAATCTCTGAAAAATCGTAATATCATATTTATCCTCCACAAATAAATGTTTATATAAATATTATTCATTATTTTACATTTATTAAGACTGCAATGAGGACGTACTGTAATTTATTCTATATGTTTTTATTATTATTTCAGTATATCAAACTAAAATAAACTAAAATGAAAAATCTTGCTATGGCTCAAATATTTTAATTGTTTTAATTCTAGTAATAAATAAATAAATAAATAATCAAATTCTCTGAAAGGCCTTAATATGTAGTTTTTCCTCTTCAAATAAATAATGACATTATTATTAATTATTTGATACTTATTAGATGTCTACTTTGTCGTACTGTATTTAAAGTAACACATATCCCATGCGATCATTAAAGCAATAATGGTGGTGGAAGGGTTAACCATTTCTAAAATCAAGTGGATCAACATAAAAGGTGTTCACACGTTTTTCCACACAAACAGCAATATATCCAGAGTGATATATTCGGTACACAACCCATGCATCTAGCCAATCAGAAGGAGAAATTAATTAAGATGGGTGTGTCTTGTGAATCTATATAAAAAAGGTGAAGCCTTCACGATTTAGAAATTTAAAAAAAAAATAATAAAAATTAATCACAAACGGTGCTAAATTACGAACACTAGCAGCAGAAGAGGGCATGCAGGAAAAAAAAAACACGGATTCAGAAACTCCAAACATACCATTAGTCGGATGCCTGGCATACGACACAGAAAATCTCTTTACTGCCGGCATAGAGAGCAGCTCTGAGGAGATAAAACAGGGATTTGGCATTACTCATGTCACTGCACCCTCGTGAGCTTTCACTTTTACTTAAAACCACCAGCATTTTTAATTCTCCCACCATCATACAAAAAAAAAAAAAAAAAAAAAACTGAGAAGACAAGCAGGTAAAAGCAACAGTGGGGCCAGATGTTGCCCTTGAATGAGGAGATTGAGTAAAAAAAACAACAGATGTCACAACAAACTACCCAGAATTCTCTGAGCTAAAGCATCCTTTTGGATGCAGCATGACATGGCAGTATTTTGGGTGCTATTTCAAATGTCTTACACAAGGCAATCCTCTACATCTCAGAGACACAGCAACACCCTGTGGACAAAACTATTAATGCTGCCAAGAAAGTTAGCGGTGAGCTTTCATTTCAATTAGTACTATTAATATTGATAAAAACAAATGTAATAAAACAAGAATACCAATAATAAAAACTTCACTTAAAATAATGTATTTGATCCTGACGGGGATGGAGAAAATTTGTCCAATTTCCAATACATTTTTCGCAAATAACCATAATATCAGTTAGAGATTGTGGTAAAAGCAATAATGTGTCACCATGGAAATTATCCATCACAAACAGATTTTCAGAAGTGTCACAGGACACTAAAACGTTTCCCTTATGCATGAAAAGCTTGTAAATTTGTGCAATTTAGTGAATTATGAAACAAATGTACACATGCAGCATGCAAATACGCAGTTTGGAGGTAGCAGAGGTGACAAATGATTATCCGGTAACTGTGGAAACCTCATTTTCCTACGAGAGACGCTGATAAACAGCTAGACGCAAATAGTTCAGCTCCTGCTGTGTGCAATGGCTTGATTTGAGATGCCTTTGAAGGTTAGACTAAATTTTCAAGTATGAAGTATAGTGAAAAAAAGCCACTAGGATGAATATTGGATGCTGATCAGTATAATTTGTTGAACTAAATGAAGACATTATTTGGAAGAATCGCTATCTGGGATGTTTGTGACGATTTGAATCTTCAGGTCAAAAGGTGGGTGAGGTACGTTATAACTCTGAGTGTGTGTGTGTGTTTGGGACATACCAATTTGAGAAGACAGATTCCTGAGTGAGGAGGGCTTTTTGCGGGGAACTCGTGCTAGGTCTCTCAGGTTGGGGAAGGAGGCACTGAAGAGGCCTGCACACTGGGCGCCTGCGTGTGGGAGGGGAGGGAGACCGTGGGGTGGGGCGGTGGGGAAGGTAGGGGAGGGAGGGGAGGAGGTTTGTGGTTAGTAGTGGTTAGTGTTTTTACATGTGAACATGCAGCTCATCTATTGAAGAAGTTATAAGGATAGTTCACCCCCAAATTAATTGATCTATTCTAAAATATTTATGAATTCTTTTATATATATATATAAAAGAATTCAGAAATATTTTAGAATAGATCAATTAATTTGGGGGTGAACTATCACTCAGGGAGCAAGCCGGGAGCTCGGCGGACCTCGAGCCCTGCTGATAGTAACCCTAGCAAGGGCAGTGCTCGGGGCGAGGCTCGATCCCGTTCGCCCCCCTTGAAGGTGCGAAGGAAAAGGCGGAGAAGGGGAGGAACCAGATACCGAGAAGAGTGAGACGAAGGTATTTATGCCGAGGCAGATAAATGAAATTAGGAAAATTTAATCGGCTAGTGGGCGATAACAACTTTTATTTTGGAAGCGATTCGTTATTTGACAGCACTAATATGTAAATAAATATTATCATTATAAATATATTATTATATACTATTAAAATATTATAGGAAATAGAGAGAAAAAAATCTATTCTAAATGCAAATGCAAGAAAAAATAAAAAATTACTTTTACTTTTTAAAAAACAATAAATTACTTTTTTACTTTTTTACATTAAATTGTATGAATTGAAAAACCATAATATGTATAAAATATTTACCTTTAAAAAAATAACAACTTAGGCTAACTAAGTCTGGGCTAACTTAGGAACTAAGTTATTATCATTTTGGTTTATCATGTTTACTTTGTTCCATGATTCAAAATAAAATAATGAATTAAATGTAAATGTTTGTTAAAAAAAAAATAATTCTGAACCTTTTAAAAACGAAACTAATGCAGAAAACTTTGCACAAGCATTTTAAAAAATATTTTGTCTTCTTGGACACTTTCATTTTTCACTGACGCATTTGTCACATTAATTTTTGGCTGAACTACTCCATATAGGCATATGGGGATTTTATTTGTTTGTTTATTTTTATAGAAAAATGTATAGTAATTTAAGGTCATCTCTAACATCTCTAACAGCAACCACTAGAGGGCAGTACTAAATACAAACAGCACTAATGAAAGACATCCCCTATGCAACATGCACTTAGTTAAAAAAAAATAGTGATCTGCAAATCATGCATTAAATGTTTAGTGAGGTGCAAACCACATTAGCCACAATCTCTAAACATTATGCAATGCACAGCCTACAAAACACTGCATTGTCGCCTTGTTCATGTTCTTTGGAGATAGAAATAGTATAGACAAGAATAGCAGAGAAGGTCCTGCCAGCAGCCATATTTAGACCACTGCTGGCAGCATGAATGCATTTCCGACGCACATGATTTAAATAAACTTGAGCAGGGTCCTTGAACTGTGTCATTAGCACTAAAGAGAAACGAGCGCATTTAACAGTCAACCGGGACAGGTCACCTAAGAGGTTATTCCAACGTGACTGATGACAGGAGAGATGTGCTACAAGAAAACAACACAAGTAAAATGTAATTCTCACCTAGCCCGCTGGGTTTGATCTCAGGTGACTGACGAGAAGACGATGGGAAGATGCGATACGCCAGCCCCCGAGAAGCAGTGTTGTTCTCTGAAAGAGCCTGCAAAGAGAGGAAAACAAAATCATATGGACAAACATAAAAAACAGACATATAACCAAAACAGTACTGCTAAGCATTTCAGCACAAACATCCCTTCTAAACAAATGTAGTTTTTTATTCAGCTGTTTTTCAGTTTTCAAAATTACACCCCTGTATATTCCTTCATATATGTAATTTATATATTTTAAAATATAATAATATTTTTGTTTAAACCATGATACATTTTTTCAGGATTGTTTAAATAATAAATAAGTTTTTCTTTAAAACAGAATATTTTGTAGCATTAAAATAGTCTTTACTGTCACTTTTGATCAATTTAAGGCATTATTGCTCAATAAAAATATTAATTTAAAATATATATATATAACAGAGCTTAAATATTTAAAATTGCTTTACTGTAAAAAATATTACTGTGTTTTATTATCTATATTTTTAATGGAATATAACACTGTAATCATTTCCTAAATTAAATTAATGCATATTATACAGTCATTAAGGCAAATTGTTCAAATGTTATCCAAAACATTTAATCAATATCTTATTTATTAACTTTATTTAATCACTTTCATGCATTTTAAAAGGGTTAATAATTATATTATTAAAATTATAATTATTATGATTCCATTTATTAAAGTTATAATGTGCATTGTAATGCATGATATCTTGTTGTAAATTATTATAGCCAAATGTAAAACGCCTTATGTATCAATGTGTGTTATAAGAAGTGTTAATAATGTATTAACTATGGTTAAAATTATTAATAAAATTGCACTATTCACACTTGAATTAATTTAATTGAAAGTAAATGTTTGTGTCCATGTTTTTGACTAAGGCTGAAGTTTATCAAATAAAGAAAATCAAAGCCTAGTAGAAGAGTACCTCCATAGAACCAGCCTTTCGGCCTCGTATGAGTGGTGATTTTCTCTGAATGCTGATTGGCTCAGTCAGTATGGCTCTGTCAGGCTCGTCTTGGGAAAGGTCTTCAAGACTGCCTGGGTCTGTCTGCTTCTCATGGTTCTGTTACAAATGAAGTAGAAGTGTTGGAAGTGGTCCAGCACGCAATATTTCTTATAAAATTGTGCATTAAACCCAGGGTACAGCAGAGAAATGTGGTCTGAAAAATATATATATATATATGATATATATAAAACACAGACCTCGGAGGAAGCAGGTCGAAAGCCAAAACCCATCGGTGCATTTTCCTCATCTTTGCACCCTTTCACTCCCGGGCTAAAG
Organism: Enteromius viviparus; assembly: GCA_032353835.1. Classification (NCBI taxonomy): domain Eukaryota; kingdom Metazoa; phylum Chordata; class Actinopteri; order Cypriniformes; family Cyprinidae; genus Enteromius; species Enteromius viviparus. The sequence goes on along the minus strand of JAUCNO010000585.1, from coordinate 4,124,610 downwards.
TGCAACTCAACGTGAAAACGTTCCTCTGAGGAGGGGTCCTACAGACACACATATCAGCATATGAAAGAAGCATTGAACCTGAGTACAAAAAGCAGATGCCACATCACGTACCTTGTTATTGTCCTCATACAGCATAATAACAATCTGTGTCATGTAGTTGAGTTCAGTTACGGCGCTGAGGTAGTCCATAGCCTGCTTCCACTGTTCATCTTTTTGCTCCTAAACAGACACATAGAAGATAAAACAAGTGGTTACTTGAAACACGATGCTGGGCATTATGTGCATGTTTCTTATTTGTTTACTCACGTTTAACAGGCCTCCGTAGCGAAAGATGTTAAGCAGGGAGTGTACGTGGCTCTCGCTGGTAAAGTACAGCCGGGTTCGAACGTGTCGACCCGGAGACATCACGCCCCGGGAGTACCTGAACCACCAGGAGAAATGAAATACACAACCTGATCACTCACACGCTCCGAGTCTGCAGCTTCTACAGAAACGGGAGGTTGTATATGATAGCTGAAGCACATACTGGACGGTTTTGATGGAATAGTGGGAACTTTTAAGTATGTCAAGCACATTGTCAAAAATAAATAAATACATAAATAAAATAAAATAAAATTAATAAAATAAATAAAAACACAAAATATTTTATGCTGTTTTAGAGCAGAAGTAAAATTGACTACAATTTATAATTATTTAATAAATATGGCATAAATAACATTTTAATAAAAAAAAAAAACCTTGAACTATCAATTTGAACAACACTGAAAAAAATCTTTCAAAATGATAGAGTCTTATTATTTTATATATATATATATATATTTATTTATTTATTTATTTTATTTTTTACATCACTACCAACAAAATAAAAACAAAAAAATATTTTATTGACAAAAACTTTTTTAGTAAAATGGATATCAGTAAAAAAAAAATTTGACAAAGCATTTCATCAAACATTAACTATGGCCAATAAAGTTGAAATAAAGTTAAGTGCAACGGGTTGTGAGTAAAATTAATGGATGCTGAAGTGTAACTGACTAATTTTAATTGAACACACTATACAGGATGTATAGTACAGAATGCAAAATGTGATTAATCTTTCACTCTGTCATGAGTTAGGCTCAGTACCCCAGTACAGAGACTCACAGTGGATGCAGCTTGTTGACGGCCTCGTCCTCATGTGTCCTCTGAAGATCCAGCTGAATCTTCTTGACCAGAGGCAGGCAGTAGGCACTGGCGATATCCAGCTTCTCTGCTTTAGTGATTCCATACTCCTGAAAGAGATGATGTATGCATCTATCAGCAAGATAAACGATGATAAACTCACACTATTCGCCGCGCTTATCGATTCCTCTACCTGTGGGATGATGATGTCTGCGAGTGCTCTGGACAGACGGAAAAGCTCCAGTGTGTCCTCCAGACCCAGAGAAGAATTGTGTTGGGTGTCGTATTTCACGCAGTCATAGATGTCTGGGATCTTACTGATGTCATAGCGGCCGTTTTTCATGCGGAAGTCCCGTTCTAGTTTGGACCAGCGCTGCAGCATGAGCTCCAGAGTCTCGCTGTGGTATAGCTGCAGATCTGTCAAAAAAAAAGTCTGTATTTCTTCTAATATTTAAAACTACTGCAAGTAAGAAGTCAAAGAAAAGGGCAAACCTGCAGATTTGGGGTCTTCCAGCCTTTTACAGATCTGACAAGTAAGGCTTTTAATGAGTGTGTGAACACGGTCACAAGTACTGACTGGATTGACAATTACCCCCATAGAGTTCACCAGAGAAGGGCTGTCTGTTGGAGCCAACTTAAAAAAAAAACAGGACAAATTTAATACTAGTTTAGTGTAAATAACATTTAAATAAGCAGTTGTAACTCGCTTCACCTTGCTGTAGTCCTCCTCATTGAAGTCTTTGTTCTTCTGCATAATCTCATGTAATCTAGCTTTGACTCTCTGTTGGCAGTCAGTGAGAGAGTCGCTGTCACTGTCCAGCAGTCCATTCATGTTGGCGCTCTTCACCATCTGAACGAGTATTGGGGTCAACTCTCCTTCCAGTGCTAACAGACCCTGAATACAGCCACACACACAATTGAAATGTAAATTAAATAATCAGTGGGGGGTAAATATATATATATATATATTAATTTAAACCTGGATATAATAAATATGATTTTCAATGTCTGCACCAAATAACAGATCATTTACCCTAATTTATAATTAGGGTTGGGAAAGTTAACACATTATCATCTTGTTAACACATTACTTAATTAATGCGGACAATTATCACACATTGACAATTATTTTATTGCACATTAATGTTATGATCAAGGCTTAAATAGTTATAAAATGCCCTGTCAGTGGCAAATGGTTTTGGTTTAATATTTAATTTGATTGCATTAATGTTAAAGTTGTGATTTACAAGCAATATTTTAACTGCTACTATGTAAAAGGAATTTTGCTGTAAAAAATATTAAGTAAAAAAAAAAATTTTATATATATATATA
>JAUCNO010000585.1:4095194-4122017 GCA_032353835.1 Enteromius viviparus | reverse complement strand
GTACGAGTGAGGTCGTACAAATTCGTACAAATTAGCCACCTCGTAAAATATGTACGAATTGCCGTGAGATCAGGTTGGTTATTCTCTATCTTCTCCTCTTGGATGAAATATCTCCTGATAAGGCTGGCAAGGTGTGTCATAGTTAAATATACCTTTCCAAAATGATTTCAAGTGTGCATACGAGTCGTGATTTGATGATTAACATGACATACTTTCACCATACCATGTTAGAGCACGGGAGTTATCTGCCACTGTGTTGAATGTGGACAGTGTTCTGGTCCTGTGGCTCTCTTGGGGTTTCGGTGATTTAGGGCCTCCTGTGGAATACAGCAGAGTGTTTACATTGGCTTTAATGCAGGTCTGCATCCATGAGCACAGACCACAGCAGGAACAGAACTCTGCTTATTGGCCTGTGCCTGATGGGAAGAGAACATACCACACTGGCTGAATGAAGATACTGTGGAAGTCCTCTCTCCACCTCTGCTTGTCAAGACCAGAATGTAGCTTTAGACATCAAGCATCTGTAAGGAACACGTGACTGGTCATTTAAAAAAATGCTGGATGCAGTTCACAAGAAGCCAGCAGTAGGCAGATATGCTTTATAGAGAAAAAAATTATTTATATTCATTAAATGCAATTGTAATCTTGAATATAGAATGTAATCATGACAGAGGAGATCCTCCCTGACTCACCTCAGACAGCTGAGTTAACATATTTCCGTCTATGAAGCATATGTTGAATGTGGCACTTCTCACCACACACACCTTTTTGAGTGTGTGAGTTGTAAAAACATTTTCTGCACAGAATCTATTAAAATCAGAATAAACAGCATTACATATAAAAATATTAATGCTGTTTTTGTCTGAGAGCAGTGAAAGCACATTTAAGCTAACACTTACTTGTATAGGAAGTGGTCTTTTGTTCTTACTTCTGATCCTACTGGCATATAAACCAGTAAAACAGAAGTAAGTAAGGCATTAGAGGTGGGAGATAAAAAGCTACTTCAGGGCTGTGCCAGGATGGAGGTCTCCTACAGTCACTCAGTGCATTTAAAACAGCTTGATTCAGAAAACCTGAGCAAAAGCCAAGAGCGAAAAAAAATTAAGCAAAGTAGTGAATGATGCACTGTGCTCATTATCAAACTGAACTTCAGTATTTATACATCATACAGGGAATTTTTTTTTATCCCTGAGCAGATTTCACAGTGAGCATTGATTAAAATTCAACTTACCAAGCCCAGAACATTTCCTGTGGCTCAAACAGTAAACTATTCTTCTTTAGAGGGAGACAGGGAGAAAGAGAGTGTACGTGTGAACGTTTAAATGGGGGAGTGAGTTAATGATGTAATGTTTCCAATCTATTCCAAATTTCCACCAGGAGTACAGTAGCTCAGTCAAGCCGTGAAAAGCCTCGGAAACGGGGAAAACTCCTTTTGGAATGGCTTGAGTGATTTGCTCAGTCTAGTGTGCCCTACATGCCACACCTTTAGGGGTTCAACAGCTTGTTAGTGGGCCAGTAGTCTTAAAGGGACATCTGTGTACCTTATTTACCCCCAACTTAAGTTTTTAACAGGGGTATTAAAAACAAAGTTGTGCCTTTAAAATGAATAGTTCACCAAAAAAAATGAATTTACTCACCCTCAAGTTGTTTCAAATCTGTATGAATATTTTGTTCTGCCGAACACAAAGGAAGATATTTGGAAGAATGGTGGTACCAGGCTGCTTTGGTTCACCGCTGACTTGGTTCATTTTTTTTCCTACCATGGAAGTCAATAGTGACCCAAAATTTCCTGGTACAAACTTTTGCAGATTTCTTCTGATTTAAATATCAAATCAGTTAAGTATCAATAATAATGTAAAGCATCTGCTCTCTTTCTAAGGTGAAACATGTCTTTGATTTGGCTTCTGCTATATGCGTACATCCATGCCATTTCCGGCATGATCTTGTTTGGAGACATGGCTGGTAGGTGAACTTTTTAGATAAGCTAAGATTTATTGCTTTTAAGTGAAAAAGAATTACAAAATAAAATTATGTTTTACAGATCAGGACAGCCCCATTAGTGTGAGTATCCCCGTGGAACCACCACTGCATCCCCTATTGGGGGGAAGCATGATAATACCTTGCTACTTCCAGGACAACACCGTCCAGGACCCTGGTGCCCCAACCACTGCCCCACTGACCCACCGTATTAAGTGGAGCTACATCTTCAAGGGCACAATATCTCTTATTCTCGTTGCCAGTGGGGGCGTGGTGCAGGTTGAGAAAGACTACGTGGACCGGGTTCATATGGTAAACTACCCCATGGTGCCAACTGACGCCACCATAGAGATCTCAGAACTCCACTCCAGTGACTCCGGAACCTACCGCTGTGAGGTCATGCAGGGTATTGAAGATAACTATGATTCTGTAGAAATGCAAGTCCAAGGTAATGCACTTTCAAACTGTTCAGTTAAATAAGTACAATTATTAAAGATATAAATAACTGAACATGAGAATTAAGTGGTTCAAATCTTTACAGGCATTGTGTTTCACTACCGAGCAATTTCTACCCGATATACCTTGACATTTGAGATGGCAAAGGCAGCCTGCATCCAAAACAGTGCTGTTATAGCAACTCCCGCACAGTTGCAAGCTTCCTATGATGATGGATACCATCAATGTGATGCTGGTTGGCTTTCAGACCAAACTGTGAGGTAATGTGAAAAGGTGTGATATCTAATAACAACGTAAATAAAAAACACTTACAAACATGGGTGGTCATAAGCTAGTGTATATGGTACAGTGAATACAATGGAAACTATATTAAAACATTTTTAAAAAAAAACAATTAGTTGAGTTTAACTATAAGATTCTATGCAATTGTCCACAGGTATCCCATTCATGAACCAAGGGAGCCTTGCTATGGAGACAAAGAGAATTTCCCGGGGGTGCGGACATATGGAGTCAGAGACATCAATGAGACCTATGACGTGTACTGCTTTGCAGAGAAAATGTCAGGTACCTCGGGCAGAATTTCCAAACTGAAATGTAACTAGTTGGTGTATTTTTCTGTGTTTTTACTTTATGGACTCTCCTTATCACCCAGGCAATGTGTTCTACTCTATGTCTGTGGAGAAGTTCACCTTTGCAGAGGCTGAGGACCAGTGTGCAAAGTTGGGAGCCCAACTGGCCACCACAGGGCAACTCTACCTAGCATGGAAGGATGGTATGGATGTGTGCAACGCTGGCTGGCTAGCAGACAGGAGTGTGCGATACCCCATTAACATAGCTAGACCCCAGTGTGGTGGGGGGCTTTTGGGAGTGCGAACGGTTTACCTGTTTCCAAATCAGACTGGTTATCCATACCCAGACACCCGCTATGATGCAATCTGTTATGCAGGTAAGCATAATGAGCTTTGAGGTAAGGGAATAAGCTTTTTTTTACTTTGTTTGCCAAATCACTTTTACACCCCTCAGAACATCATATCATATTGTCACTACAGTAAACTCAAAAAGAAAAAACTTATTTACTCACCGATTTATTGTACTAAAATTCTGCATTTAAGGAGGTCTGTGTCCCCTTATGATTCAATAAACTGTCAATTCTCACAAGCTTTAATTATTTTTTAGAAAAAGAAGATAAGGTTTTATCAAAGACCTCACCATTTCCTAAAATATACGCTACCACGGATTCCATGATCAGTGTGGCTACAGTCACCTCAAGCCCGTCAGACTATACTGAAGAGGAGGCGACCACAAAAGTGGAGGCCCTTGGCCAGCTAGTTTCAGAGGAGCCTCTTAACACCACAAGTACAGAAAGTCCTCTACCTTTACCTCTCAACATAACTGAGGTTGAGGGGGACATTATTAATGTGGCCACCGCTCTGCCTTACTTGGAACATGAGATTCCTAAGGACAATGTCACTGCTGGTAAGTATGCTAAACTGAATCCAGTGTATGATATCAAACCACATCAAATTAGCAGTGTAAACACCCAAACACAACTGAACGTAATTGATCCTTGTATAATGCATCAAAGGTATAGCAGCTTTTAACCTGTTTGTATGTGTTGCAGTGAATGGCAAGACTGGGTGTTGATCTTGGAGATTCTTGTTTATTTTTCAGCAAATCTGTCTATCTTGCTTGATGAGGATATGTTGAACACAACAAAGATGGAGAGGGATCTTAACATGACGGATATAACAGAGCTGCTGAGACCTGGTATGTTGGAAATGTTGCCACTTGCTATTGCAAATTTTTACTTTATTAATGTCTTTTAAAATATGCTAACTTTCTGTGATGTGTGTTACAGTTCATCCAATTGTATCTCCCTTGCTTGTGGATCTGTCTGGATCTGGATCTGGATCGGGGTCAGGCTCAGCATCAGCATCAGCATCAGGTGATCCTGATTCCAGTTCTGGGTACACTTCAGAGAGTGGAATACACAGTGGGAGCATATCCGGTTCTGGCCAAAGTGGGGATGGATCAGGCCACCTTGTGAGGCACCAAGAAAGTGGAGATACACTCATGTGGCAGACTTCTACCTCAGGCAGCTCTATGGAGGCAAGAGAAGGTAGCAGCAGTGGAATTATCATTACTTCAGCCTTATCAGGGGACCAAGAATCTGGAGATGAACAAAGTGGAGCTAGAAGCCTTCCATTGGGACTTGGCAGTGGATCTAGTGGTTCAGAAACAAGTGGATTCTTCAGTGGTGAGGAATCAAGCCTTCCATCAGGACTTGGCATTGGATCTAGTGGGTCAGGAACAAGTAGATTCTTCAGTGGCGAGGAATTGGGTCTTCCATCAGGACTCAGCAGTGGATCTAGTGGGTCAGGAACAAGTGGATTCTTCAGTGGCGAGAAATCGGGTCTTCTATCGGGGCTTGGCAGTGGACCTAGTGGTTCAGGAACAAGTGGATTCTTCAGTGGTGAGGAATCAGGCCTTCCATCAGGACTCAGCAGTGGATCTAGTGGGTCAGAAATAAGTGCATTCTTCAGTGGCGAGGAATCAAGCCTTCCATCTGGGCTTGGCAGTGGAATTAGTGGTTCAGGAACAAGTGGGTTCCTCAGTGGTGAAGAACTAAGTGGGTCAGACTTCTCCGGTGTATCATTTATAAACAATGAAATTATAGATCTGACTACAATTCCATTTGCAAAACAGGAATTGTCTGGTGTTGCTCCGTTTGAATTGACTGATGTTCGTGGTTTCGGTTCTTCCTCTGGATTTGGATCTGGCAACATCATTGACTTTGCGTCTGGCTCTGCCATTAGCTTTGGATCTGGCTCTGCTTCTGGAGTTTCAGGTTATCCCAGTCATCCCTCAGGTGAGGTATCTGGCCACATTCAAAGTCAGGATGGAAAGATTGTCATTCTAACAGAGGATGAGGTTGAGTTGACGTTTAGGCCTACAATCGAGACAGAACAGGGTCGTGGATCAGTGGAGATCAGTGGAGAGGGCAGTAGTCAAGAACATTATGCTGAGGACCTCTCCATATCTCTTTCTAATAGTACTTCATATGAAGACTATTGGACTGTCAATGAAACTGTTGATCTTCTACCAGAAAGACATAAACAACTTAATGCCATCACTGATGGATTTGATGTGACTGATCAGTCACCACTGAACACAACACCACCCACCACTTCTATACTCATTACTTCACCTTCAGCTTTACTACAAACACCAAAAGCCATTGAGGGGCCATCTGTAACTGATGGTAATGACTGAGCAAAACTGTAATTTTATAAAGTTATTTAACAACATACTTTTTAACATGTTTAATTAAGAAGATGTCTTTAGCAGCTTCTTCACAGAGTTTTTGATTACCTTGCATGAAATTATAAATCATAGGGTACATTTATGAATATGACATTTGAGAAGATTTTTTTTGACAAGTGAAATATACAGACATACCCTGTTTAGTATGTAGGAAGCCTGTCAGTCCTGCAAGTCTTATAGAACCAGCCACACTTAAACAACACATAATAAAACCCAATACAATTCATTGTCTCTTCTGTGTTGTCAGCGGTACAGGGATGTGCTGAGGGGTGGATGGAGTTCATGGGAAGCTGTTATATCTATTTTGAAGACCGTGAGACCTGGACCAGTGCTGAGCAGCACTGTCAAGAGTTAAACTCTCACCTGGTTAGCATATCCTCCCAACAAGAACAAGAGTTTGTAAAAAGTGAGTTTAATCTGATAATCTGAATAAATGATATGTACCTGTTTGTTTATCTAAATGAAAGTGCTTATACATTTCTAAACCACATAGGTCGAGCTCGTGACTATCAATGGATTGGACTACATGACAAGGATGTGCAAAATCAGTTTCGCTGGACAGACGGAAGCCCTTTGGTGAGCACACCTACCTCTGAGTCTCTTTCCAAATTGAGCAATGTTCAATGCAGGCATTGGCAGTAAGTCACTGTTTCAAACAGTACTATTTTTACTGCAGGAATATGAAAACTGGAGGCCCAATCAGCCGGATAATTACTTCAGCACTGGAGAAGACTGCGTCGTAATGATCTGGCATGAGGATGGCAAGTGGAATGATGTACCCTGCAACTATCATCTTCCTTTTATTTGCAAGAGTGGACCTGGTAAGAAGAGGTGACAGATATTAACTTCAGCACCAAGTCAGCCCTACCCAATTAACTTAGTAAACTATTAGCCTATCACAATAGATATTTATTGTGTTAATATACAAAAATTACAGTGCAGCTACATCAAGATACTTTTATTTAATTATTAATAGACCTTGACTACATTAAACTTAAAGGAACTCATATTTTCTTGTTTTAATAGCAAGAGAAATGTTTCTGCTGTTTTCCTCTTTTTCCTGTAGTCACATGCTCATCGCCTCCTGAAGTGAAGAATGCCAAGATGTTAGGCAACAGCAAAGATAGCTATCCTGTTAATTCCATCATTCGATACCAGTGTGACAGTGGATTCACACAGCGCCACCTTTCAGTGGTACGCTGCTTACCAGACGGTCAGTGGGAGGAGGCTAAAGTAGAATGCATAGGAGGTAAGTATACATCACACAGACTAGATAGCATAGTTACTATGTTAGGCTCTGTAGTGTAAAGTTGCAACAACAAATCTATTTGTGTCAATGTTATTACCTTCCTCAACAGGCAAAATAAACAACAGGCTCCGGAAAAGATCCATCAAGACACGTCCCAAAGCAGTCGATAGTTGAATGTGGTGGAAAGTTTTCTAAAAACACACCTCAAAACATCCAGAGGACTGTTATTAATAAAGATCATATGTACAGAAGCCTTGTTTACAACAAAAAATCTCAAAGACAAGGGAATAACTTGTCATTTCAAACTTTTCTTAGTCCGTCTGGTTGATTGGTTTACAAGTGCTACTCAGAGCTCTGTTTTGGGGGAAAGAAAGATATCTTGGTTTATTTAAATTTATTTAAATAGGATTTTATTCCTCCCGCTTACATAACTTCTGGGGCACAGGATATAATCTAATCTAAAAAGAATAGACTCAATTTCTAGAGTTGAGTTTTCACTCATTATTACATAATCACCACTTAGTTCCCAAAGTAAAAGCAAAGCACAGAATTTACTTTACTATTAGTGAAAGTCTTAAAGGTTTCATCCAGGCCACAAGGTAACACTAATGCTTTTCTGCGTAACCATTTTCCCCACTTTTTCTCTTACAATTTGCACAATCCAAAACTGTGATGTGTCTATGTATGTTCAGAATGGAAGACTTGCTTATTATAAGTGAATATGGCACAGCATACTGCCTACAATTTGAAAAATAATTAACGAGTAGGCATTGACATGACCATCATATGACCTATTACTCTGCATATGAGCGACGGCGACAAAGTTTGCATACTCTGCACTGTATACTGTACATACTACATACTGCAGCAATAGTACAGGTAGTGTTGAATTATGCAGAATGAACATGGCCTTAACAATCCCCAATTTCTCACTTAATGATTGGAAAAAGCACATTTTTTAATCTGTAAAAGCACAGTAACAGTATTGGGACATTTTATAGTGTTTAGTATTGTCGCATTCCATTTGCATTTGAATGTAAGTGCTTCTAATGAGCTCCATAATTCATTTAGCTTAACTTTCATTTACATGTGGCAACATTGGCCTTGCATTTATTTTCTACAATTTAAAAGGAGGACACAAGGGGTTGTGGGCAAAATAAGCCCAAAGAGCACAGATAAACTTTGGAACTCTGCCAGAAATAGTGTACCATCCTGGCACCTTTAATATGCATACGATTTTCAACATATGATTTAAAAAAAACTTTATCTGGCATACTATGTAGGGCAGACAGTATGCGAAGTCAACATCTGTGCATTAGATAGCACAAAGGTAATACTGTCTGTGTACCTCTGAATAAAAATAAAGTTCAGAACAAGACAAAAGGCTTTAATGACCACAGCTGGACACCATTACATTTAAGTACATTAGTATTTCAAATTCTTTAATTAAGATGCGTCTTTTGTGTGTTTTGTTGTTTGCTGTAGTTAAAATGTCTAGTTGTATTTGTGAAACTGTGAATGATAAATTACCCGGCTCAACTTGCAATAGTATACAAATGTTTACTCAGATTAGATTTATTAATTCACAAGTTCATATGATTCGGCTTGGCTTGATAAAAGATTTTAGCTCTAATATTGCCTATAGAGACAAACATACATTTAAAATGAGACAGGATTACAAGACGGGAATTGCTTAAGAGTTCAAAACGTAATCATTAAATTGAACTAATAAGCCAACACACACAGTCTGCCACAATTTTAATTGACAGAGTCAATCGTTTCCAATATAGCAATTTCTCATTCAATTTGCACTCTGTCACTGTCAGCTCTACACTGAGTTCATATCTGTCTTAGTTCCCCCTAAAATAAACATACTAAATGTGTGAATAACTGCGTTTTTCTTTTAATACTAGAGAGTGGTATTAAAGCTGAAATATGTGATTTTTTTGCCACTAGCATCAATGAACTGGACAGCAAAAATAATGACAAGTATTTCCAAGTATTCTCTCTATCTGCCATTGGTCAAACAGACAGTCTCACCAAAAAGTCTGCAATTGGATGAGCCAATGTTCCTGTTTTCTGGCTGATCGGGACACACAGAGCCCCAGTGTTCACACTTGTCTGGGAAAAAAAACATACTAGTGACTGACTTGTAGCTCTTTCTGCATATTAACCTGCAATGAAAAACATCTTAGCATACAAAATAACATGCACTTCATTTTTTTTTTTGTGGTTATATAATGAGTTTGTGTGAGAGAAAGAGAAATGTTGAGAGAAACTTGGAGCTTAGCCTCTATTTAGTCAATATATAAACAGTAATTCTACCCCAGATCATTATAAGGATTATGTTTAATGTTTACCCTATATGTGGTTCCCACAATCTGACCAATGTATTTCCGTAACTTCTCCATGACATTTTGTATTATTCGTGATTAGATGGCAAACAATGGCAAAGTATCACATCACTATTTTTCCATTCTTTAAAAAAGCACAAATTAATGACAAGTACATCATTGCTTTAGATAAAAAATATCAAATCAAGTTGAAACAAATCATGTACGATTAATTTAAATATTCATATTTTTTTGAGGCATATATGTTTACACTGTATACACATACAGTCATATGTACTAACGTTACATACATATTGTTGTGAGATGGGTCAAAAAAGGATAGTTCATGTGGACATGACCAACCATTACTCAACATCCAAGACCAATTATACGGCAAACAAAACAGTGCCTACTTCATGACAGTTTCTCAGGGGAAAAAGAAAAACCTAAACGCTCATGAATATACCTCTCTTACCTAACACTGTGCATCTTTATGAGCAGTTAGTAGAGTGAAAAAGCCAGATTGAAGAACACTGACTGCTTTTCATGTGCTACTCCTCCCCGCCCTTCCATCCATGTTTGGGAAGCAGGTGTAAATAAGGTAGAACTTTGACGCCAAGGGATCATGAAATGCTGTGGAAAGGGTGAGGGAAAATTATACCCCTGTCCATATTTGACTTAATGCTAAAGAGGAACTCAGTGACACCGGAATGAAAGATGTTGGGTTGTTCTTGAACCGAGTGTGTTGTTGTTCTTGTGACTAATTTTGGCGCGCCTCCTGCTGGTCAGGATAACAAACCTGAACGTCATGCTTATCGACTAGCAGACTTGTCCCAAATACTGATTGACTGGGTTGTCTGAACATTTGAAATGACTAAAGTAAACACATACTTAATAGTTTATTTAGGAAAAATATTTATTGACATAAAAAATGACCTTTTTTGAATGGCAACGTCTCAGATATAAGTCGTCATGCATACAAATACCAGCAGATGGCACCGACTAACTGATTATTTGCATTAAAATGTTTTTTTAATAAAAATAAAAGTGTTTAAAGAATCACTACCACCAATTTCAGGATTTAGCCCCTAAAAACATAGCCTAGTAGAACTGTACATGCTGTATAAAAAGTGATGACCACATAAAATGTAACCTTCATTTTAAGATTTAAAGTGTAAATATCCAAGTTAGCACTTGAAATGTACTTTTCCGACAGAACATGTTAGGCGTCTTTACACAGCTGGGTTAGGGTTGTTCTGTGCCTGCTTAAATTGTGTGTGACATAGGCTAATGCTGCATAAAGCTAAAGATTATATTACATGAATGTAATCTGTGATTATTTATGTGTAGGGAAAAGCATGCGTATGCGTTGTGATCCTCTTTAAAATGGCCAAACTATTCTCTCGTAAGTATTCTCTTAGTTAAGCCACTGATGTCTTGTTTTTCTGCTCCTATAGATATTAAGTTTTTGGACAGGGGACATTTCAGTTATCTTGCTGTCTATAGGAGGGTCAAAATATCTTAATATGTGCTCCAAAGATGAACAAAGGTCTTACTGGTTTGAAACGACATGAGGGTGAGTAATTAATGACAGAATTTTCATTTTAGGGTGAACTAACCCTTTAATACCAAAACATACAATTGCTGTTCTAAAGCATTTATGCCACCTCTGAGCAGCATTAAACTGTGTAAAGACACCTAAATGCTGCTTTAGAAGCACCGTCTTTGCAGTGCAATTTGGTAGGAATACCAGGACATATATAAAATCAACACACAATACAAACACATTATTATGATTTGAAAATCAGTAGTGTAGAAAATGAAGTACTGTTCACAGCGGTTTTCACAAAAGTGTTTATACATTTAAAATGAATTGTATATTTTACCAGCGGACTTTGTAGCAATACGCGCCATGTTTTAAATGCTTCGGAGGGAAACCAAAACTGCGCACCCCTGGTTCTGATGTACCACAGTTCATCCTGGGTTGGATGATTGGGTAACGTACACTACCGTCAGCCAACCAGCCAGCATCACACTGGTCCAATCCCACAAACCTCCAAGCTGCGTATAACTGGCCAACTTTTGCAATATAACCTCCATCGCTCTGACAGGCCTCCACCGCCTCTGTGAAATTTAGTTTGATTTGATCTTGCAGGAAGTAGACCTCTCCTGCATTGAAGAAAGACATAAAGTAACTTGCAACATAATATTTGGCAACTTAAAAGGACTTAACCTCAGAAATGAATTCCAGTAATTGATCCAAGGTAACAAAATACAATTGGCACATCAAAGCAAACAGCTTTAAAACATGCATGACTGATGAAGAAAAGGAAGAAGGCTATTTTATAATTACTCCTTTTGTTGGCAGGATCACCCAACTTGTCTTACTCAATTGTATTTTTCGAAACAAGTACATTTTCCAGAATGAGCAAAAGCAGCACAAGCCAAGACTGGAATACATATAAAAAACTCTGCAAAATATTTACAAACATTATTACCTCTTATGGATGAAGTGAAGCAAAATGCATCAAACCGGTCCAGACTTTTGTCCCGAATGCCATAGCTCCGAACACCAGGTGCCAGTTCGGTACCGCCACAAGCATCTCGTGGCACTACGACAGGATATTGTGACGTCCCATCCATAAGCCACCCAGCATTACACCAATCCAGCCCTTCTTCCCAAGCAGCGTAGAGCTGTTCAAAAGTGGCCAGGTGTGCATCCTGCCTCTCACAAGCCTCCTTAGCCTCATAAAAGTTCATCAGATAGCGCCCCCTAGAGGAGTGATAGGGGAACACCACACCTGTGGAGAACAAGAGCACAATGATAAAAGATACAAGTTAATTAAACAGAATTAGGGTTTGCCAATTTGTTTGGCCATAAATTACATAATACACATCGATTTTGTTACAGTTTTTTCAACTGCTTATGGTGGGTACGCACCACAAGATAATAAGGCTGATTTTGGGCCGATTTCTTCCCTTCCAACAATCAATTTCCCAGCTATCTTGGTGGTTCTAAAAATGATCTTATCAGATTTTCCTGTGGTGTGATGTGTCTTAAGAGTGACTGAATCTACTCTGAAGAATGTTGGAGTTTCCCCCGATTGCGAATTATTTAACATGTTGAATATTTACGATCAGAATTCCTATAGGAGCAAAATGGTTAAATTGAGGATTTCTTCCTTTGTGGTTTCTCACATTTTGACTTTAAGAGATAGACTTTAAAAATCGTTTAGTATGTACCCAGCCTTACACACAAAATCTTTACTTGTCACACAATTCCCGAAACCTAACACTCACACACCAGAAACACCTTTAACTTTTTCCAAAGTTTTTCCACTTCAGTTTCAGAGTTTTCAAATTCCATAAATAACTTTTAGCAAAACACAACACACAGTTCTCTGTGTAACACAAAAAAAAACATCTTTCAGGAACTATCTTGATTTTCGTTTCAAACACAACCTATTAAAATGCAACACTAAATTCATCAGTGCCTCACACTAACTCCCCGTAAACAACCGTTGCTTTACTTAACGTCAACTAATCATGGCTTTAGAATAGGCTCATTCACAACATATTCACAACCACAAATTAAATTATTATTATTTTTTTATCTTGCTTTCATGTTTACTAAGAATTCTCTCTTCTTTTCAGTACATGAAAGAAGAGCTTTATGTTTTGAATAACTTTTTGTAGGCTATATGATATATCCATAGAATAGTATGGCAGATGTGTTTCCAACATAAGACAAATGTGTTTGTGGTATTTTTAAAGCAGTGCTTTTTGCATTTTGTGTTTGTGCAGTCTTGGAGATAGTTTTGGAAAAAAGTGTGAAGCTTTAACATTGTTTAAACAATAAACTGATAATATAAACATACAAATAATGTATAAAATAATATATTAATACAATATAATTTATAATACAATATGTCTTACATAAAATAATACAATTATAGTGTATCGGTAACTTTAAGACACTATCTATTACGCACCTCGAAACTTTAGCTGCACTGTCACGCTATCGTCCTCGAGACCGTCAATGATTTCACACCGGTAACGGCCAGTGTCGTCGGACTGTAGCGGGTTGATGACGAGAGAAGCATCGCCGGGGGCGCTTCTGCGGAGCCGCACTCGTCCTTTGAAGTCTCCGTAGCTCCGGTGACGTGAGCCGATGGCCACCATGACGTCACGCTCCTGTCCCTCGCCGCTCTGAGGCTGCCAGAGCCACTTGACCCGCGTGCTGCGGGGCGCGCTGAGCGCGGGCACGTAGTGGTAATGACAGGGCAGTGTGGCGTTACTCCCCTGGACTGCTGACACTAGAGTTTCTGGAGACTCGACGTGAAGACGGATCTTGTGGAAGTACACTAAAAAAAAGTTTAAGTAAGTGAATAAACTCTTCAAAGAGAGAAAAAAATATGTTTGTTTGTTGAACTATTCAAAAGTGAGTATCTTTGAATTTTTTTTGTGGTGGAATTCACAATTTTTGCAAATAATATAATTATTAAACTTACATTTAATAAGGAGCCTGTAACTATTTTAAGATTTACTAATTCATTACATTGGATTACGTTATGCTTTTCTAAAATTATGTTTTTATCTGTTCATACATCATTTAATGTTCATCATTTTCAAACATAGCTTACTTAACAATCTTATATCAGTTATAATAATTACATTTTGAAATTACAAAATCAGACTTTTAACACAGATTAGAAATCATAACAAGACATATTTTAAAAGTTATGATTTTTTTAAGTCAAATCTTTTCTTGTCAATTAAATCTCTGTGTGTGTGTGTGTGTGTGTATGTCTCTGTGTGAAAATATTCAGATATTCTCATGTTATATATTTTTTTGTTTGTCATTTAACTGCACATATCTTTCTCAGCAATTGTAACTGATTACATTTACATTTATGTTATAATTAAATTATGCAATTTTGTTACATGTAACTAGTTACTCCTCAACACTGATTATTACCTTTATCAAAGTTGTCCTAAAACCTAAAACAAAAAATGCGTTATTGTCTTAGTACAACTTAAATAACTTAAATATCCACTTCTAATGTTTACTACGCTGCTGTGTTTTTGCACACATGAAAACATTAAAAGATTAGGCTAACTTACCCTCCCCATTGCCATTTCCATTAACTATGTCCTGATAATAATAGCCATTGGAGAATCGCTGTGAAAGGCTCCCGACGACCAGGTGCATTAAAAGCACCAGCAGATGGCGTGAAAACCACATATTCACGACGGTTCCCTGTATCCCACAGCTTTCCAGCAGCGTCCTTGAATGTTAAGACGACCCAAGATGAGCAAAGATCAGCAAAGTTCAGCAAACAAATATAACGCAACATATATTTAGCTTTTAGTACTTCTGAAGTCTAATTCATATACATAAAAGTTTGACTTGCTCGCCATAAACGACATAAACATCAGATAGCTAGTATAGAAGGACTGCATTCATTTGCTGGTTAAACGATTGCAGAAGTCAAAAGCGTACAACTAGCTACAATTAAGCCACGTAAAAAGTAGTTTTAGAACACTAGTAAAACCTAAGTAATAAAAATAATGTCATTTTTACAAAAACACAGATCGCACACGCGTTTGTTACTTAATTGTAGCATGCAAGGAGTCTGCTAACATGCACATTCATTAAATAATAACAGCATTTTCGCAACTTACCAATGCAAAATACTTCCTCAGGCGCCTTGCGCTACAACTACCCTGTTCATCGTCCGAGGAATAATAGCTGCCTCTCTCTCTTTCTTTCTCTCTCTCTCTCTGTCTGTAATAATATTGTGGATCGTGTGGTGACGTCACTCAGGCATCTCTTTTGAAGTTCTCCAGCTCGCGAACAATAATAATTGTGGGGTCTACAAAGCAGTCGAGGGCTGCCGTCCATCATCACAGTATAATTTTACAGCATAAGGTGTGTTGATAATTTCCCAAAACTGAAACTGGAGCTTGTGTTGAGAATATATTCCACCCATGTCTCTTGTTACGAGGGTTTGTCACAAAAAAACCCAAAACAAAACAACAATTCTTAATGGCCTTAAAGCTGCCTGGCCTAATAACACAGTTGGTAATAATAGACCTTTTCACGTCCCTATTTTTCTTTTACATTCCGAATGAAATGTCCTTTTAGGTAGAAAACAAACCCTAAAATCTGTGCAGTAAAAATATCTGACCGGATATTTTCACAGGCGTTAATATGAATATGAATTTACAGAAACATGACTTGACCTTTGACCGAAGTCTCAAAAAAGGTTACTATGGGAAAGTCAGCAGCTGAGATTCCTCTTGTTCATCAGCGCAAACCCCCAAAGTGTGCTAATTTTCCAAAGTCAATAGCAGAGGAAAGTATCCATAGCCTTGCAGATGTGAAATTTTCCTCTTACTCGTGACCAACAGGGATTCAAAAGTTTGTTGTTCTCTGTCAGCACACCTCTGTGCAGCAGCCAGTAGCTATAGAGTTCATCTTTTATCTCTCTCTTCCAAAATGCCGACCTTTACTCCCTGTTATTTATAGCAATACGGTTAGTGTAAATTCTAAAGAGGAAAAGACTGCTAGGTGCCCTTTAGAGGTACCAGGATGTTGTACTGACAGAATCACTCAGTATTATGACCCCAAATTGTCACATTTACTATTGTTCTGCAAATTTTCTCAGGCAAAATCCAGTCATGTTGACCAATAGAACAAAACAAACTTTTAATGCGAGCTTCTTCATACATCATGGACACTTTAAAAGACAGAGTGAGCTCATTTCCATCGGTTCTTTCACAGATGCTCACAACATTAGCGACGCATTTGAAGATTCCCGTCAATTAGTCCTCACAGCCAAGATGAAAGCCATTGCCTTAGGCAAGGAACGCAGAGACCCTTTGAATAGCTGTGGGCTTCACAGAAGTAAGATTTTGGCAGCCGTCATTTGGAAGAACACGGTACTCTAATTGTTTGCCCAAAATGAATAGGTCCAAAATGGCTGGATGTAAATGTTTTAGATTCTTCTGACTCACTTGTCAGTCTAAGTTACTGCAGCCTGCCTGTGAAAAAATCTCAAAGTTAGTGCAAAATTATAGATTTTTAAATATAATATCATACATAAAGGGTTTAAATGTTAAAAGGATGCGCAGTACATTCATTGTTTTAAGAGTTATACTATCATAAAGGTAAATTAGCACAATATTTGCATTGTCTCTTTCCGAGAAATGTACAATTAAAGAGTTTTGGGTCATTGAAATATATGAATGCTTTTGAAAGATGCCTCTTCATGCTTACTTTATTATAAAAATACAGTAAAACAGTAATATTTAGTTTTTTGTTGGTTTTTTTTGAAATAGTGAATTTTTAGCATCATTCATCCAGATGTTCGTGTCACATGATCATTCATAAGTTAATATGCTAATTCGCTGCTCAGGAAACATTTATTATCAATATTTATATTAGTTTTGTGTTTTTTCAAGATTATTTGATTAATTGAAAGTTCAACACACATAATACAATAAAATAATACAATTGTTTATTATCTTATTATTATTATTGATATCATTAGTAATAAAGTTTCTGTTATGATAAATACATTCTATCTGAGAAATATTAATATTTTATTTGTTTTATTTTGTAATATTTTTGTTATAGGATTTTCCACAATTTTCAAAATATTAAACGTTTAAGATTAATGTTATACATTTTAACATATGTAGAGAAAAGATGATCTAAGAAGAATTATTGACCCCAAAAACATACATTATAAAACAAAATAATAATAATAGTGATAATGATACACCATAGCAGCATATTATGATTTCATAACAGCAGAAATCATTACTTTATTTTTGTTGAATTAAATGCATTTTTTAAATTTAACGAAATGAAAATAAAATAATCAAAAAAGGTACTTATCCCAAACATCCAAAAGTTTTGTTTATTATTATATTCTTGTTTATTTTATTTTTATTATGAAGGACACCATGACACTATATTACCATATAGTATAATACCATATAACCATATTTTTATTCCATTTTTAAAAGGGTGTTTCTTTGAGATTGTGCTCCCTCTGAATAACTGCGCTGAGAGAACATGAACAAAATGTGTAAGCGCTTCCAAACATCATCTTCTGAATATGCGTGTGAATGAATGGAATTCAGCCACACAGTTTTGTGGCTTTTTGATTTATTTATGTTGGCAGTTTCCATCAAAAAAAGTTTGCAGTGAAACTCTAGTAATACTTCTGTTTATACTGATGAGTTTGACAGTGAGGGTGAATTTTAAAAATATTGACCCAGTTTACAACCCCTCATAAACTTGTCAAGAGCGCAGGACAACGAGGCGAGATTTCCTTTGTGGAGATGTTATTAGAAAGCAAAGAATGTTTGCTACTGACAAAATATTTGCCACAATACCTCATCCAAAATAGCCTTGTTTTTCCAGAAAAGAATCCTTCCTGGCTTTACCCATCGGGTGCTGCGGTTTTCCTGCCATTCTTTAGACTATCACTTGATTCTCTCGCCTTCCTGCTTTGAGCCTCAAGAGCCTGTATATTAGTCTGTGCCAGTCAATCAGAAACTTAAGGGAGCTTGTATTAAGCGCCTACTTGGCAAAGGTACAGAATAAATGCATACATAAATAACAATAGAACACAATTCTCAAAAATATTTGTTTATCTATATACATATATAAAATAAAATATAAAACATATTATTAAAATAATTATAATTTATATATATATATATATATATATATATATATATATACATTTAAAAATGTAATTGTTATTTTATACTATTATTAAGGTACAGATGAATACATCAACTCACGTATGGTAAGATAAAAAAAATATATTTTATCATTATTAGTAGTAATTATGTTATGATAAATTAACTATTATCAATTATAATATTATTTAATATAAATATATGAAAATTTTATATTAATAAAATATTACTAGAAGACTCAAGACTGTGGCTAGTTTGTTTAGTTCGGGAAATATCTGAAGATTTTAACTTTTCTTTTAATAATAGCATATTATGGAGGTTTCATTACAAGACACAACATGCTTGAAAAGTATCTATTATATTCTTTATTTGTTTCTACAGTTGAAAACATGAGGAAAATATTTCAAGAAATACTAAGGAAATTTATTTAGTCTAAACAGTCTGAACACAAGAAGAGTGCTACAGTATGAGGCATTAAAAAATTACAAAGACAAAAAGTTTAAGAGCACACTGAACAGAACTAACAAAGTCAATGTGTCTTAACTGCATTGAAAACAACTCTCTGAGAAAAAAAAAAAAATATCGAATGCTAACATCAGAATTCATACCAGAGAACATCAAAACGCATGCAGCCTAAATGCAGAAATCATGCTGGATTATTAGAATATTCTTCAGTGTTTGTTACCTTGAACACCACTTCAGTTCTCCTCAGAAAATATCTCAGAGAAATACTGCTTTCTCCTAAAGCTCTATTTATATTCATTCATATTAATACTCGTATCATATTGCACAAGCCCAAAATTGTAAATTTATTCGAGTGGATGATTTGGGGGGTGGGGGAGGGGGGTGTACACAATGCATAATTTTGAAAACATTATGTAGATTGGATGGTCATATCAGAGATTCAGTGCCACCGTAAAAATTATTCTAAATTAGATTTGCACCCATCCTGCATCTCATTATGACAGGGTACGTCAAAGCTTGTAATGCTAGTGGGGCCCCACTAATATATATATATATATATATATATATATATATATATATATTACACATTTGCTGACATCATAGTAAGAAAGACATGAGAACACTTTGGCTTTTAAGTATTTTTTTTACCATAAAAAGGTGGTTTATTTCAGAATAATGCTGGAATAAAAATAAAAATAATAATAAAATTCAGTAGCACACTGCAAATGATTAAACTGCACCTGAGATTAACGGCCATTCAAATTAAACAAAGGTGATCAAATAATAATAATAATAATAATAATAATAATAAATGATTTACTGTCACAGTTCATATTTAGGTTTGATGAGGCTGTAAAAAATGCATTAGCCCATTAATAAAAAACAAAAATGAATTGATTTAAATCAAATATTTTACACAAGAAACAAATGATCAACTTTCATTACATAATATACAAATTAGCATAAAGCACAACCATATTTTGTGACTCCATCACCTGCTAATTTAAACTACTTCATAAGATAAGATATAAAACAGCTTGACAGCATGTCCAATCAACCTAACACACTGATTCCTGTGTAAATAAATAAACTGTGACTTATTTGGTATGTACAGTCTTTTTTCCAATCGATTGTAATTGTCTTCTCTGAAAGAAAAATCTCATTCAAACTCTTTTGTAACAATAAAACTGGAGCTATCTGCTAATATGGTCATCTTGGGTAAATTAACATTGATATACATTAGCATTGACTTCATCTTCATCTTCTTAATACAAAATGTTTAATGCTAAACGCATCACGCTGTGGGTTTGAGCTTCATCTGCTGCCGATCGCTGTGACATGGGGCTCCAGCTGTGCAGGGTGGTGTGGCAATGGTGCCCTCTGTTGCTAAGAGTGAGGCAGTGCAGGCGTGGTTGAGGGAGGAAGGAATGGAGGGAAGTATAAAATAGAGAAGGAGAGAGCGAGAGATGGAGAGGGAGGAGTTCTACTCATCGCAGCCCAGCAGCTCCATTCGCAGGGTAATGCGTTCATGCCACGCCCACGGCAGGATGCGGACGAATCGTGCGTAGAAGGGGGGCTCGAACACGTTCTTTTTGTGCACGTTGTTGTCGCTGTTGCCAGGGAAAATCTGCAGGTGAAGCAGAAGGAAATAAAGATGGGGTGAGACAAGGACGTGACAGACAGATGGGGGGGGGGCAACGCTGTGGCCAGTTGAAAAGATGTGGAGGAATCTGTTAAAACGAACATTCTGTCATGTGTTATGTTTGTATATTAAGTATTTATGTATAACGTAAATTATATGAATATAAATATATATGCATTTCAAAATATATACTATTTTTGTGTATTTATATATACATAATTAAAATACACTGTAAACGTACATATATTACTGTACATAAATAATTTAATTAAAATTAATACGTTTTTTATGTTAACAACACTGACAACTGGCAACATACAACATCCAAACAAAGTATGAAACCTAATATTTAAATCAGTATTTATATGCTATTATAATATATATATATATATATATATATATAGTAGTATTAAATCAGTAGTTCAGTCATGAAATTCTACTTGCATTCTAATCGGTTCATCTAATGTTTCCAGTCAATCAAAATGACATATTCACTACTGTTTGCCTATATAACCAGGACATATTCAGTCAATACTATGTAGGTCCTCATCTGCACCCACCTCCTCCCCAGCACCACCTGTCTATATCTGATAAAGGGATCTTCCTCTCTCTTTCCTTTTATGATCTGAACATTTAGCAGAGACTAAAAGATCTGTTCCACCAAAACCAAACACATTTACACTAATCCCGAGAGTTGTCTTGACTAAAATGCTTTTACGTAGGCTTTTCCAATGTCAGAATAATAATAAAGGGTCAATCTTGATTTCATGTTGACTTAAACTGAGGAATTAAATCCTAGCTAAAAACCAACCTTATCTGTTTTTGTCTTGTCGTCTTTGAGTATGGTCCAGTACTTGCCGTCGTCACTGTGAGCCACTTTAAAGGCGGACACAAACTGCACGTTGCCAAAGTCTTTGGCCCCTTGTGTGATGATCCCTGTGATGCGCTTTGGTCTGAGCAGGTCCACCTACAGGAAAGAAAAAAACAACTCAGCAAGTGGTCTTGGCATTTAGTTAAAACGATCCAAGTTGTGACAGATTAACTGGCCTCCAGATAACTGCATAATTGTAAAAGCATTGCTTTTTGTAAATGATAGCCTCTCAGGACAGTGCAGATTGAAAGACTGGGCGATCTGACTGCGTTCAGCCTATAAAAGGTCATCCAATGCGTAAATGTGCTAGGATCCCAAAGCAACTGTTACGAATGAATTCATTTCCTATGCAAACACTGCCAGACGTTAACATAAGGGAAGACTTTCAAACTCAACTTGGACGGTATCCAGGCAATACTCCCGCTTAATAAAAATGGCTTTGTTAAAAGCTTGAGGTTAGGAACTAAAAACGTTCAGTTATAAGACTCGCTGCAGATGTTAGGCATGACTGTAAATGTAAAATAGGATCTGAAGTGATTCTGTCAAGTGTGTCATCTCACCTGCAGCCACTCAGAGCGGTTATTGGTGGCTGCTGTCCAGGCGTTGGTCTTGCCCTGCTTGTCCAGACGAGCGTAATGCGGGAGCCAGGTGAACGACTCAATCCCCCAGGTGCGGAAAGTGCTGGAAGCTGTCATCTGTCTGTCATTGATCAGCCGTGACTTGATACCTAGCGGCTCGGAGCAACCTGTCGTGTTCAAATACACTGTGAAGTGAGAAGACAGAAAGAGGGAGGGGACGGGACAGGAAGTGGCAGAGAGATGGATGGGAAGCGTGTCAGCACAAGCAGCACAAACCACATCAGCGCTGAGCAAGTTTCATGCAGGTGAGCAGCAAGATGCTGTGTGTGATGGGGTGTGTGTGAAGCGCATGCAGGCGGTGTGTGAAGCGTGCTGTGATGGACAGCCTGAGAGACACAGATGGGACAGTGTATAAAACATTGACATCTGCACCATTTCAATCAGTAATTAGACTTTCGTATAGGGATGCATGATGTAACGTACCATATTGGCTGATATTAGATTTTTTTTTTAATTATTAGTTTCGCTGATATTCAATATTTTATAGTCATTGCAGTTTTTTTAGATTTCGATTTTTCATTAAATAGTGATTATCTATGGTTTATACACCATGTGTGTGTGTGTGTGTTTTACATTAAATAATAAAAAAAATTGGCCAATTACATAATTTATAAATTACTGAAAATGTTCTAATTTATTATGCAGTTTTTTTTATTTATTAAATTTTATACATTAAAAAAACTTCTATATTTATTATACATAAATATGATCATTTAAAAAAATTGTATAACTATTCTCTAATTAATTGGCCAAAATGTTACAATAATTGTCAGTTTATCAGCCAAAATATACTAATCCTACTTTAAGATATGAGAATATAATATAATCTATTTTAAACAAATAATCACAAAAAGACTTGATCTTCTTAAACGCTTGCAGAAAACAGGAACCAAATGTAACTAATTGTTGGTTTATCATATCGGCCAAAATGCTTTAATGCACCAGTGCATCCCTTTTTTACAATATGAAAATAATATAACATAATATTATATATTGTAACAATATTTTAAACAAATCATCAAGAAAAAGACTTGATCTTTCTTAAAGCTTGCAGAAAACAAGAACTAAATGTACCAAGCACATACCACACAAATGAACCAGTGTTGTTGATCATGACTATATGCAGCTTAAGACCGTGTCAAATGTGCTAAATAAATCGAATGTCTTAAGAGATGTTTCTGCTCAGAACGTTTACTGGCTAGAGTCCCAGTTAGGGAAAATGTGACTTTGTTCCTTCATCCAAACAGGCTGCGGTCCTTAAATTCGCCGCAAACGAAGACGAGCAGGAAATTGTGATGCTGCTTGCTCACTTGTTCTTCCATAAAACCACAGCAGTATTATCATATTCAAGAGGAGTTGTTTTGGCTTTTGGCTTCCATAAATCTATTCTTAAGAATGTATAAACATGCAAAAATATCATTGGGACTTTACCGTTGAGTTCACAGCCCACCAGCTCCAGTCTCAGTGTACAGGCTTTACGGCACACAACAGGAACGATTCGTATGTACTGAGCTATGATTGGAGGATCGAACAAATTAGTCTTTGTCCCATCATTGTCCATATTACCAACGAAGATCTGGAGAACAGAAGTGTATACAATCATTAGTTATTTAAAAAATATAATGTATTTTTTTATAGAAACATTTGACAAATGCTATTGAATTAACATATTCAGATGAATAAATATTGTGTGTGTATATATATATATATATATATATATATATATATATGTATGTATGTATGAAGAGTTTATTTGCAAAAACAGACAACTCAGTTGTTTTTTATGTTATCAGGTTTTTACCGTGTTTAAAGTTTTGGAGTTAACTATATTTTTTAGTAGTTTTTTTTAAATACTTACAATAAATACTTACATGATTTTTGAATTGTTAAAAACCAAGTTATAATTCTTCATATATATATATATATATATATATAAAATGTTTTTATTTTACTTATTTGTTTCTTTATTTTTACCCCAAATAATTATTACTATATGCATTATATTCTATAATAAATATGCAATAAATATATACCAGAATCATTTATATAATAAATGTAGTAATATATAATTATTATATTACTACTATGTATCAATTTTATTGTTTTACCCTTGTCCCAAGCCCAGAATTTTTATTGTAAACCATAAAAATCTAATTCTAAAAATACAATAACTTTTAAAATTTAAAATTACGATGCTTAAAAACAAATAATCAGAAACTTTTTTATAATATTTAAAAGGCGAAAATTTACAATTTTTAACAACTGCAACTGATTAAAATGCTCAAAATTAAAACAATCATTAAAAATAAAATTGAATAAAGAGAAAAATGACTGAATCATCACCACATCTTTGCTCTGGCCCTCAGGTCTGTACATGGTGTAGGTTCGCCCATCTAAACTGGAAGCCACCTTATAGGCTTTGATGAACTCGGCTGTGCCCATGCGACTGGCACCCTGGGTAATGATGCCAGTGAAACGCATCTTCCTCTGCAGGTTGATCTGTCATTAAATAAGCCATCTTTGAGTCAACACAAATAATATTTAAACTCCAAATATGTATTTAACCCGTAAACCAAACGGACTTGTTTACCTCGATCCAGGGGTTCTTGTCGTGTGTTGCAGAGGTCCAAGCATTAACGAGTCCCTTGTTATTTAGCCGGGCCAATTCAGGCCCCCAGCGCTGCAGTCCCAGAATGCCGTAGTACACAGAAGAGGCAGAAATCTGAGACTCTGCGATGCCTCCTCCTTCCATTCCCAATAGAGAGATGCATCCTGGGAACCAGAGCCAGACATTAGCAGATATTCAAGCACTCAGGAGACAAACAGGCTTGCTGTGCGACAGAGGACAGACAGATGGATAAACAGTGTGATGACCGCATTCACACGAGAGACGTAGCCATTGTGTGCTGAATGAAGTCACCAAACGGAAAGCCAAGTATGTGGAGGGGGACAAAAATGTTTGTGGACATGTGTGTACAGGAAGTGTCCTACTCACGCAGATTGCAGTGCTTTCCCACATAGGGTGAAGGACATTTACAGGTGAAGTCACCATCAAGATCTCGACAGGTGCCTCCATTCTGACAGGGCTGGCCGGCACAGTCATTCACATCTGTGGGAATCATAAGGTTTCTGTAAAACTCATCAAAACAAGCAAAACAGTTCTCAAAAATAAAGCAGCTTTCTTTGTCACCTCTAGGTGGCAACATGCAACTTCTACAATGGTCTGAGGTACTTAAAATATAAACATTGAATTCCTACAATACATATTTATTCAGCAAAACGGTTTGCAAATGAAGTCTGTTACATAAAATATCCACCTTAATGTATTTATGCATCGGCCATAATAAACACAATCTTATTGATTCCCTCAACTATTTCATTTCTGAAACATCTCCAAATGAAACTTTCTTCATTAAATATTTTTGTGCATTTTATTTTCATTTATTAAATACAAAAGCACAAAAACTCAAATCTTCTCTCATATGAATATCGCGTAATAACATAAAATCAAACCAAGTGCCATTTATTTTTTATCTTCAGATTTAAATAAAACATTAAATCAATAAAATTTTGTAATGCAAATATTATAGATGCATATATAGTTTCATGTTTGTTTTCATAACATAAGTCATGCTGTTTTTTTAGATAGAGTATTTATTTGTCCAAATACAGTACTTAATATTTACTGTAAAGCATATTTTGCTGTACAGTGACTACTCACTTCTCAATATGAACTACATGTGTGCTGAATTCATAAAATCCCAGCTCTATTTGGTTTTGACAGCTACGGGAAGAACCAATCATGTTTTTTTCTTCATGTTCACAGTCTCGGGAAATTGCTGTTCCAATAAATGTTTGCTCATCCAGTTAGTGATGTATCACTCAGTTAACTACAGTAATGTTGTAGAGGATGTGGGTATAAAACTAAACCCAGAAATACTTGTCATCGTGTTTTCAACTTATGATGTTTGCGATGGTGACCCAAAATAGAGGGCAAATAAAAAGGAAGCCACATATGACACAGCATAATCTTGCACGACAAGAACTTTACAGACGTTCATTAAGAGGATAAAAGAGGCTGAGGCAGACCTGCTGAAGTTTTTAATCCACTTAAGAGCAACAGCGCCACATCAGATCACAAACATGCTTCAAACACAAGTGTGTCGGAATTATTAAAAGGTTAACATAATGACGCACAGCAAGGGTGTACTGTATAACAGCCCTTATGTGCCTGAAGGGCAATGTACGTTATGAAGAAGAAGAAAAAAAACAAGTCACTCTGCAATAAAACATTCCAGCAAAACTGAAGGAAATCGGTGGGATTATCTGGTGTGTGCAAATGGAGCGTGACTGGGTGTGACCGGTCACAGTGGTCCAGTGCCAACACAGTGTTAGACATACTGAAACACTTCCAAACCTCCAGAGGTCAATGAGCAATACTTCCCCCAAAGTGGTCACTTTGTGCTGGACTGCCCTAAAATGACTGCTGGATGAATCAGAGCTTCAAAACGCATTTTTTGCATAACCTCCATATTATTAAGATAAAGATTAGTACATAGATTAGTTTGGTTTTACCACAGAACATCTCTAAATTACAGTGGCACTCTTCTAGCAACAAGGCGCATGTTTCTGCTTGAGTTTGTTGTGATTGTTCTGACAACTTTTAAAGCCCGGTGGTGTATGATCCTCACTCGTGTAGTGTATGATGCTCAGTTTTCCTTTGTCACCATTTAGTCTGTAAGTGTAGATGCCTAGTGCTTTAGAGGTTGTGTAGTATATTACAGCCTTAAAGCTAAAAAACATCTTTTAGAAGTCAGCTTTCCAAAAGCATTTTGGAAACAACAACATTAACTCATTTTCTAAGTTTTATATAGTTGAACTGCTCTTAATATTTAGCCAGGTGGCTATGTATAGGGTTAAGCGCTGAACCAAATACTGGCATTAAGATTTGAGACACCTTAAGGAAGCAATTTAGTATTTAAAAAAAAAAAAAAGTTAAATATAATATCAACTACATGTATTTCTTCAGAAGCACAACATATCATTAAAACAATTACTTATGATGTACTTTAAGGTAAAACTTTAGAGATTACTACAAAGTGTGTCATGAAAGTAGCTAGTGGCTCTCTTTAAGTCCATTTAAATGG